>VDFB02056351.1:47693777-48100455 GCA_007258455.2 Sequoia sempervirens
AATAAATAGGATAAGAAATGTATGAAACCAACAAATGATAATTAGGAAACCATTAGCTAAAAATTCCCAAAATACGGTATCTAAATCTCTAGAAAAAATATAATGCTCAAATCCCAAGATTCCACAAATTAAAAATAGCGTATTTGTTACACCTATCATAAGCTCATTATAATCCACTCACCAAATTGGGTTCTTATTTTTTACTATATTATCTCTATTCGAAAATATCTTTTGACGTGTCATAAGTTGGTAAAATAGTATAACTCTCTTATGCATCATAGATGCTCTTACATTTTTGTTGGAGGCCCAAATTTTGGAGGCCATAAATTTTTATCTAAGTGATTAAGCCTCTTTTAATTAAATATTTTGATGAGATCCATTTTATTATAACCATCTTACTCAAGTTTAGGCTCGTCTTGATTTTTTTTTTAGCTTAAATCGACCTCTACAACCCTAAAAATTGAATTTTTGTGTTCTATAGCCTAAAAAAGATCATCTTTCTTCTTAACATTAGGATTAGAGGTTGAGACAAATTTTATAACATTCTCCCACTTATTAAACACCTTCCAAGATTAAAGGAGATACCAATACTATCAACTATCTAGTAGAGGTTGAGGGCCCATAGACTTACTGCACTTGAACTTCTATGTGTTGATTGAATTCATCAATGCATCTACAATATTTGTAGTGTTAAAGTTATCTAATATCACCTCTCATACTCTACCATATCATAAATAAAATGGTACTAAACATCAATGTGATTCATACTTGCATGAAATGTCACATTCTTTACTAGACATATGACACTTTGACTATCATGCATAACTTTGATAGCTTCCTGACATAGCCATAAATTTAAACATAATCTCTTCATCTAGATGACCTCCTTACAAGCATGAGTAGCTACCATGTATTGAAAATTTGTAGCAAAAAAGTGACCATGACCTATTATTAGGATAAGGTGACATTAACCTTGCAATCCTAACTCATTTTCATGTGTCACCATGATCCTTGGAAGGTGTACTTCGATGCCTAAGGACATCTAGCAAAAAAGTATTTAATATTTATTTATCTATGATAAATTGTAGTTGCATTCATAAAGGAGGATCCAGTAAAAAAATTTGGTACTGATTGTTTTTGCTTTATGTGGATTTGATATATGACTGAATGTGTGTGGTTGAGTAAATAATAATAATATGGTGTTTTGTGAGATGAAGTAAGAAAATGTTCATTTTAATTTTGAAAAAGTTGAAATGTATTGAATATAGTTTTATTTTGAAAGTGAAGCAAAATAGAATAGTGTTATTTGGATTAATGCATTATATTGCTTTGATTTGGATTTTACCTGGATACTAATCTATTAATGGGTGTTTGAGTGTACTTGAGCTATAGGTTGTCAAAGACCAAGGGTGTGGTTAAGGTAGAGGAGGTTAGCTTTTTGGTAGGATAAAGCAAGAATGGTTCTCTTGCACACACACGAGCACTTAGTATCATGTAGATGCATTTAGCATTTAATTTAGTTGACTATTTTTATTGTTTGTATTTTATAATATTTAATTAAATTAATTAGTAGTGAAATAAAAGTGCAATGAAACAAAAGGAATTAATTCTAATTTAATTATAGATTTTATTTTTGCAAATAAATGATAATGCTTTGTTATTTAGAATAATTATTTTATTTGCAATTGAATGATATTTCTTTAATATTTATTTGGAATGAATATATTTAATTTACAATTAAAATGACATTTCTTTATTATTTACTGAGGATAAATATTATGCATGAAAAATAAATATTATTTTTAATTTCAAGATTAGGTATTTGGAAATTGGAGGAGAAATCTTTAAAAGAGGGAAAATTATAATGGAAACACACAATGTGGTTTTTGGATCTTTATTTTTCTTGGCAAGAATAATAACTGCAAAAAAAATGGGTGCCGGGGTAGAAGGTTTCTAGAGTATTGTTATGCCTTGCATAACCACCCCACTTTGATCTGGATCAAAATGGGTCCCCCTTCTCTTTTGGTTTCTTTGTTTTGGGTCATTTTCCTTGCTCTTAGTTTGCTTTTGACTTCTGCTCGGGTTTCTCTTCTGGTTTTGTTAACTTTGGTTCTGTTTCAGCTTAATTTGGTTCCCTTCTTGCTAAGTGTTCAATGAAGTAATCACAAGTTAAAGTGTATCTTATGATAAGGTATCTTATGTCCTTCTGATGACTAATGGAAGCATCTATTTTGCAGGAACAGGACACACACATGATGATATTTCTTAAGTGAGTCCACTTGGAAGGCTATCCCCATTCCAGTTGGTTATGAAAATCAGTTAAGGCAAAAGTCGGCAAGACTTTTCTAGACTCTTACTGACTAGTGGCTTGGCTCTGACTGTTCGAAATCCAAAGAATCAGAATTCTCCCCATTGCGCATTTTATCACCATAGGGTTATCACGGTCTCACCGACTCGTGGTTCATTTGGTTCAAATATGCATTTATGTTGCCTATCGGTAGGACCCCAGAGATGTCACAGTGATCAGAAATCATATGCAGGATTCGACAAGACAAGGGTCATCATCCCAGTGACATGAATTTCCTATTGACATGATGGATTTGCTTCGGAAAGAGGTCTCGGCGAGATCTTCGGGTCTCACCGATCGGCGGCAAAAGGGATACACTATAAGTAGATGTTCTCTCTTTGCTGATATGTCTCAGCGAATCCCTAAGGTTTCATCGACTACCCCACCACAAGCACACACTTCGGCGGAGTCATCTTCATCAACATATGGTCTTGGTGAAGTCTCCATGTCTCGCCGACCACCAACAAAGCAAACGCACTTCGGCAAGACTCAATTGCTTTGGGGTGGCGTCTCATTGAGCAGCTTCAGTCACAACGACATGGCGCGGTAGGGGATTCTATCAGTATGTGTTCGGTAAGAGAATTAGCATGTCTCGCCGACACGAAAGGGGCCTTCGCCCAAGGATTTTGGATTCGGCATAATCTCTCACCAAACATTTGGAGTCTCACCGACGGGAAGGGTTCGCATATCGGCAAAGAAAGACGTGCACTAGGAAGTCTCGGTGAAGAAGGAATGTCACGTTGACACAGCGAGGGGGAATCTATTAGTGGTCTTCAGCGAGAGAACAAAGATGTCACCGCGACAAAAGGGTGAACTAGTAAAGCTTTCGCCAAGACATGAGATGTCTGCAGGACATCTCCCCGACCAAAGAACGCTACAACGACGCATGGGAAGTAAAAGAGCCCATGTCGGCATGACTACAGAAGGGTCTCAGTGAAATGAAAAGATCGCCAAAGGTGATCCCTTCGGCATAATGTCTGGCTGAAGAGGTGAGGTCATGGCGACAAGGGCGACATCAGTGTAGAGATCTGGGCTCGCTATGAGGTCTCGGTGACCAAGAAATGTCCCACCAAAGGAAATGGAGCTCGCTAGGAGGTAAGAAGTCGGCGAAAGGTCTCACCGAACAGTGGATGTCTCACCGAAATATGAAGCGCATGCAACGTAGGAATTCATCTCGGCGTGACTACATCAGATGTCTCCTCGAAATGGAAAATCTTCTAAGAATGATACTTTTGGCAAGAGGTCTGCTCGAAATGAAAGGTCTTCCCAAAAGATCAATCTTTGGTATGACATAGGGAGCTCGCTAAGAAGTCTTAGCGAAGAAATTAGGTCTCGCCGACGTAGAACGAAGCGACATCGGCAAAGGGTCATCCTTTCACCACAAGGTCTTGGTGAAGAGTGAAGGTCACATCGAAACAAAAAGGCTCTGGCTTGAGAAGAACAACAAGAGGTTGGGAAGACTCTGAGTAGATGAAAGACTTCGCTGTAGGGTCACAACAACTATGAGGTCACGCTGATAGGATGTCCCTTTGGGGAGAGGAAAGGAGGCTCGCCCAGAGATTTGGCCTTCGGAAAAACGTCTCACCGATTCACTAGTGTTACACCGAAAGGATGAAGTCAGCCCGCCACAGGATAAGGAGGATGTCGGGGAGACTCCAAAGGAAAATGAGGATTTCGCCATGTGATCTTGTCGGTATGCTAAAGTCTTGCCGATAGCAGTAGGTTCACAAATGAAAAATAGATATCGGTATAACCATGGGGGATCGTCATGACCTTGGGCTGACCAAGGGGTCTTGCCGAAAGAAAAGTGAACTCAAAGCCAGAGTGGGGGGGATACCATCGTTGTGATATCCTGCTGACGAAATAAGGCCTCGGAAATAGGAAAATAAGGCTCAATGTGACTTCTGAGCCTGTCGAGATGTCTCACCAATTGACCCTTGCTATGCCGATGCCTGTTGTGAGATGAAATCGCATTGGGGAGACACCGATGGTGTCTCACCGACCTGTGATTTAGGTCAGACCACTCTTGACTGCTCGGGATCCGATGTGGTAGCTGATCACCTAATCAGAAGGAGCTAAGAGAGACCTTTGACTGATTGACCGCCCTTGTGGAGGGGACTAACAGGGTGTGACCGAATGGATTCTTTCTGAGAATAGTGGACGATGAATCGGCTCGGGCGACCACATTTAGATCTACAGGAGGCTCAATGGCATTTCCAGAAGATAGTCAACGAATGGAGAGGTCCTGATACAGAAGGAGGCCGAGTGACAAAACAAGCCATGACTCAGAGGGACACCTATGGTGATCACTGCTGGCAGAGGCAGATCAATATTAATGCAAATATCCTGGAGCATTCAAGGCGGCCCCAACAGAGTTCAAAGGAGGACACAAAGACAGAAGAATTAATGCAGCAGCAGCAAAAGATCTATGAATCTTTTTCCAGAAACCTTTCATTAGCATGGACAACAAGGATTCACATTGAATGCAGTTTTGACTTTCCTTAGAAAGATCTGAGAGTCGACTCTCCTGGGTACAAATATTTTGTAAACCCTAGCGCAGGGGACGTCACTTTCTTGTTGGTACATTCTGTATATAAGGCATTCTTGCCTCTTTGTAAAGGTTAGACAGTGAGGGATTAGAACTTCTAGGGATTTGAAGAACTTTTAGACTGAGGACCTTTTAGAGTTAGAACTATTAAGAGTTAGTTAGTTAACAGAAGAAGAGAGTTGCATCTTGATTCTGAGTAATAAGAGCTTCTCTTTGTCTTCTTGGTTAGCAGTAAGATTTTAGTACAAACTGTAATGCATTTGCTAAGTTCTTTTAGTGTAGTTGGAAACAATCTGGAGACTCTGATTCTCTATACACTGGTGATTGTGCCAGCTTTGTAAATATTGTTTATCTATTTTGATAACAGTAGAAACAATCAGAGTTTAATCTACTTCATGTTGTGTTCCTGAATGATATTTGTCTTAATTTGATCATTTGATTTGTGAATTCTTTAAGGAATGAAAGGTTATTTGTGTTTTATTTAAATGGTAATTAAAATCTGTTATGCAAACTAGCACTGTGAATGAAAGAGGCTGTGTGTCAATCACAAGCTTATCTTGTTCTGCAGTTTTATTTTATAATTCCTTGAAGTTAACAAGTCTGGTTAAGATTAGATGAACTATTGTTCTTTTTCTATTTCAAACCCTGATCTATCTTTTGTTGTTTCTTTAAAACCCCTGTTAAATTAGGTTTCATTTCATGTTTGATCTTAGAACGATTCAAAAGCTCAACACCAACAGGCCCCATGAATATTACTGTTGCATTGACCACTGAGTAACATCAGCACAGTTGAGACCCAACTACAAAGACCTTGGGAGTTAAGGCATCCATGTGTTTCCTTTCTCTTTCAGGAGAAGCAAAATAGCCATATCCTGCTTGCATTGTTGTGGTACCAAAATCATCGTCAACAAGTACATTGCATTAAGAATGGTGAAAGAGGAGAAGAAATAGAAGAGAATGAGAGAAAACAAGAAGGGGAGAATTTACAAGAGACTTATAGGAAAGCAAAATAGGAAAAAGAGAAGAATCAAGAAGGGAAACTCAAATTGGAAGCAATTTCCAGGTTTTTAAATCTTTTCCATTGCATTTCAATTTTTAAAATGTGAAAATAAATGTTTGCCTATGGAAATGTCAATTGCAAATTTAGTTGAGTGTTTTAAATGCTCTATTTATTGTATGTGAGTCAACATCATGGCTGTATAATTTATATTTTAAATTAGTTTATGTGAAGAATGGAATTATTTCCATATGATTATTTTGAGAAAGATTAAACCCCATTGCCGATTTCCAATTGAATCAATCAACTGCATTTTTGCATTGAAAGTTTTAAATCCTCTATTTACTAAGAGAGGTTTAACAACCAAAATCCATGGTTGTAGAAACCCTTATTTCTCCTGTCATTTCTCAATGTATATATATATATATTTTACATATTATATAAAATGATTGAACAGTGTCGATTTACTGTGGGAGGCATATAAATTTCTGATTTTATGCTGATCATTTTCCTATGTTTTTATTTTTGCAAAGTAGGAATATCAAAAGATTATGAGGTTGTGGCTTATAGCCATGCCTCCCCCCTTAGGGAGGGTTTCCTGTGGAGGCAGCCACCCCTCCACAGGCCGCGACTTGTGGAGAGAGTGCTGCCTCCACAGGCAGCACACCTCCTATGTGGTCACCAATCCATATAAATATTGAACATTGAAACTTTTAATTGCTTTTTCTGTAAGGTTCAATGGATTTCAATTTGAGCATATATATATGAGTGTATTTTTCGTGTATATTTATATGAATGTGTAACTGTTGTCTACATAAGAGATATTTATGTGTATAAATACTTCTATTTGAAATGTGATTTATATATGAAAATAAAATATAAATATATATATATATATATATATATATATATATATGTATGTATGTATATAGAAGTATTCATATATATATATATATGTATATAGATAACTTATATATATACATACATATATATATATATATGTGTGTGTGTGTGTGTGTGTGTGTGCAAATAAGAGTATGAGAAAACTTTATTTCCTTATATATATAAAAATATGATTGGAGAGTAATTCTTTCAATTTATACAAATCTGTTATTTACATTAAATCATTAAAATTAGAAATGGAATATTGGATATTTTGAATGCAAATAGAAAAGAACACATATGTTGGAAATTGTTTTTATCCGTAGATGAATAGTGGAATGATTCAAATGAATTTGTGGTGAAATGTAAAAGTAGATGTAGAATTTTATCCTCTTGTGAATTATTTCTATGCAAATCAAATAGTGAACTTTGGAAATATAACATGTTTTCCGTAAGAATGTTAAATTAGAGAATGCTTGAATTCTTGAACTTTGTGCCACTTGTGAGAAACTTGGAAACTTTGTGCAACTTGTGGGAAACTTGTATTATTTATACTTTGAATGTTAGAATTGTTTGCAATTTATGTGAAAATATGCATTATTTACTTTCTTTATGAGAAACTTTTGGGACAGGATGCCGAATGTGGGCACACAGAGATAGTAGTTTATCCTTTTCATAAACTACTATTTATGTTTTCATGCTTGGCCAAGTTAATACCATTGAAATAGATAGATAAAAGCCTAGAAATTTTATATCTCTGCCACATCCTGCATGCAAGAAATATGTTGTTCTAGTATAGGAATGCATATAGGCATTAGGTATGCATCGAGAGTTCCCTCCTGCTTTATTGTTCTAGGTTGTTAGGCTCCTAATGCAGGGCCGAGGATTTCTTCGAGTTAGGAAGAAACCTGGGGAAGTCATGTACTTCGTGGTTGGGTGGAAAAGTCGCCTTAATCACACTCTTGGCCTCAACTTGCAAGAAGACCGATGGTGTTAAGGCGGTTGAGGATCATAGAATCTATATGCTATGGATGTACTCTTTGTATTACTTTGTATGGCTTACATAGCCCATTTGTTAAATTTAACTTTACTTCAGAGATGTATTGATGAAATCTTATTGATGTAACATTGAAATAGATGTATTGATGAAAGCTTACTGATGTAACATTGAAGTAGAAGTATTGTAACACCCTCTTGGTGTATATAAATGAAATTATTCATTGGACTTGATTTTGAGCATTTATGGATAATTAATGTTATATATATGTTGCACTTTTCCTTATTTGGATTATGCATGACTCTTGGAAATGCTTTATTAAGTATGCGAGTTTTCGAGCTTTACACATTACAAGGCATAATTGAAGAATATTCTACCAAGGCATCCATATTGGAGATTAGGTTACTTTTATTTGCATGTTAGTGCACATTGTTGCATGTTATTTGCATGTTATCTAGAGTGGAGTTCCGAGTTGTGCATGTTATTCATCGAGTTATTGAGCATCAAGAGTTAATTATTTTCTACTAAACATGGGCTAGGCACCCATGTGAGGTCCATGTGACAATTTAATGAATTTTACTAAGTTTACAAGTTATCCACTAAGGGGGCATATGGTTTTTGTAGGTGGTTTATGCCTCTTTTTTTGATATACAATAGTGGTATTGTCATCTCAGCTCTTCTATAAATAAATCGGTGCCTTTGGTTACTAGAATGTATGATTGTTTTGGAGATTGGATAATTAACAAAGCACTAAATAAATTTTGAGAGATAAGTTGTGTAAGGAAGCTAAGGTAGCATAACAAATTCCTACACTAATCTTGAGAGGAGAATAATAGAAAATTTTTACAGATCTTTAACTATTATAGAAACTTAAGAAAAAATAAACACAAATATCATGCATACCACAACACAATGATTTACGTGGGGAAAGCCCTTTCGGGAGAAAAACCCCACACTCCAAAATCTGCCCAATATATTATTCAACAATTACAAAGATTACAATATACTTGCAAAGCAAGCTTCTCACAATACTTTATGTATCAAAAGTACCTTATATAATTGCAAGGTTGAGACACATTTTCTCAACAAGTTGTATGGATGTAAACTCATTTGAAGGATTAATACAAGCTTTGGATCTCTTTTAGTGTAATTTTTTTCCACAAGGGTTTCTCTACATAATACCATCTCACTTTTGGTTTTTCTTTTTCTTCATATTATTGTTGAATGTGCAATCAATTAATATTTATGGGTTAGTGCAAGATTATGATGGGCCAAATAGGGCCCTTGAGTGACAATGAAAATACAAAAAAATAGACTTAACCAACTTCACATAAGAATTTGAATAGGTTATTAACATAATTTGGAAAATATGTAGGAATATAATTTATAGCAAATTGAATGTGGTTTGTAAACTACTAGACATTTTTTGGAAAAAAAAGTAATTTTAATTGGTAAAAATTTGAAATTTCAATGCAGTTGTACTTTAAATTTTAGAAAAAATAAAACAAGTGATTGTTCGGCCACCCTAAGTATAAGAAAAAATAAATATTTTTTCAAATATTTCAATATAAGTAGGGGAAACTGTGAGATGAGGATTGTCAGGGTGGGTCAATTATGCTTGATCCATGATGAATCGAAGCACAATTTATTCACTAAACCTCAATCTACCAAACAAGATCATTCAAATTGAAAAGTTAAACTAAGATTTATTGAAACTGTAAGTTACAAACTATGAAATAGTTAAATTCCTACTCTAACCCATTTGAAACTTATCTTGTTTTGGAATCGGTGTCATGTTGATGTGGAACAATGACCCTTTCCTAATCTTGTGATTAGTGAGCCTATTTCAATTGATTCTATGGAAGAGAGTCGATGAAACTATTGTGATAAATTGGTAAAAAACTTGATTTATGCTAAATTAAACATGATGCAAACTAAATTAACATGATTTTATGCTAAAATTGATCTAATTATGCAATTTCTAAGCTAATTCTAAGCTAAAATATGAAAACCCTAATTTATAAACAAACTAAGATGGATGCATGGAAGCCATTAATGGATGTATTAAGCTATTATGCAACTAAAATGAAGTAAATTAAGCTAAAAGTGAGTAAATTGAGTGTGTGAATGCAAGTGATTTCAATAGCATGAGTTTGAAATTGAAAGATGGATCCATTTGTCTCAAAATAGTGTTCTATTTATAGGAGAACAAATGAGAAATGGAGGGTTGAGATCAAAAATATTAATCAATGGTCCAAGATGAAGGAGATGAGAGGCATGGATCATGAATTTTCATCAACGAATGAGGATGCATGATGCGATTTAATCAAGGGCTCACATTTGCCTCAAACAAACACACTTTTGACCTACTCACATAGGTCAAAGGTGACTTGTTCAAAAGGTTGAAGGTTAAAACTTGCATTAGAAGCTAAGTGAAAATATCCCTTTTTCAAATCATGATGCCAGTGTGTTTGGCGATGCACTTTGTGATTTTCAATTTGAAATGCTTTCAGGCATCGTAATTTGAAATTTAAATATAGTGACACTATTGCAAATAGCAACACTATTGTGATTTTTGAACTGAAAATTTCAAATTAAGTCAAATTTTTGCAATTTTTTATGTCGTGTGCTTCGTGAGTGCAAGAGGTCATCACACCATTGATGTCGCACGAGCACAGACCCACCATTTTGGAGAGATTAGGCGATTTTTCAAAGTTACACCAGGAGCACTTGGAAGAGATCGACCTCTGGTATATTGCAAATGCGCCTGTCATCCAGACTCACTTAGTGATGATGGCTGCTCTGTGTGAGAGATGGCACTGGGAGACCTCATCTTTTCATCTTCCCACTAGTGAGGTGATAGTTACCCTAGAGGATGTATGTCGTATTTTGTGTTTGCTAATACATGGCGATCGCGTGATCTACGACGTTGATGTTAGAATTGATGCCTATCACGAGGTGATGGAGATGGAGGACATTACTTTAGTTGCATCACAAATTGACCTCGAATCGTATAGAGGTCACATGCCCACTTTTAGATTGATCATCACAACCATCTTTTTAGGTTTGGTGGCTCCCCATAGATACAACAAAGGGGTCAGCCCAGGATGGGGCTTGGTGTGGCACTAGATGCTCCATAGGAGGACACTTTTTTCATGGGGGCCCGTGATGATGGCCTCACTGTATTATGGCATGCACAAATTTGTTTACTGTGATGGGAGAGCCATTGGTGCAGGGGTGACTCTAATTCACATTTGGGTGTGGGAGCATATCATCGTGCTTCGACCTATTGTGTAGATAGCAGCCATGGAGCTAGATGATCCTCTGATCTAGTGGTATAGAGGTGTGATTACATTGAGGCACACTGGATAGATTGGTCTCTCGTACTAGCGATGGGTTATTGATGATATGATAATTTTTCGACGGCTCCCATGGCTACAAATGCCACCATCATATGATGATGTGTAATAGCTGTACTTTTCCAGGAAAACCTGATACATGCAGGGTTGTGAGCATACCATCATTGAATGATATTTACTAGACAGGGTGGCTCGGTAGTTTGGGGAGCCACAGGACATGCCAAATGATGCTTATAAGGCCATTTTTGCTAGGTCAGCTCAAGAGGTTCCCACATGGGGATCGGCCATTCTAGCTCTCGAGGCAATCGAGAGTTTTAGACAGTTAGCGAATCAACCTTGGGCCTATGATCAGGGTTAGGTGGTAGCACAATCTACGCTTGCTTATGATGCTTGGTTCGCACCTCCATGACGTTTGATAGATCCAACGGGTGTTCCTCCCAAAGGGAGACCCAAAGTTAGGGGGCCAGAGGTAGAGGAAAGGGGTAGGATGGCCAGGATGGCCAAGATGGGTAGGTTATGGGGGCTCCACCAGTTGGACAACAACCTCCTCAGCAACCTCTAGTTCAGCAACAATCAGTGCCGCCACCACCACCAGATGCCAGGGATGCACAAATACAACAGTTGCAACACCAGGTGCAGATTTTGACTGATGAGTAGGATCAAGCTTGCCAATAGCTTTTGGATATTACTACTGAGTGGAACTAGGCATAGCAGGAGGTTGCAGGCATCACGATCGAGAGAGATCAGACATTACAACAGGTACATGCCTTGACCATAGAGAGGGATCAGGAGGTTGCCTAACACCAAAAGATAGAGGCTATGATGGTGACCAAACGTGGTAGGACTATTTCAATGAGATTATATAGGGAGGCCGTGATAGAGGAAACATATTATAGGCAACATTACCAGCGAGATGTACCACAGGCATTTAGACAACCTAATTTTTTGCAGCGTAGTGATGCACAACTAAGAGCTGAGGATCAACTTGAGAGATAGGCTGGAGAGGGTAGCAGCCATCAGGGCTAGCTTTTATGTATATAATTTTTTTTGATTTTGTTGCCCCATTCTTTACCATAGATATACATCCATGGGCTCCTTTTTGATAGCCTCATGGATATTGTTCTTATGATTGTTATACATACACTGATCTAGATTTTGTACCATGACATTCATTTTTTGATATATATATGATACAGATACAGATTCTATATGGTGTGATGTGCTCACTTTATTTCATGTTTTATGATGTATGAATGCATATGATATGATATGCTTATAGTTGATGATGTATGGATGCACTTTACTTGTGCCTATGCGATATGCAATGATCATGATATGGATGGGTGAAATGTTATGTTCTTTTTTAGTATCTTTTCACGATATGCTATGGAATGAATGATATGTGATGCAAATGTTATGGATGCATTTATTTTTGTGTATTTTATATGCATTTTATGATATGATCATGTATGCATATGGATGTATGAATGCAAATGATAATGTAATGCAACGATTTAAGATGCTTAGAATAACAAATCTATATTATTCATCACAACTCAAATGATAATGCAGAATGTATGATGTGATATGTAATGATTATGTTGATGGATGTTTTATGATTATGCTATGATTATGATCAGATGCACATATGTTGATGGTTTGTGGATGTAGGGTGGATGCATTGATGATGTTTTTGTTGACTATCATGATACCAGGTTAGCACAAAGAGAATATAGAAGAATAAAGAGTGACCGTAGATTTCGATGATTGCTTCAAAAGATCCAACAAGTCCATGATCCATCGAGACTTTATTAGAGATGGTGACGAGACATGCAAAATGAGGATGAAATGCAGGATGATGAGTTGCTCACACTTCGGGATTGGGATTTTTTGTCGTTCCTTATTTTTTGATATAACACATAGATATGATGCATTAAGGTATTAATAACCAGGATGGCATTGTATCTAGTGAAATGGACTTTGACTCGGCAAATAGATAGGATAGTTCTTGTTCACATCTTGACATACAAAAACCTTGTTGGAATGCAAGTTAGAAGCTTAGAATATATTGGACCAAAGCATATGCAATAGTCAACAACATACTCCAAACAACCTTCCTACATTCAACTAAGCAAGTATGCACCAAGATTATTTTACAAGAGTATCCACAAACACAACAAACAAAAGATAATGATCAATACCCCATTCCTTTCTCTCTAAATCATTTTAGATAGACATCATTAAGAGGTCCTCAAAATGGGTCAATAAGATAAATCATAAGAAAAAGATCAAAGACAAATAGTCAGTGCTATGTATATCTCTTGCCTAGTTTAAGTTTAGCTAAGGTGATATCTGATACTGATGTCCATCACAGGAACCTGATACATCCTAGGACATGTTGATCAGAGGTTGTTTGATGTTAGGATGATGATGCTAAGATGAGCTATTTGATACAAACTTCACTGGCGTGTTTACCTATGATTTAGACTTTAGATTTTGATAATTAGGTTCTCACTTTACGACTTGCTACACTTGCTTTCTACTTGTTTCACCAAAGGGTGAAGGTGACGTCTGATTTATTATGGGTGAAAGTTTATTACAGGTGAAAGTGAAATGGGATGGACGGGTTTTGGATTTTCTGGAATATTTTAATGTTTTTAGTATTTTGAAAATGTTTTGAGGCTATTTTTGGTCTTTTTGAAAGTTTATGCAAATGTTTAGGATTTTTAGATTTTATGAGGCTGTTTAGGGTTATTCAAGGATATTTGACGTTGTTTAGGTCTTTTGAATATTTTCTAATGTTTTTGGGATTTTTTGAGATTTTGAATGTTTTTGTGTTTTTTGATATTTGAATGTTTTTTTGTTTTTTGAGATGTTTGTGTTGGCAACACAAGGGCAGACAACTGAGAGGGGGGGGTGAATAAGTTGTCATAGAATTTCAAACTTATTCAACTTATTATGCTTATTCTCAGATTTGATCAATAACCATGAAAGCATAAATCAACAACACATCAAAAAAACACATAACACCAAGATTTTTTACGTGGAAACCCTATAAGGGGAAAAACCACGGTGGAGGTTACTCCATAAGATTATACCCTGTTAAAAGTATAAACAAATATGAATGGGGAATGCACATGCATTTAGGTGCACTGCCTAGAGCTCATTGCTCAATTATAAAAAGGAAGACACACTATCTTACAAAAGATTGAATTACATCCACATGATTTGAACTGAGAAAAATAACATTAGCTAATGCCTGATTATAGTTCCGATTAAGCACATGAACACTTCTTCACTCTTATTCACTCTTCTTCACACTTTGCTTCTGTGTTCAAAAGATCTAAACAATATTTGCACATAGGACTCACACACTTCAAATATTCATTCCTTCAAATGATAAAACAATCACTCTTATATATCCGCAACAAGAAATTACATCGCTACAAGTCGGCCTCAAGAAAATAATAAAATGAATGCAAATTGTCGGCCCAAAACAATAAAGATTATTAATGCGAATCAACCACGGTCGGCCACAACATAGTGGAGACCCAAAATAAAATTCTCAAACATGAACCACCTTTAAAAATTAATCTTCGAAGATCCACAACATGCTTCAACACCTTGTCGGCCAAGAACATGAAAAACATGAACACGCAAGAGAAAATATCGAATCACGAGCACAACGATCAATGCAGACATGCAACACCGATAGAGAACGATCTAGAAACATCCACATGTGTGTGTGAAATGTGGGAGTTGTTAGTAAATCAACACAAACCTTAATGAAACGAATTATATCAAAGATTTGAATCAAATAAACTACTCTATTTTACAGTTAAACAAATTTTTTAAGAACATTTCATTGTCCTCTATTCTCAAGGATTTATTAAACCATTTGGCCCTTAGATTTCTATGTGCACTATAGTTGTTAAAATGACAACTTGAGAAATGAGATAATATTCAACATGCAAGCCAATTAAGTTCCTACATGAAACTATATGATGAAAATAATGATGGATATTATGATGAATGGATAATGGTGTTAGATTATAGAATGTAAATGATATGATATGAAGCTAAGTTGATTCTACATATGCTCAAATGCTAACTATGAATGTGTTAATCTAAAATGCAACTATGATGCAAAGGATGACATAAAATGTAACTATGAAGCAAACTGTGATTCTAAGATGTAACTACAAAATAAAACATGATATGAAATGTAACTATAAGACTCCAAAATGCTCCAATTCTCAAACGATATTCCTGCATGATAACTCTACTCGAATGTGGATGCAAAATACTATGGAAAAGGGTTGTATTTATAGGCTTTTTCCAAACATCTTGTGATATGGCAGCAATCGACAGTCCAAATTCAAACAAGAGGGATGAACAGTGGAGATGGAGAGAATCAAGAAGGATGTTCCCTTGACCAAGGACAACATGCCAAATGGATGAAGGAATCCCTTGACCAAAGACAACATGCCAAATGGATGGAGGAATAAAGTGTGTGAGAAAAAAGACCATCTGTTTGAAAGTTTGTTAAAGAAGTGTGTGAGGAATAAGCCATGTGTTTGAAAATTTGTTGAAGATAATTCTAATTAAAAATTAGAATTATTTAATTTCATGTGACCTTGATGAGGTGGCATGAAAATTTGTAGACATGTGCTTGAATTCCTAATCCAGGATTAGTGAAACTTAATTAAATAAAACAAACTTATGAAATTTGTTTATTTAATTAAATTAGAAGAATATGATTTTAGATTTGGAGAATTAGAAAATATGAACAATATAAATAAATCCAGAATTTATTTATATGTAGTTAAAATATTAATTAAATAACTAGTATTTAATTAATTAAATGTCTTGACCGATTTTAGGTGTATACACCACAAACATCATGAATCACCAAAGAGGTATCCATAACAACTGAACTTACTAAAATCCCATCATCTTCATTCAAGAACACCGACTGAAGTAACAGAAAAAATGTCAGGATGCAAATCTTCATAACTCGATCAAATATTCACACAGATATCTGAAACTTAACGTGGATACACTGGATATACTCGACAATTGAACTCACTGACAAACTAAACTTCACTTCACCACTGACAACCTGCAACTTATTTCATTACAATTTTCTCAATATTCTTGACATATACAACCTCTAAGACATTAATGCCAATAGTGTTGACATCAATGACAACCACATATCAACAACACAACCACAACATCCAACAATCTCCCCCTTTGGCATTGATGGCAACACATGATGTGAAAACACTATCAACACAACTATCTTCAACACATACTCCCCCTTAGGTTCTGAATCTTTTCTTCTCAACAACTCTTCTTCCGCATAACTCTTCTTCCTTAGATAATTCATAGTTTTTCACGACTCTTCTCCCCCTTTGACATCAATGACAAAGATCTCTTTTCTCAACACAAGCTCTGAACTACATATCTGAACATCTGACTACTCCCCCTAAGTAGCAGCCACCACAACATCAATCTAGATCAAAATATGACCATGAAATGCATAAATTGATGAAAGTTAATGCATCTTAGTTCTGATTAGGAGGGGTAATCACCCCTAGCTTCCCTCTAAGATACTCAAAAGTATCCTTAGGCAATGACTTTGTAAAAATTTCTGCAATCTGTTCCTTAGTAGGTACATATTGCAATCTGACTTCCTTTTCACTCACCTTCTCTCTCAAAAAGTGAAACTTGATAGATATATGCTTGGCCTTTGAATGCAACACCAAATTCTTATAAATGTTAATTGCACTTGAATTATCATAGAATATAGCAATTGGCTCATCATACACAACTCTGATATCCTTCAACATTTGCTTCATCCACAATACTTGAGTACAATTATTAGCAGCAACAATGTATTCTGCCTCTGTAGTAGACAAAGAAATGACATTCTGTTTCTTACTTAACCATGATATCAACTTCTTACCCAAGAAAAATGCACCACCACTAGTACTCTTTCTTTCATCCACATCTCCTGCCCAATAATCATCAGTAAAAGCATTCAAAGTAAGATCATCATCTTTAGGATACCACAGGCCAAAATCAATTGTTCCCTTCAAGTATGTGAAAATCCTCTTCACAACAGTTACAGGAGATTCTTTAGGATCAGCTTGAAATCTTGCAACAATGCATACAACATTCATGATATCTGGTCTATTTTGAGCTAAGTAAAGTAATCCACCAATCATTGATCTATTTCTAGTTTGATTTGCTTTCGGAGAATCATCATTTTGTGTCAACTTGCATCCAATCACCATAGGTGTACCAACTGGCTTTGAATCTTCCATACCAAACTTCTTTAGCAATTATTTCACATACTTGGACTGAGATATGAAGATCCCTTTATCTAACTGAGTAATTTGCAATCCCAAAAAGAATTTAATCTCACCAATCATAGACATTTCAAACTCATTCTGTATCTCATCAACAAAATTCATGCACAAAACATCATCTCCTCCAAAAATGATATCATCAATAAAGACTTCAACAATCAGATCTTTATCATGATCAATCTTAAAATACAAATTACTATCAACAATACCTTTATTGAATCCAAGCTTCAACAAAAAACTTGTCCAATATGGCATACCATGCTCTTGGGGCTTGCTTAAGTCCATACAATGCTTTCATCAACTGACAAACCATATCTCTCTGATCAGTCAATTGAAATCCATCAGGTTGCTCAACATACACCTCTTCTTCCAGTTTGCCATTTAGAAATGCTGACTTGACATCCATATGATAAACCTTGTAATTTTTGTAAGCAACATAAGCAAGAAATAATCTCACAACTTCAATCCTAGCAACAAGGGCAAAGGTTTTTTCAAAGTCAATTCCTTCTACCTGGGAATATCCTTAACACACCAATCTTGCTTTGTTTCTGACCACTTCACCTTGCTCATTCAACTTGTTTCTAAAGACCCATTTAGTTCCAATTACATTTTTGTCCTTAGGTGTAGGAACAAGAATCCATGTATTATTCTTCTCAATTTGTTATAGTTCTTCTTTCATTGCTTCCACCCAATGTTCATCTTTGCATGCTTCATTCACACTATTAGGCCCAATCTTTGAAATCAGACAATATTCTTCTGCAATCTTTCTCCTAGTCTAAACACCTTTGTTCTTATCGCCTATAATCTGATCTTCTGAATGATTCAGTCTTACATACCTTGGAGTCTTAGGATTTTCTTGAACTTCTAGCTCTTGTGATCTCTCTTCTGCACTTTCACTAGTTTCTTCCTCTTGACTTTCTTGATTCACCAGAATGATTTAAACTTGATTTTGAGTCTGAACTTTATTTCTTGTGACTAAACTATTATTCTAATCATCTGAATCATATCCACAGGTTCTGGATGGTCTAGCTATGTCTTCATCAACCTTGACATTTGCGCTTTCAACTACTTTCCTTAATCTCTTATTGTAGCACTGATAGGCCTTGCTCGTAGTAGAATAACCAAGAAAGATTCCTTCATCACTCCTAGCATAAAAATTTCCTATCTCTCCATCTCTTCTGATATAGTATTTACTCCCAAATATTTTGAAATATCTAACAGTAGGCTTATGACCAGTCCATAGCTGGTGCAAGAGCACTAATGACAACCTCATGATTCTATGATGAAATTTTTGGAAGGATGATCAATTTTGTTGTTTCACATTGTTCAAGGGTTATTTGATTCATTTTTCCATGTAATAGATTAATTAGGAGGCCATTATGTCATAAAATGTAAAAAAAAGAAGTCAATGCATTCAAAGGTTGTCACAAATATGCAAACAAATTATAAAGTTGCAAAAACAAAGCAACATATGGAATATGAAAGGTCACATTGGTTTTTGGTGTTGGTGGGTAGTTAGAGAGTAGTTAGAAGTTCAAAGGTCATTTTTATGCCTTTAAAAATTCTCTTTTTATGTTTAGAAGCTTGTGGGTGATTGTAGTTTTGAATTTAAATAAAGTAAAACACTATTTTTCTGCATATTTCAACATAAATTCATTGTTTCCTGTATATGTACAACTCTATACGGGCATAAATGCATGATTAAGTGTTTGAATTTGATAGAACACTCAATCACCTTCCTTTTGGTTTTTATTTCATGCAAATTGGTGGAATTTTGAGTGAGATATTTGGATTTTTCTGAAAACAGTTAAAACCCTGTCCTAAGGTAAACAGAGATATGAAAGATTATGTTACTCATGTTTTTAACATTGAAAACTCTTGATTTTCAGTGGGGACACTCTTTGGAAAATAAAATTCCATGTTCTAAAGGCTTTGGAGCAAAAAGGTACGGGTAAAGTGAGTGAGTGGAATTTCTGACTGTAATTTGTGTCTCAGTCCAGAAACAGGGCAATTAAGAGAGTAAGACTTAGGGTTTGTGTAAATATCTTAAGAAATGGAATTTTGGAATTTTTTAAAGCATGATAAGGTTTGAATTAAAATATTCCAAGTGTTGGATAGGATAAATTTCTTGTGGAGTTAATATATTCAATAAACCCCATTTGGTGTGAAGGCCTAAATAGGCCTAAATACAGACTAAGAAAGTGGATTTTGGAGACAATGTTACAAAAGACTTAATACCCATTTTAGGATATGTTTAAAAAAGCACTAAAGACACTCAAATGTGTAAAAGGATTTGGGTTTGGGGAAAAAGGATCTGGTAGTCCAATTTTGGAATTAACAAATGAAGGTCTTCGATAGGTGTTTGAAAGAATTTCTTGAATACTTGATTGGGAATGTACTAATTTTGTTTTGCGGATATATTTAGGCATGTTGGTGCTATTGGTGAATGAATTTGGGCTTGGAAAGGTGAATTTTTTTTGTGGTTGGGGTCTAAATAGGCCTAATTGATGTTTTAGGACAACCATAAAGAAGTGATGAAATATGAATGGGCAAACCTTGCAATTGTTTTTTTTTGGTTAAATTAAGATTACTAAAGTGTTTTGAAGGTCATTAAAGGAGGTTGGAACTCTGAATGCAAATTTGAAAGTTTGAATTGAGATTTGTGAAGGAAAAGTGAACTAAGGATGAGTAGTCAAATAGAGTTTGTTTTGAGTTTTTCTAAATGAGATTGAGTGGTTGAGTTTTCTTCCTTTGTACTACATCAAAGTGGTTTCAGAGCCTGAGAAATATTTGGGCTGGTGAGTTGTAGTTGTGGTTTTGTGTTTGGTGTTGTGTTGTGGTTGGTTGTAGGTTATGTGAGAACCTGGTTGTTGCCATTGAGAAGGCAAAGATAAAGTTGTGAGAAGTTGAGAGAGTGGAAGCAAGGAGAGACATGTTGAGACCATCTGAAAGATGGAAGTATTGAGAAGGCATCTACAGGAAAAGGAAGAGAGAAAGAAGAAGAAGAGACAATAAAATTTTGATAGAGAGATTATTGAATTGAAGCAAGAGTTGAAGAGGTTTGAAGAAGAGTTCCAAGAATCCATGAATATGATAGAGCAGATGATAAGTTGGCACTTAGTAGTGAAAAAGAAAGTTTCATCGCCCATATAGAAGATAATCAAAAGGAGAAGGCACAAGAAGATGAAAGAACAAGAAGTATTTGAAGATGTTGAGGAAGGATTCATTGATTAAGAGAACAAAGAGGTTGTAGACATTCCCAAGCATGAAGATGAAGGTATGATAGAGATAAAAGACCTGATTCTAGAAGTTGATGATATTGAGTTGATTAAAGGGATGCTTGTGGATGAGTTGGTCTTGGAGATCTACAAGGAATTGAGGATTGATGGAGGTATGGTTGTTAAAACAATGTATTACTTCTTTGTGTTACTAATACTTTGGACAAGAAATAATTTGCAGGTTAAGGGACAAAAGGAGAAGCATGATATTGAGATGAATCAAAGCATAATGATTCTGATTTTAGAGGGAGAGCAAGATAGGCTGTTGATTCACATGGAAAAATTCAAACCCAAGGTGAAAATGAAGGTGGTTAAGAGTAGTTTCAAGATGGAGCAGTGGTAGAGCATACAGGGAAAGCAGGTTTTTGGACAACTACAAATCCAAGTGGACTTGGATTCTTTTCTTGGCTGGGAGTATGGTGCAGGAGCACCATGACAACCTCATGATTCTATGATGAAATTTTTGAAAGGATGATCAATTTTGTTGTTTCACATTGTTCAATGGTTATTTGATTCATTTTTCCATGTAATAGAGCCATTAGGAGGCCATTATGTCATAAAATGTAAAAAAAAGAAGTTAATGCATTCGAAGGTTGTCATAAATATGTAAACAAATTTTAAAGTTGCAAAAATAAAGCAACATATGGAATATGAAAGGTCATATTGGTTTTTGGTGTTGGTGGGTAGTTAGAGAGTAGTTAGAAGTTCAAAGTTCATTTGTACGCCTTTAAAAAGGCTCTTTTTACATTTAGAAGCTTGTGGGTGATTGCAGTTTTGAATTTAAATAAAGTAAAACATTGTTTTTTTGCATATTTCAACATAAATTCACTGTTTCCTGTATATGTACGGCTCTATACGGGCATAAATGCATGATTAAGTGTTTGAATTTGATAGTACACTCAATCACATTTTGGTTTTTATTTCATGCAAATTGGTGGAATTTTGAGTGAGATATTTGGATTTTTCTGAAAACAGTTAAAACCCTGTCCTAGGGTAAACAAAGATATGAAAGATTATGTTACTCACATTTTTAACATTGAAAACTCTTGATTTTCAGTGGGGACACTCTTTGGCAAATACACTTCCATATTCTAAAGGCTTTTGAGCAAAAAGGTATGGGTAAAGTGAGTGAGAGTGGAATTTCTGACTGTAATTTGTGTCTCAGTCCAGAAATAAGGCAATCAAGAGAGTAAGACTTAGGGTTTGTGTAAATATCTTAAGAAATGGAATTTTGGAATTTTTTAAAGCATGAGTAGGTTTGAATTAACATATTCCAAGTGTTAGATAGGATAAATTTCTTGTGGGGTTAATATATTCAATAAACCCCATTTGGTGTGAAGGCCTAAATAGGCCTAAATACATACTGAGAAAGTGGATTTTGGAGACAATGTTACAAAAGACTTAATACCCATTTTAGGATATGTTTTAAAAAAGCACTAAAGACACTCAAATGTGTAAAAGGATTTGGGTTTCAGTGTATAATTTGGGGAAAAAGGTTCTGTTAGTCTAATTTTGGAATCGACAAATGAAGGTCTTGGGTAGGTGTTTGAAAGAATGTTTTGAATACTAGATTGGGAATGTACTAATTTTGTTTTGCAGACATATTTAGGCATGTTGGTGCTATTGGTGAATGAATTTGGGTTTGGAAAGGTGAAGTTTTTTGTGGTTGGGGTCTAAATAGACCTATTTGATGTTTTAGGATAGTCATAAACAAGTGATGAAATATGAATGGGCAGATCTTGTAATTGTTTGTTTTTGGTTAAATTGAGATTAATAAAGTGTTTTGAAGGTAATTGAAGGACATTGGAACTTTGAATGCAAATTTTAGTGTTTGAATTGAGTTTTGTGAAGGAAAAGTGAACTAAGGATGAGTAGTCAAATAGAGTTTGTTTTGAGTTTTGCTAAATGAGATTGAGTGGTTGAGTTTTCTTCCTTTGTACTACATCAATAGCTCAAAAGGGGTCTTACCAGTATCACCTTTGACTTGTACCTAGTTGAGGATGTAAACAACAATACTCACAGCTTCTCTCCAATAGATATGAGGAGCATTTCCTTCCAACATCAGAGTCCTAGAAGCATCTTGAACTGTCCTGCTCTTCCTTTCCACAACTCCATTTTTCCGAGGGGTCTGCGGGGCAGATAATTGCCTCTTTATTCCATGCACTTCACAAAAAGAATTAAACTCATGAGAAGTGAATTCACCACCTCTATCTAATCTCAAACATTTAGTCTTCAAACTTGTCTCTGTCTCAACCATAGCCTTAAAAGTCTTGAATTTCTCCCTTAAGAAAGTAACCCACATCAATATAGAGTAATCATCAATAAGTAACATGAAGTACCTATCTCCTTGTAAGCTTTTGAATCTAGAAGGACCACACAAATCAGTATGAACAAGCTCCAACACTTCTTTTGAACAATGTTGTTTGCTCTGAAATGAAATTCTAGTTTGCTTCCCTAACTGACATTCCTTGCATATAGTATTAGTAGGCTTTACCAACTTAGGAAGATCTCTCACTTCTTGAGTAGAACTTATCTTAACAATATTGTCAAAGTTTACATGACACATTCTCCTATGCCACAACCAACTTTCATCAACTTGAGCAAATCAGACAACTTTTACTAGCAACATTTAGGTGAAAGATGTTACCTTTTGTTTTTGTACCTGAAGCAATCACATTTCCAGAACTCCCCAATATTCTACACTTTCTATTCTTGAATTGGAGATTGTATCCCTTGTTAACCATCTGTCCAACACTTAAGAGATTATGCTTCAAACCTTCCACATAAAGAACATCATCAGTATTATTCTTACCATCAAGAGAAATGGATCCTCTACCATGGATTACACCAGCTTTGTCATAACCAAATCTTACCACACCACCATCATACTTTTCCAAATTCAAAAACTTGCTTTTATCTCCTATCATGTGATGAGAGCATCCACTGTTAATCACCCATTCTTATTTCTCTTCAACTCTGGCCGCTAGAGCTTTCTCCACATTTGAGCAACTAATAGACTCAGAAGGGGTTGGATCATTTCCCTTGATAGTGTGAACCACTATCCTAGACCTGCAAGAACACAAGAAATGAACATATTAATAATATCAAACACAAGTTAGAATATAGGTTCCCCTTAAAATCCATTAACATCATTCAAAATAGGAAATGAAAATAAGAAATGCAATGAGAAGCAATAAAAGAGTGTAAATCCTATTCAAATAATGCAAACTCTTGATCCTATGGGGGAGTTGGTGCCAATTTGATGTGGAAATTGGCCCTTTCCCAACTCCTTTGCAAGCTTTGATGATGAATGGTGATGGTGATCCACTTTGTTGAAGATTCAAGTGTGCTCCATGATGAAAAACCTGCATAACCTAGCTATGGATTTGATAAATTGATGAATCTTGCAAATGCTTTGAAGATGTATTTAAGTATAGTAAGCTTACTCAAATTGTGGATGAAAAATACAAAGAGAAACCTTCTATAATAGAAGAATAAGATGAAGGAATGAGCAAAATGGATGAATGTGGGATCATTCAACATCCAATGGGCAAGTGCCACTTGTCAAGATGTGAATGGAGGAAGCTTGAGCACATTTTGGAGAATGTGCAAAGAAGGAGGAGATTCAAATTCAAAATATGGCTTGAAGGATGAGGTGAAAGGTGAAGCAAATGCACATGGCTCAAGAAAAGGACATGTAAGAGATTTTAAATGCTTGGTTGGAAGGGACAAGTCCTTTTGGGGGGAGATTTCAAATTTGAGGAATATTCCATCTTTGATGCCTTTTTTTGAATGAAAATAGATGATTTATAAATCAATTAAATTTATTTTCATGTGCAAGTTGAAAAATCTAGAGGATTTGATGGATTAAGACTAAGATTAATTAGGATTTGATTAATTTAAAGGAGATTAGTTGACTTGACCATTTTGATTTTGATTTTTGGATTTAAATAAATCAAAATGAGAGGAATAATGATTTTAGACTTAATTAAATAAGATTTGATTTATTTAATTAAAGAGGATGGTGTTAGCTTTAAATCAAATAAATATTAATTTATTTAATTTAAATGAGATGACTTTAGAGATTAATTAAATAAAATGAATTATTTAATTAAAAGAGGGACTATAAGATTAATTAAACAAAGTGATTTATTTAATTAATAGGAGATGATGATTTAATCAGATAAAAAATGATTTATTTAATTAAGAGATGAAATGTGATGAATTTAATTAAATAGAGATTATTTAATTAAATGATTAGCAAAGAGATGATTCAAGATGAACTAGTGTTAGTAAGATCAGGATCAGGTGTATAGGATCAATCAGTATATTTTCAGTGTCTACAGATAGTAATAAATACCCATTCATCCTCACTTCCATTTCCTTTATGAAATTCATCATCTGTCACACCTTCATCAGCAACATAATAGCACTTTCTTTGAAATCTAGGCTTGTTAGGTCTTGGCTTAGGGACTCTTTCCGGACACCTTGATGAAAAATGACCTATCTTATTGCAAGAAAAACATTTAATAGGAAATTCTCCTTTATACTTACCTTCTCCTCTGGCTTCTCTTTTGACAATAAGTGCTTTAAGCTCCTCTAGCTTCTTCTCCTCTTCTTCAATCTCTCTCATTTCCTCCTCATACTTGAAAAACTTTCTAGATGAACTTTCTCTCAGATCATATCTCTGTTTATCTCTCTCGGAGGTAGTAGCTTTGAATGCAAATTCTATCTTAGGAAGAGCATCATCAAATTCACTTAACTAAAAAGTAGTAAGCTTACCAATCAACATGTCTTTGGTTACATTTGTTACAGTCCAGAGCTCCTCAATAGCAGTAGCTTTGACTTTGTATGCAATAGGAAAGGATCTAAGCACTTTAGCAACAATTTCTGATTCTTCCAACTATCCACTGACACATTTGATACCACACGCAAGTTCATTCACTCTTTGCATGAAAGTAGTAATGTTCTCATCATCACCCATTCTCAACATTTCATATTTCCCTTTCAGACTTTGTAACTTAGCAATCTTCACATTAGCATCACCTTCATACAAAGTTTCCAACTTTTTCAAGATCTCATAGGCAGTCTTCAAATCCATAACATTTGTCATCTCAAAATCAGTCAAAGCACTCAACAATGATTCCTTAGCCCTGATATTGTACTCAACATCTCTAATCTTAGCAGTAGTAGTAGGACCATTCTAAGGAATAACATACCTATTGCTTGTAATGTTCCAGTAGGGTTCACCGATGCATCTCATATGGCATTCCATTCAAGTCTTCCACAGAGAATAATTTGTTCCATCAAATCTTGAACTTCCTTCTTGTATGTCGCCATCCAGGATCACCTTAAGTTGTTAAACTTCTTCCAAGGAACCTGCTCTGATACCAATTGTTGGCAACACAAGGGCAAGCAACTGAGAGGGGTGGGGGGTGAATCAGTTGTCACAAAATTTAAAACTTATTCAACTTATTATTCTTATTCTTAGATATGATCAATAACCATGAAAGCATAAATCAATAACACATCAGAAACACACATAACACCAATATTTTTTACGTGGAAACCTTGTTAAGGGAAAAACCACGATGGAGGTCAGTCCACAAGATTATACCTTGTTAAAAGTATAAAGAAATATGAATGGGGAATGCACATGCATTCAGGGGCATTGCCTAGAGCTCACTTCTCAATTACAAAAAGGAAGACACACTATCTTACAAAAGATTGAATTACATCCGCAGGATTTGAACTAAGAAAAATAGCATCTGCTAATGCCTGATTATAGTTCCGGTTAAGCACACGAACACTTCTTCACTCTTCTTCACACTGTGCTTTTTCCTTCAAAAGATCTAAAAAATATTCACACATAGTACTCACACACTTCACATACTCATTCCTTCAAATGACAAAATAGTCGCTCTTGTATATCCACAACAAGAAATTACATTGCTACAAGTTGACCTCAAGAAAATAATAAAATGAATGCAAACTATCAGCCCAAAATAATAAATATTATTAATGCGAATCAACCACGGTCGATCACAACATAGTGGAGACCCAAAATAAAATTCTCAAACATGAACCACCTTCAAAAATTAATCCTCAAAGATACACGACACGCTTCAACACCCTGTCGGCCAAGAACATGAAAAACATGAACACGCAAGAGAAAATATTGAATCGCAAGCACAACGATCAATGCAGATGTACAACAAAGATAGAGCATGATCTAGAAACATCCAAAATAATCATGAATCACCAGAGAGTCATCCACAACAAATAAACTTACTAAAATCACATCATCTTCATTTAGGAACACCAACTGAAGTAACAAAAAAACTATCAGAATGCAAATCTTCATAACTCGATCAAATCTTCAAACAGATCTTTGAAACTTAATGTGGATAAACTAGATATACTCAATAGGAAACCCTTTAATCCACAACCACTAATCATCAACCAACTGAACTCATTGACATACTAAACTTCACTTCAGCACTGACACCCTGCAACTTATTTCATTACAATTTTTCTCAATATCCTCGACATATACAACCTCTAAAACATTAATGCCAATAATGTTGACATCAATGACAACCACATATTAGCAACACAACCACAACATCCAACAGTTTGGATGTTTTTGGATTTTTGAGATTTTTTTGACCAAGAACCTAACCTAAAAGACCTATCCTAGGGGTCTTGGGGGCTAATCAAAGATAAGCCTTTCCTACATTATACACACATAGACCACATAGTTTGACTGAATTGACCTATTAACAAGATGAAGATATGAACAGTGATGGAAAAGTTAGTTTATTATGATGGACTCCTAAAGGATTGACCTAGGGTGTCTTAGGGGAACATCAATGATGGCCTTGCCTACATTCAAGCTCAGAGACAATGTAGTTCGACAAGGGTACCAATTTTTGGATTTTTGATGTTTGACCTTTTTAGGGTTTTTGATGTTTTCCGGATGTTTTAGATTTTTCCTTTACAAATTTTTGAGTGTTTTTGGATTTTCTGATGATCGTTTTACAAATATTTTTGGTGTTTTTGATAAGATTGCTAAGGGAAACGATACATAGATCATGATGTCGATGTCACGTTTGTGACATATAAGAAATGGAAAAAGAGTTATTTGAAAACAAGAGTGCAATAACCTGCCCTTACTGCCTAAATATTCTTCATAATGCAATGGATAACCAAGATAGGTAATGTATATGTGAAGAGTTTGACCGAGTTTTATCATGCAAGATATGGGCTATAGGACTTCACGAGATAAAGTGGTAAAGATCCTGTCAAAAGTTTGCCATGAGTAGAGTTGAATTATACCCCAAATCTTTGTCAAGATTAAGATAAAGTGGAATATCTAGATAAATTTTGGATTGGATGGATGGAGGGAACATTGGATTTATCATGAAAATGATGAGATGCTTCTATCTAAGAAGGACCATATAGACACTCAATTCTACTCATGACGCCTGTTTGCCAAGTTTTCATCATAGTACTTGCCCAAAGTGCCACCATAGTGGTTTTCCTTAGAGGATGATTTTTATTCTTACTATTTTCTTTATTTTTTGATTTTTTTGATTTTTTTTGATTTTCTAGAAATGTTAGCCTCATGTTGAACCACCTGGTGGTACTGATGTGGAGGCCACTGTCATAATATGTCGATGATATCTTGCTTGAAGAAGCCACTTTGCTAAGATATGAGCAGTTGAATGTAACCTTGACAAATTCTGATATGCCTTGTGGATACTAGAATTAACCTTGTCTATGCGTGCACATCACGATAAAGTGCCTTCAAAATCCTTATGATGAAGAGTAGCTTCCAACACACGGTCAATGTGAGAATTAGATATCATGAATGGAGTGGACAGTGTTATGTATGAAGGAATATGAGATGGATTGGTCGATAGTTTGGAACCTTTGAATCTCCAAACTTGGGAGGATGAGTGATGATGGATGGGGATGGAGGTTTTCATGGAATTAGGACCAACCATTGGATATACCTTTTTTGTTGCTTGAGAAGCCTAATTTTGTATTTGAGGACTCTTTTGATGGATACACTTCCCTTTTTGATTTTTCCCCATAGTTTCTTTGACTAATAGAGTTTTTGAGGGATGGTTTTCTTTATTTTGCTTTGGTATCCATTTGTATTTGCTTTGTCCTTTTTCTTTATTGCTTCATTTTCTTTAATGATCTTTGCATTGTTTTGATAGGAATTCTTCTTCTTACATTGGTCCCAATTTGTGTATGAGATGATGGGTGAATACCAACTCATGTTATGACTAGTTGTAGCATTGACAACATTTTCATCATAAGGATTCTTCGTGCCCCATATGTTGATGTATGCTATAGAAAAGATTGCCCTCGATGTTGTGAAGGTATTATAAATACCTAATCCTTTGCCTTGATAATATATCCTTTAATCCATAGCCACTAAATATGACTTGGCATGAACACATGATATTGCTATGGGTTCTTGTTGTTCAGGAATATGAACTGTTTGCTATGGTTCTATGACATCGTTCTTTATTGATACTACTTCAAAAGATGTTGATGCTGAATCAAAAGATGTCGATGATACACAATCATTGTAAGAATAAAGAGTCTCAACCATTGCTTGCTCTTGTGTAGGAATATCAAGATGGGAGACTCATGTTTTGGATGAAGAACGTTTATGTGTCCATCAGAAAGAAACATCTCAGGAGTGATATCCGGGACATCTTTGGAGTTTTAAATGGTTTGGAAGATGTACATTAGCTCTTGGTGAAACTCTAGGGATAGGGGTTCTTGATCTTGACTCTATTCAAAATAACTTTCATTAACCTCAAGAGCCTCCTCTTGACATGATCCTTGGGTGGATGATATATCATCGGTAAAAGACTCTTCACAATAGTTTGTGGGTATGGGTGCAACAAGGGATATTTCTGGCTCATTTAGAACTTCTTCAATATTCCCAAACATTGAGTCATATGTGGGAGATATATCACAATATGATATCCACTTGATGTCATTACGGTATAAAATAGTGCTAAACACTGTTGATGGGTTTGGACTTTGTTTTAAAATAGTATCTTGATATGTGTCTGATTCCTCATAAACATCATAAACATGTCCCAACGTGGTATCCTGGGTATTGTTTGAAGTTGATGCCTTTGTCGAATCTTTTTTTTTCCATGATTAGGCATAGGGTTCATGTAAATTTTTAGATTTTCATTCCTAGATTTTTGATCAACTTCAATGTATCTTTGTTCAATAAGATCCTCTATTAGATTTTTGAGCCTAAATTTTTTTTGTGTGCTATGACCTTTGTACTGGTGAAATTCACAAAAGTGATCTTCTCTATAGCTACGAGGTTTGATTTGTGGCTCTTGATAGTTTGAGAAATATGGGAGTGTAATAAGGTTAGACTGTATCGACCTCTTCAACATGTCTTCCATAGGTTCCCCTAAAGGAGTGAATTGTCGCTTAGGAGCATTGTTTGTTCTTTGTTGTCCATGTTGAGTGCTTGAAACATTGATTGTTTGGTGGTTGTGCGTATAGTTGTTGTGTGTTCATGTGTTGGGTGTTTTCTTGTCTAGGAGCAGTTAAGACCACCTTTACATCAACAACACCATCACTAGTAACAAATTTTTTCTTGGCCCAATAGCGGGGATTGTTGTTAAAACTAGTGGATGGGTGGTTGTCTTTATACACTTGTGTATTTCCATGTGAGATTAGGGCTCTCTTGATGTTAAGGGCTCTAGGGACAAGCTCGTTATAAGATGTGATGCATTGCATTTTCAAGTGGAATGATAGATCTGGATCTAGATTTTCTATGATAATTCCCACTTGTTGTTCGTTGGGAAGTGGCCACTTGCTTTTACTAGCTCTTTGTCTCCACCGTTGTAAGAAATTTGCAAAAAATTCCTCTTTTTTTTGTCTAAGAGTGTATAGTTCTTCTAGACTTACGTCCATTTCAAGATTGAAGGAGAATTAATCTATGAATTTTTCAATGATTTCTTGGAAATTTTTAATACCTTGAGGCAATTGAGAAAAACAGTCCATGGTTGGGCCTTTCAAACTTCGTGGAAAGAGGTGCATTAAGTAGGAATCATTGTAGGCAACCTCCATACACATGGCATTGAATTCTTTGATGTGGTCTACATGATTTCCCCTCCCTTTGCATTTATCGAATTTGGGGATTTCAAAACTAGGAGGGAATGGTACCATTGCTATGTTTCGGTCAAATGGATATAGACACAAGTTTTGTATATGGGGTTTCTTTTCCTTGCCCATGCGAAGGTCCTACATTTCTTGTGAGAGTGCTTTAAATTGTGATGCTAGATCATCTTGCGGGTTTGGTGGAGGAACATATGGTGGGATGACGAATGAGTTGTACATGGGATTTTGATATGAGGATGCATTGTTTGGGGTATATGGTGGTGTAATATTTTGTGAAGGTGATTGGGGTATCAATGTATATGTTCCCAATGCATTTGGATTGATGATGTTCGATTGAGGATAATAGGAACCTTGTTGCTATTGTTGGGCATACTGTTGTTGCACTGCTAAGGTTGCTTCTTGTTGTTGTGCTGCTAAGCCTGCTTGATGTTGTTGTTGTGCTACTAAGCCTTCTTGCTATTGTTTTTGTGCTACTAAGGCTGCTTGATGTTGTTGCTATGCTACTAAGGTTGCTTGATGTTGTTGCTATGCTACTAAGGTTGCTTGATGTTGTTGTTGTGCTACTAAGGCTGCTTGATGTTGTTGCTGTTGTTGGATGGCTGGTTGATAAGCCTGTTGTGCGTTCTATAAAGCTAAGGCATGTGCTTGCAATGTAGGATTGATTGATTGTTGAGACATCTACGATGGGTTTTGGGTGTTTATGTTTTGATCGGGTAGTAGATTGTTGATGAGAGGCTGGGGGTTTGCTTGGTTCAACATTCCTTGCAAGATGGTGGATTGAGATGGAGGAATGTAAGCTTGAGGTCCCATTTAATTTTGCATGGTGAGAGGGATTGTGGGGAAAGATGATGATGCCATTGGATATTGCGATGGTAATGACATACTAGGACCTTGAGTCCATTAATTAAAAAGGTTCCCTTGTATTTGAGGTGTGACCAAGGTATTACCTTGGTTGATGGGATTCGTAACCAAGGTGTTGTTTTGATTGGGGTTGATAATAGATGGGTTTGATGTGGATGGTGGATTGACTTGAGTAGCTTGGGTAACCACTTGTTTTGATGTGTTGATGGGGTTTCTGGAACCACTTGTTAAGGGTTGACTTTGCATGAGAGTGTTAACTTGCCCTTGTTTTTCTACTTGAGGCACTTGGTTCACATTACCTTGTGTGTCATTAGGCATACTTGGGGTATTTGTGATGATGGATGAAGATGGTTGCGCTCAAAATTTTGAGATTGTTGTGGCATCATGGAATGTAGGTGGTTTTCCAAAGGTTGGTATCCAACTTGTGTCTTGGGGAAGGTTGGTGGTTAATTGAATGGTCATTTTGTGAATACCCAAAGTTGTGTTTGTTCCTAGAGAAGAAGTGAGACCAAGGTTGGTTCCTACCTGAGTTGCAAGACTAGATGTTAAGGGTTGAATTGGCACAAGGGATGGAGTTGGTTGAATCATAGATGAAGTCAAGCCTTGTGTCAATGATTGTGCAACAAAATATGGGGAAATTGGAGCCACATTTTCTAAGGCTTGATGTTCCATGATTTCTTCTCTAGTAAGTCCAAATGGATTGTTCATGACATCTTCTATCTCATATGGCCTTGATGGCGATGATGGTGGTTGTGAGGGGGTAGAATAACTCCTTGGATCAAATTCTTGAGGATTGGGATCATTGATGATAGATGAGACTTTGGTTTTCTTCATTATTCTCTTGTGTTGTGATCTTGTTGTAACCATAGATTGTGGGTCAACAATGGGAAAGGTGTGTTGAAATTTTTAATGTTTAAACTCTCTAGTTGACTCAAATTTTGGTAAAAGAGACACTCTAAGCCATTTTGGAGCAATGGTGATAATGGGAGATGAAAAGGTGAATGATATGGTGGAAGTGATCTTTGTAAACATTTTGGGACAACACTTTTGACTTAAGAGTTTGATGTTTGATGTTTGGATAAAGGATGCTTATGAACTTGAGAATCTTTAGGGTAGACTCGTGACCTTCAAGATAAACTAGTTCAAAGATGATAACTAACTTAACTAAGTGCATGGAAAAGGATTCATTTCACATAAAAATTAGCCAAGTTAGGGTTTGGTTTGATAGATGTTTAAGTCACAAAGTGTTGGGATATTCAATTGTTTTGCAAAGATAGGTGAAGTGGAGGATAAAATTTTGATGAAATGGGTGGATGAGATGTTTGACCCAATGCTGACCTAGAATGAACCTTTGTTTTCCAAGACCAAGGTGGTGAGAAATATGCTATACCTCTAAAGTGATAATACTCCAAGAACTCAATGATTTTGGTAAAATAGGACTCAAATGATTTTGGAAATAGGACCCAATGATTTTTACAATAGAAATCAATGATTTTAGACTCAATGTTTGCAATGTTTTCCTTGTATGATAGTGAGCGTAACGTTTGGTTGTGCAATTAGAGCGATTAGATGCCAAATGGTCATGTGGGGTTTAATTTGTGTCAATTTATCTTGCTTAAGTTAGTTTATTTTACCACAAACACTTGTCTTGTTTAAGTTTTCAAACTAAATGTTTATGTCAAAAACATCATAACTTTCACAATGTCCATTTTGTGAGAATAATGAGGTTGAAGCCATAATTTCCTATGTTGTCTTTCGAAAATATGGATTTTGATATAAGTCAAGATATTTAGAAATCTCTAAGGATAGAATTCTTAAGACAAGTAGTAATATCAAGGATTTTTTCAAGAAGTAACCATATTTAGGCCAACGTCTTTGAAATTTTGAGGAAGATAGTGGATGTTTGTTTTTATATAATTTTGGAACCAAGCAAAGTATTAAACTAACTCACAATCACTTTACAACCCTAGGTTCAAAATGGCTGTATTTGTTGAGTCCCCACTTGGATTTCTCCAAACACTAAACAATGCAAACAATTAGAGATTTGGTGACACTAGCTCCCTTCCATGACACATACTTCTCGGGGCCACCAAATCTCACAATTCTTAAAATCCAGAGATCAAAAGGATTTTTTCTGTTTCTACAATTGAATAGTACAAATGTGGGGTGGCTTAAGAACGACCGTTCTTGCACCAACAAATATTAAGGATTTTTGGCTTCTAAACAAGGGTTCGTATTAAAGGATTCTAGTTTAGGGGGTGTAGTGATAAACTCCCTCGAGATGTCTCCCAACCCTTAGAACAAGGGCTTTACGCATTGAATAAAGATACTAGGGAGAGCTATCATGTACCACTTCCCATTGATCACAATTTTCATTTCAACCACACATTTATATCACGGTTTGGAAGAGCTTGGCTTTAGCTCATTACCACTTGGGTCGTTCCCTTCTTTTGAAGTGGGGGGAAGTCCCTCTAAAGATAAATAATAGCAAGGAAGTTCATTTTTAGTTGGATCATCTTCATTCGTGTTAACAAAGAGAGAACACATGCTATGCCTTTTTCTCACACTCGCAAGGGGGTTCATTTTTAATCCAAATGAAAGATGTAGGTGATTTTGCTAAGCATTAAGGAATGTTTTTGTTTCTCAAGATCACCAAGTGGCGCGAGAGAATTGCATACGCATCCAATAACAACGTTGTAAATCAAAACACAACAAACACTCATAAATTTTAACACCTCAAAGCAGCGATGAGTTCGCTTTAAGCACCAAATGAAATGTTAAGTTGCCTTGTTCAATTTTAAACCCAAAAAATAATAATGAGATGAGGGTTCAATTTTAACCAACTTTGAAAATGAATTTTAAGCCCAATTGAAAGCTAGTTGGTCCTAAGATTGTAAGTTTTAAAACCCAATGGAAATTTAGTGGTCCTAAAACATAAACCAAAGCATCATATGGTGGGTTATAATTGCCCCATAAGTGTCAAAACACTGTTACAATAACTGAAACAAAAAAAATAAAAAATAATTTTTTTTTCAATTTTTTCTATGGTGTAGTAAATCACGTTTTCGGAGGCCTTTAGAGGGGAATTTGGGGTCAAAACTTGAGTCAGTCCCTAAAAATATATTGCCATAGGCAATATATTTTTAGGGACTAAATTAGTACTCTTGGAGAGCTTTCCAACAGTGCAAACAGATTCAAATTCAGAGCAACGAGTAGAAAGTTATGACCCCAACAAGTTGGAGTAAATTTTTTCCTTTTTTTTTCCAAATCTGCAAAACCAGTTAGTCTAAAAAGAAAAAAATGAGAAGTCAGTGACATGTTAGCATTGAAATAAAGTAAAAAAATTAAAGCACATGCTAAAAATTGATCACGATTTTTCTTACCAAAGATGGGCGTCGTTCATGATAACGTCATGATTTGAAATCTGGGCATCGCTCTGGTGAAAATGGGTGTCGTTGCACACGGTAGCGTCACATTTTGAAATTTGGGGGCGTCGCTGTTTGATGTTTTCAATACCTCTATATAAATCGGTGTCACTAGATTTAAATCAATAATAGTGCATTTAATTGGCATTGGTATTTCAAATTTCTATAGCGTTGCTATATGGTGACGCTCTTCATAGGGCACTGATTTTTGTGATTTGGGCACCATTGTATCCTGTAAAACAAGCACAAAATGAAATTTGAGCTAAAAAATGGTTAAATTAACGGTTTTCCCTCTTTCTAGTGTTAGAATGTGAGACAAGGATTGTCAGGGTGGGTCAAATCGGATATCCATTTTTGTCTTCAAATTAGATATCTGTTTTTAAAAATAAAGCACATATTCATTTTTTAGAAATGGGTACTTATTTTTATGTCTTAAAAATAGATATCCATTTAAAAAAAAAGGATATCCATTTTTTGAAACGGGTACTCATTTTTATGTCTTAAAAACAAATATCCATTTTAAAAAACAAAATGGATATCCATTTTTTTAGAAACAAGTACCCTTTTTCATGTCTTCAAAATGGATATCCCTTTTGAAAAACAAAAAAGATATCCATTCTTTAGAAATGGGTACCTGTTTTTACGTTTTCAAAATGGATATCAGTTTTGAAAAACAAAATGGATATCCATTTTGACAAAAAAAATTAATTATTTTGAAAATACCAAAAAACCCTCTTTAGTAAAATGGGCATAACTTTTGTGTTATCGAAATTTTATTTTTTATAGGCATTGGAAAGGTGATTTAGAGATCTATATGTAATGGACTAGGTAGCGTTTCTATATTATACACAAAAAAAAATTATATGCATTTGAAATTCATATTTCATTTTGAAAACATCAAATGCTCACTACTTTCACATACAAAGTCCCTTTTTTCATGACTTTTTTTAAAAATCATCTCAAAATACTTGACACATTAGAGAAGTAATCAATAATGAAATATTTATATTTTTTGTAGTAAGGAATGAAAAAATTTCATAAATCATCATATCTCTCTATCCCTTGAATCTCTACCTCTCTATATTTCACTCTCTCCCCCCCTAAGCTCTAGACCTATCTCTCCACCCGTCTCTCCCTTCCTCCCTCCATTTCTCTTTTTTCCTCTTTATACCTCTCCCTCTCAATATATTGAGTTCTAGACTTACCTATCTACCTCTCCATCCCTCCCTCATTCCCTCTCTCTTTGTCCCTCTTTCTCACTCCCACTCTCCTTCAGCTCTAGACCTATCTCTATACCTCTCTCTCCCTCCTTCCCTCTCTCTTTGACCCTCTTTAGATATCTCTCTTTCTCTCTAGACCTATATTTCTACCTCTTCCTCCATTCATCCTTCCCTCTCTACTTAACTCAATCTCAACTCTCTCTATCCCTCTAGCTATCTCTCTATATCTCTCCCTCTCGCCTCTCACTCTCTCTATACCTACCTTTCCCTCCCTCCCTCCCTCTCTCTCTCTCTCTCTCTCTCTCTCTCTCTCTCTCTCTCTCTCTCTCTCTCTCTCTCTCTCTCTCTCTCCCCCCCAAGCTCTAGACCCATCTCTCTACCTCTCCCTTGATTTCCTCTCTCTTTGTCCCTCTTTGTATTTTAGTAAACCCAATAAATCCTATACAACCTAGTCTTCTTCTATGGTTTCTTATTCATATTAGGGTTTCTTAGATCTATACTTTTATGATATTTACATCTCAATTTTATATTTGAAACTCTTTTCATGCCCAATTATTCATCGATTTTATATTGTTACATCTTTCTCTATTATCTTATTGTGAAATCAGTTTTACTTGTAACCCTACCCATCCTTGGCAGCCACATTAGGGTTTCATTTTCACATTTAATGCATCATTGATATTTCCACTTTTTCAATATATAAGTGTACCTTTTGGATTTATTTTTCATCTCTCCCTCTCCACCTCTCCCTCTTTATATATTTATCTATTTCTCCCTCCCCTCTCTCTCTCTCTCTCTCCCTCTCCCTATCCAACTCTCTCCCTCTCCCTCTCCCTATCCCACTCTCTCCCTTTCTCTTCCCTCTAAATTTATATATCTATTAATCTTTCTGTCCCTCCCCCCTTCTATCTCCCTCTCTCCCTATCACTCCTACATAGAGTAGAGAGAATGTGAGAGAGGAAGATAAAGGGAAGTAGAGAGGGAAGGTAAGAGAGGTAGAGAGGAGAGAGAGATAAGAGATATAAATATATCTAAAGGGATAGAGAGGGGGATGAGGGAGGGATGGAGTGAGGGTTAGGTAAAGAGAGAGATAGAGAGAAGTAGAGAGGGAGGGAGGAATAGAAATGTAGAGATGGAGAGGTAGGGTGGGATGGATATAGGGAGAAGTAGGTAGATAGAGAGGAAGATGGAGATGAGAGATAAAGAGATGTAGAGACATAGAGAGAGGTAAGGTGGTAGGGATAGAGGGAGAGGTAGGTAGTGTTGCTGTGCAGAAAAGGTATTTTCTGCATAGCAACATGTAGAGATATGGAGGGTGAGGGGATATAGAGAGAAGTATAGAGGGACAAAGGGAGAGAGGTAAGGTGGGAGGGATGGAAGGAGAGGTAGGTAGAGAGAGGTGAGGGGAGAGAAAGAGTAGAGAGGGGAGGGGAGAGAGAGAGGTAAAGAGAGGGAGAGGGAGAGGTAGAGAGAGAGAGATAAGGAGAGAGAGAGAAGGGGGAGAGAGGGAGGGAGAGGTAGGTAATGAGAGAAATAGGGTGGCAGGGATAAATGGATAAGTAGGCAGAGAGAGGGTAAGTGGAGATAGATAGAAGTAGAGAGGGAAGGTGAGGTAGAGAGGAGAGAGAGGGTAAAGATAGATATAGAGACATCTAAAGGGAGAGAGAGGGAGAATGAGGTAGGTAGAGATAAATAGAGAGAAGTAGAGAGGGAGGGAGGAAGGGGGATGTAGAGAGAGAGAGGTAGGGTGGGAGGGATATAATGAGAGGTAGGTATATAGAGAGGAAGATGTAGATGGGAGAGAAAGAGAAGTAGAGACAGAAAGAGATAGAGGTAAGGTTGGAGGGATATAGGGATAGGTAGGTAGAGAGATGGATGGTGACCACATTACCTCTCTCTGTCTCCACTTCTCTTTATCTCCCATTTGCATCTTCATCTTTGTCTACCTACCTCTCCCTGTATCCCTCCCATCCTACCTCTCTATCTCTACCTCTCCCTTCCTCCCTCTCTACTTTTCTCTATCTCATCTCTCTATTTCTATCTACCTACTTCTCACTCCATCCCTCCCTCATTTCCCCTCTCTCCCTTTAGATGTTTCTCTATATCTCTATTCACCCTCTCTCTCCTCTCTACCTCTCTTTCACCTTCCCTCTCTACTCTATCTCCACGCACCCTCTCTCTCTACCTACTTCTCCCTCTATCCATCCCTCCTAAATCTCTCTCATTACCTACCTCTCCCTCCCTCTCTCTCCTATCTCTTTCTCCCTCTCCATGTACCTCTCCCCCCCCTTACCTCTCTACTTCTCCCTATCTCCCATGACCCTCTCTCTATACCTATCTCTCACTCTACCCTTCCACCTTACCTCTCTCTCCCCTTTCCTCTATAATTCTCTATATATCCCCTCACCTCCCTCTCTCTACCTACCTCTCCCTCTATCTCTCCCACCTTACCTCTCTCTCTCTCTCTATATATATATATATATATATTTGCTTCTCTTTATCGCCCATCTCCATCCTCCTCTCTTTATACTATCTCTTCCTATATCCCTCCCACCCTACCTCTCTATCTCTACCTCTCCCTTCCTCCATCCCTCTCTACTTCTCTCTATCTCCCCTCTCTCTATCTCTCTCTCTATGTACCTATCACTCTTTCTAGGTTACTCTACTAAAAGCAAGGCCTACAGGTGCTATAACAGAAGACTAAGAAAAATGGTTGAGAGTGCGAATATTAGAGTTGATGAGGACTCTGCTAAATCATCTAAATACTGTGGATATGATTTAGATGACCAGGAAGATAACACAAACAAAGGGAAGAATGCTCAGACATAGAATCAACTTCAAATTGTGCCATATGTTCTGATAAAATAACTTCCATTTGTTTTGGTAAATCAAGGTAGTCAGGAAGGAGAGACAAGTGCAAGTGCAAAAGAAAGATCAGAAGAACCAAAAGTTTGAGAGAATCCTAAAACTCTGAGGTATGTGAAGCTATATCATTCTGAAAATCAAATCATAGGAGACAAGAATAAAGGTGTGCAAACTAGAAGAAAGATTGCAGAAGAGTATTGCCTAATTTCCAAGATTGAGCCTAAAGATGTCAATGAAGCTTGCAATGATGAACACTAGATGGAAGCTATGAAGGAAGAACTAATGCAGATTGAAAAGAATGATACATGGATACTTGTTCCCATACCTAAAGATAAAAATGTGATTGGTACTAAATGGGTCTTTCAGAATAAGCTAAATGAACAAGGTGAAGTGGTCCAGAATAAAGCAAGACTAGTTTGTAAAGGGTATTCATAAATGGAAGGTATTGATTTTGAAGAAACCTTTGCCCCTGTTGCCAGAATTGAAGCTGTAAGGTTATTTCTTGCTTATGCTACATACAAGAATTATAAAGTCTATCAAATGGATATAAAGTCAGCTTTTCTGAATGGTGAGCTAGAAGAAGTATATATTGAACATCTAGATGGATTTCAACTGACTGATAAGGAAGACATGGTTTTCAGATTGAAGAAATCTCTATATGGACTCAAGCAAGCCCCCAGAGCCTAGTATGCTAGACTAGATAAATATTTACTAAAGCTTGGATTCAATAAAGGTACTGCTAAAAACAATTTGTATTTCAAATTGGATCATGACAAAGAGTTAATTATCAAGGTCTTTGTTGATGACATTATTTTTGGAGGAGATGAAAATCTATGTATGAACTTTGCTGATGAAATGAAGAGTGAATTTGAAATGAGCATGATTGGAGAGATGAAGTTCTTTCTGGGATTGCAAGTTACTCAGTTAGACAAGGGGATCTTCATATCTCAATCCAAATATGTGAGAGAGCTACTGAAGAAGTTTGGCATGGAAGACTCAAAGCTTGTTGGTACACCCATGGTAACCGGATGTAAGTTAACATAGAATGATGATTCTCCTAAGGAAAATCAAACAAGATACATGTCAATGATTGGTGGATTGCTCTACTTAACTCAGACTAGACCAAACATTATGAATGCTGTATGTATGGTTGCTAGATTTTAGGTTGATCCAAAAGAATCTCATGTGACTGCTGTAAAGAGAATCTTCAGGTATCTAAAAGGAATAGTTGACTTTAGGCTTTGGTATCCTAAGGATGATGATCTTACTTTGAATGCATATACTGATGCAGATTGGGAAAGATATGTAGATGATAGGAAGAGTACTAGTGGTGGTTCCTTCTTCCTAGGGAAGAAGCTGGTGTCTTGGTTGAGCAAAAGAATTCCATTTCTCTATCTACTGCTGAGGCAAAGTATATTACTGCTGCAAAATGTACCCAAGTGATGTGGATGAAACAGATGCTGAAAGATATCAAAGTAGTATATGATGAACCTATTTCCATATACTGTGACAACTCAAGTGCAATTAACATATCAAAGAATCTGGTGCTACACTCTAAGACCAAGCATATATCAATCAAGTTTCACTTCTTGAGGGAAAAAGTGAGTGAGAAAGAATTCAGACTGGAGTATGTGCCTACCAAAGAATAGATTGAAAACATTTTCACTAAGCTGTTGCTGAAGGATACTTTTGAGTATCTCAAAGGGATGCTAGGGCTGATTACCCCTCATGATATGAACTAAAGATGCATTTTTTTGCATCTATCCATGTGCTTCATAGATATTTCTTGATCCAGATTGATGTTTCCATGGCTACTACTCAGGGGGAGTAGTTAGATGCGTAGATATGTGGTTCAGAGCTTGTATGTGGGAAGATAATGATTATCTTTGCCATTGATGTCAAAGGGGGAGAAGAGTCATATGAAAAAATGTTGCTTATCTGGAATGAAGAGTCTTGTGGGGAGGAGATCATGTAGAAGAGGTTAAGGAAGAAGAGTCAGAATCTAAGGGGGAGTAAGTGCTGATTGAGAGTTGGGTTGATGGTGTTTTTCACATCATGTGTTGCCATCAATGCCAAAGGGGGAGATTGTTGGATGCTGTGGTTATTTTGTTGATATGTGGTTGTCATTGATGTCAACACTATTAGCATTATTGTATTGAAGGTTGTATATGTTGAGGATATTGAGAAAATTATTAAAGGAAGAGTTGCAAGTTGCCAGTGGAATAGTGAAGGCCATGAAGGTGTCTTACTCTATACATTGAAGATCAATTTTTGTAGACTAAAGGGTTTATTGATGAGAGTATCTAGTTCATTTACTGGAAGTTTCAAAGGTTTGTGTGAAGATTTGATCGTGCTATGAGCAATTGTGTTTTGACAGTATTTCTGTGGGTTTTGTCAGTGTTCTTGATTGAAGTTTATGTGATTATGATAATTTCTATTGCTGAGGATATTTCTCTGTTAGTTCTTGTTGTTTGTGGATGCTTCTAGATCATTATCTATTCTTGTTGTATGTCCACGTTGATCGGTGTGTTCGTGGTCAAAGGTTTTCTCGATATGTTTGGGTTTTCATGTTCTTGGCTGACATGATGGCTGTATCGTGTTGTAGATCCTTGAAGATTTAAATTTGAATGTTTGGCACGCTCAAGGATATTGTTTTGGGTCTCATCATGATATTAGCCGATGGTGTTTGATCCACATTGAAAATTTATTTGTAAATTTTGACTGAAATTATAAATATGTTTTATATTTTTGGCCGACTAAGTTGTTGATGTAATTCCATGTTGCAGATATATAAGAGCAATTGTTTGAGCGAAGTTAGTGTGCATAAGAGTGAATGTATGCTAGAGAAAGAACATATGTGCGAATATTGATATAATCATTTGATTATAGAGCAAAGTGAGGAGAAGTTTGAGTGAAGTGTGAAGAAGGTTTTATGTGCTTAACTGGAACTGTAATCAGGCTTGTGTAGAAGCTATTTTCTTAGTTCATACCTTGCAGATCTAATCCGTATTGTTGTGTATTGTTGGGCAGTGAGCCCTCTTGTATTTGAGTAGTGAGATCTAGGCAATGTGCCTAAATGCATGTGCATTCCCATTATTTTTCTTATACTTTTAACAAGGTATAATATTGTGGACTAACATCCACCGTGGTTTTTCCCCTAACAGGGTTTCCACGTAAAATTCTTGGTGTTCTTTGTGTTTCTGATGTGTTGATTGTTTATGGTTTATTGTTCATCCATCAGATCTGAGATTAAGTTAAGTAAAGTTTGAAAAGTATTAATATTCTGTGACAACTAATTCACCCCCCTCTTAGTTGTCTGTCCTTGTTTTTCCAATAGCAATTACATTTCTAGAACTTCCAAGTATCCTGCATCTTCCACCTTTGAACTGAAGATCATAACCCTTGTCCACCATTTGTCCAACACTCAACAGGTTGTGCTTCAAGCCTTCAACATAAAGAACATCATCAGTGTTATGCTTACCACCAAGACCAATAAATCCTTTGCCACGAATCACACAAGCATTGTTATCTCCAAATCTTACGACCCCACCGTCATACTTTTCAAGACTTACAAATTTTCTTTTGTCACCAGTCATATGATGTGAGCATCCGTTGTCAATAAACCACTCATCTTTTCTTCAATTCGAGTTGCAAGAGATTTCTCAACTTTAGCAGATTTAGTAGCCACCAGACCATTTTCCTTGATAGCAAGGAACACCCATTCATCCTCATTTCCATTGTCTTTATTAGACTCTTCATTAGTCACTCCTTCAACATAGTAACATTTCTTTTGAAATCTAGATTTGTAAGGCTTAGATCTAGGAACTCTTTTAGGACACCTTGATGCAAAATGACCTATTTTACTGCAAGAGAAGCATTTAATAAGCAACACTCCATTATACTTACCTTTTCCTCTACCTTCTTTGTTCACAACTAGTGCTTCCAACTCTTCTACCTCTCTTTCTTCATCTTCAATCTGTTTCATTTCTTCCTCATACTTGAATGATTTTTTGGAACACTCTCTTGGATCATATCTTTGCTTGTTTCTTCTAGATACAGTAGCCTTAAATGCAGTTTCAGTCTTGGGAACAGATTCACCAAATTCACTCAACTCAAAGGGAACAAGTTTACCAATCAGTGTATCCCTTGTCACATTTTTCAATGATCTAGTTTTTTCAATAGCATGAGCCTTTTATTTGTAGGAGGAAGGCAATGATCTGAGTACTTTAGCCACAATTTCTTCCTCATCTAGGGTACCACCGACACATCTAATACCCATCACTATTTCATTTAATCTTTGCATAAAAGAAGAAATATTTTTATCTTCACCCATCTTCAAACTTTCATACTTGCCTTTCAAACTTTGCATCTTAGCCATCTTCACATGTACATCTCCTTCATACAAAGTTTCCAGCTTCATCCACATCTCATGAGCTATCTTCAGACCTATTACATTTGTCATTTCTGAATTTTTTAGAGCACTCAACAAAGCTTCCATAGCCCTGACATTATTCTCAACCTCTTTAATCTCATCAGCAGTGGAAGTACCATTATGAGGAATAACATATGGATTCTTTGTAATCTTCCAGAAGGGTTCACCAATACACCTCAATGACACTCCATCCTAGCTTTCCACAATGAGTAGTTTATTCCATCGAATCTAGGATTGTCCTTCTTGTATGATGCCATCTCGGATCACCTCAAGCTTTTAAACTTCTTTAGAGGAACCTGATCTGATACCAATTGTTGGAAAAAGAAGAATGAGAAGCATGATAAATCCAAGTCCAAGGGGTGATCCAAATCTCTTGGAAAGTCCAAAGTTATTTGTTGGAACTATGATAAGCCTGGACATATTCGTAAGGACTGCAAAGAAGAAAAGAAGAATAAAAAGAAGAAATTTGATTATGATTCTAAGTTTGAGAAAGAAGATGGTGATGCATTCATTGCAACTTTGACGACTTGTGTAGGTAATGATGCATGGTTAATTGAATTTGGTGCATCTTTCCATATGACCTTTAATAGAGATTGGTTTTTTGAATATGAAGAATTTGATGGAAGTAAGGTATACTTGGTGATGATTCTTATTTAAATATTGTTGATAGTGGTAAAGTTAGAATTAGGTTTCTTGATGGTAGAATAAAAAGGTTTAATAGTGTGTTGCATATCCCTGGTTTAGCACAAAATTTGTTATATGTGAAAAAACTAATAGATGTAGGTGTACATGTAGTATTTTCCAATGTAGGATGCAAGATGGTTAGAGGTGCTATGGTGATTGCTAGAGGTGTCAGATATGGCACATTGTATAAATTTGATGCATGCACTATTGAGTGCAGTAGTACTTTTGTGAAAAAAAAGTCTATGGAAGAAGTGAGGGTTTCACCTTCAACAAATGGTCATGGCTTTTGGGTACACAAGGGTGCTCTTTCTTTTGAATCAAAGTTGCATGTAGAGAAAACTATGTTATGGCACCAAAGACTTGGCCACATTAGAGAAAAGGGTCTAAGGACCTTGAAAAATAAAAAACTTGTTGAAGGGTTGTCTAATTGTAATAGTGAATTTGATTTTTGTGAGCATTGCATTTATGAAAATAAATCACATTCAATTTTACTCGAGTTCTCATAATTCTTGTGGTGTATTGGATCTTATTCATTCGGATGTGTTTGGTCGTATATACGCTCCCTTAATTGGAAAATCCACATATTTATGTTTCATTTATTGATGATTGTAGTAGGACATGGGTATATTTTATAAAGAGTTAATATGAAGTTTTTCAGTTGGTTAAATAATTTAAAGCAACGGTTAAGTTGCAAACTGGAAAGAAGATAAAATATTTGAGGATTGATAATGGTGGTGAATTTTTCCCTAATGATTTTGATATATTCTATAAAGATTGTGGTATTCATAGACAAAAGACAACTCTGTATTCTCCACAACATAATGGAGTTACAGAAAGAATGAACATGACACTGATGGAGAAGGCTAGGAGTATGTTGAGTGGTGCTGGTCTAGAACAAAGGCTTTGGATTGAAGCTGTTGCCACAACTTGTTACCTAATTAATAGGTCTCCTACATCAACTCTTTTGATAAGACACCTATAGAGGCATGGTCGGGTCACAAGCCTTCATTAAGACATCATAGAGTTTTTGGTTGGGAGGCATATGCACATGTATCAAAAGAAAAGCAAAAAAGTTGGAGAACAAGGATGTGAAATGTATCTTCATCAAATAAAATTATAGTGTGAAAGGACACAAGCTTTGGGATCTTGCTGCACAAAAGGTAATATATAGTAGAAGTGTTATTTTTAGAGAAACCAAGCCTTCTTCTATTACATTATAGCCAAAACAATGTAAATAAGAAGATGTGATTCAATTTCCTTCTACACTTGAGAAAGTTGAATTGAGGCCCATGGATAGACAAGAAGTTGAGGAGATCTCTTCTAGCTCTAAATCTTTAGAAGAGGAGGAAGAACCTCCAACTCAGCTTATTCGTAGGTCTACAAGGCATAGACAACCACCTGAAAGGTATTCACCTAATGATTGGAGTTGTATTTTTGTTTTGAATACTATTAATAAATAATTAACTAGCTCCCTTCGGGTGTATTTTTCTCTATGCTTCGGCCTGTGCATTGCAAGTAGTCAACTCAACCTTTTATCTAGGTTATGCTCTCCCACTCCACATGTCTACTCCTCGCAACTTTGAGTCTCAACATTCCTTTCGCATCCCAGAAAGCTCCGCTATGCTTCCACGTGTTGCAGCTATGAGATTCTTTTGATCATGCTTTCATGCTGTCTCATCGGGCTTCGCTTGGTTGCCACAAAGCCCTTATTCACAAAAAGTTTTGGCGGGCCCCATAGTTGCTATCTGTGGTGCACTCTTGCTACGTGTCTTCTATTCACAAATCTTTCAACATGGAGATGAAGTAACAACTGCGAGCAACGAAATGCTGCCACACGTCTTTTTTGCACTCAGATGGTGATCGTTCCCTCCATTATTGATGAAGTGCTCCACCCATTCGACACGTGTATCATTAACGCAAGTCCTCAGCAGTGAAAGAGAGAGGTTCATACAGGAAGCAGAAGGATGCCACGTGCCTAGCCATCGGATCTCATATTCAGATGATAAACCAGACGATTTTGATGATGCTATTGGCCACTGCGTGTCATAATATTTCACACAGAATGGTGACACTTGTTTGATTAGGCCTTGCCGGGACTACCGACATCATTTGCAGCGGATGCACTTGTGCCTGGAGTGACCAGATACTTGGTTCCAGATTGATTATGTTGCAACGGTTTTGAGAATATTTTGATTCTTGCATCATTGCCAGGGGATTGCGAAATATTTTTTGTTGCTGCTCTTCGAAGCGGTGGGGATTTTTCCTGCTATATATACTTTTCTTTGCTATGAGAAAAGTGTCTGAAATTTGAAGGAAAACGCTAGTTTTAGTAAAAGACACCAGGCCTTTATTGCTATTTTATATTATTGCAAAAACTCTCAGATTGTGCCAATTGTTCGACCTTTCTGTTTTTCATGCTATTTGATCAAACTGTAAACTATGCTTTTTATTGTCTGGAAATTTCATTCAAGAACTTCTATATATGTTGAATGCAAGTTTGCTGACCTAGACCATGTCTAACGACTCTTCTTGGCAGTAGGAATGTATGCAATATTATTTTATGTCAATGAATGGATTGTCTATGCTATAATCTTAAGTTTCTGATGTTCTGGAACACTACAACACCATTCAGGCCCTTAGATCTATGATTTATCGTTCCTATCATTAAGTCTTGGCGCATCACCTCAGGTTAGATTTTTATTTTATTATATCTGTTTCCTTTTCCCTTTCCAACCCCCCATTATAGAAAAAGTTGACTTTTCTAAAAATTCGGAGGTCACTCAGTTTAGTGCAAAAGGTCCCCCATAAATTGAGTTTCCCATAAGACACTGTTACCTCATCAAATTTTGGAATCAACGGTTTGTTCTTTTTTTAGCACGCCCAATGGGACAGAGCTTAAATGAAATTGCATTTTAGAAGGGTGTATGAGCCATCAGCCTGTAACTAGATCCTAAACCGCAGGCAACCCCAGTTTACTAGTACCTCCACTAGGAACAATGCGAGTCACAAATCAGCTGGTAACAATTCCATTCTCGCCACCCGTTCCTCTCACCATGTTACTGATCACCAACATAAATTACGTGGCATGGGATGTCAGAAGTCCCCTAACAGCCCTAGTAGCACCCACTATCTAGGGCGCTATCCCGGTTTCAACCATGAAAGCTATACCCAAGTTTATCAGAGATGGCTCAAGAACACTAGCAGAACATTTGCAAGACATGGCAGACGTATGTCTGGTACACAGGATTACAACACAGAATGTAGCTCTGAGGCTTCTCGATGCGTCTTTTAAAGGAAAGGCACTGGATTGGTACCAGACACTTTCGCTTAGTACTATTCGCACCTAGGACGAGCTTGGAGATCCATTCTATGAGAGGTTCCCAAATGATGAAGATCATTCTTCACTGTATTATCAACTATCTGTCATAAAACGAGCCCTCCAGGAGGCTCTAACGGACTTTAATGCCCAATTTCACACAAATTGGCAAAGGATTCCTGTTACTATACGCTTGACTCCTGAGTTGGCATTCATATTTTATCTAAAGACCATCAATTCCAACATTTCCGTGATGATCAAGTCTTTGGGAGGAGCTACTCTACCAGATGCTTATGGTGTCGCTGTCAAAGCTGAGAATCATTTAATAGATTGTGGAAAATTTCCTCCTCGGCCTATTATGCCGATATTTCCTGAAATATCGATCCCCGCACAAGAGGTTGCTTCAACTAGCGCGCCCGCAACTACCTAGTCAATGTAGAAATATGCGGCAACCCCACAAAATGAGGCAACCCGACAAAATGTGGCCTCTACATCAAGTTCTTCCAAGAATGAAATGAGTGACCTCAAAGAGATGTTGCAAACCATGGAAATTGATATAACCACTCTTAAGCAGAACCAATCAACACCTCTGAAGCCTGTATATCAAAACTATCAAGGCAGACGGTCCTCATACTAGCAGAATCAGTACCAGGGCACACCTCGCACTAATCCACCAGCTCCAACCGCAAACCAAATGGTGCCGGTGCCTACTCCGCCGACGAGCGTGTTGCCAAGCTTGAGTAGAGAATTAACCGTAGGGTAGAACAACCTTATTGATGATATCAATCTGTGGTGCTTCCCTTGCAGCGATGCACATATGCCCCAAAATTGTCCACGTGGAAACTTGCAACAAAAGGTGGTAGAGCAATGCAGCCAAGGCGCGATAATAGATCATAGGGGTTATATATATGCCTCACCACAAATGGAGAGTTTGATTCTTACTGCACAAATGCAAGGAATGTCTTTAGAATAAGAACCCGATATTGCTCCTGATCATGCCCTTTTCTCCTGGATGGAGGAAGAAGAAACGATGTTTGCTAATGACACGTTCATACCCAAGACACCGCAAGTGCAATCTGATTATAACACATACTTAAAGAGGAGGTTTACTAGTGAGTCAGTGGTTTCGCATCTAGCCAGCCTACAACTCAAAGGTGTTTCCGATCAGATTCCTGGTACTTCTACCGCCCCGCCACCATCCCAACCACGAAAGGAAATTATTACACCAAGAGCCAAATAGAAAAAACCTCTGAGTTTGTCACCTTTTAATATGGTCGAATAATTGAAGAAGTCATCTGCTAATGTATCTCTATGGGACATTCTAGCTATCCCAAAGCAAAAAATGCTATTACAGAAGGCTCTTCAAGAAGAGGTCAATACAGTGCTAATAGAGCAGTTTGCCAGTGTAGAGGTTGTCAATCAAATACCGCCAGTTAAAGTCTTTACAAACAATACAAAGGAATCCCCTACCGAGGTTAGGGATAAGTTAAAACCCCAACCCTTCTTCTTGACTCTCATTAGAGGAAAGAAGTTATTGCACAATGCTATGATTGATTCTGGTGCTAGTACCACGGTTATTCCTAAGCAGATAGCTGAAGCTTTAGGATTTAGCTATTAACCTATGAAAAGGGGGTAATGCAGCTTGATGGGAACAAAGTTGAAACTGTAGGTGTCATCAAAGCACTTCCTTTAAATCTATTTTCTTTCCCTAGTATCATAGTGCCGCAAGACACTGTGATCATAGATGTTCCTCCTATGTTTGGTCTCTTTCTATCTCGAGAATTCATTTCAAAGGTGGGCAGTTACCTGCCCTTGGATTGGTCACATCTAATACTCAGAACCAAGCATGGCGTGAAAATGAAGATAGAATCAAAGGCTTTACATTCTGAACATGTAGCAGACAAATCCCTAATCAATTTTGAAGCCATGCATACCTCTATCACCAAGCAAGAAATGTATTGCGTTGAATTACTAGAGGAAAAAAAGGTGAGCGGAGACCAGAATGACAAAGAAGATGCTCTGTTGAGTGAACAAATGGAAAATGATCCTTTCGAAAATTATCATGCTACAGGATTGGGCACCTATGTAATTTATGATGAAGACCAAGTGCTTCCAAAGGTCACCAAAGAGTTCGAAGGTAGCCAAGAAAATGAGCTATGGACATTGTATTTTGATGAAACAAGAAGTAAAGTGGGTGCTAGAGTAGGGATATATCTAATATCCCCACAAAATGAAAAATTGTTAAGGTCTTTCCATTTTCATTTCGCCTACTCAAACAATGAGGCTGCATATGAAGGATTAGTCCAAGGCTTAAGCCTTGCGGAACGAATGGGAATTAAACAATTAATGGTGTTCAGAGATTCTGAACTAGTAGTCAACCAAGTCCGAAGAGTTTCCATGACAAGGAATGTCTGCATGAGATCCTATCGGCACCGAGTCTGGGACTTGGTTGATGGTTTTGAATTTTTCAATATCCAGACTATTCCCCGAGGACAAAATAGTGATGCAGATCGCATGGCCGTGATTGGTGCTCAATTTGATCCTGCCTCTGACCTTATACATAATGAACATGTAATAAGAGTACTAGTCCAATCGGCGATCCTTGACAATGATCAGAGTTGGAAAGTTTTTGAAAGTGATGAACACATCGCCTCGTTTATCCAACACTCAGGGGAGTTCACTGATCAGCTTCAACCAAAGATTGCCGAAGCTTATGAGGACAAATTATGTAGCTCAAATCTAACAAGCTTCAGAAAGGGTTGGTTACTCTCAATTTTTTTTTGATTATGATGATGCCCGGAATGATAAACGAAAGTTCATAGCAGAAAAAATTGATTACATGGACCTTCGGGTCTTAGATGGCAGGAATCTTCGAGTTGGGAAAAATGTCCCGCACCATGATAAAGAAAGACTCATCAGTTTTTGTGAAAAATATGGAGTAGTGGCCTGGTCTTATGATGATCTGGAGGGGTATGATCCTGATATCATTCAACACACGATTGAGCTAACAGAAGGTGCAAAACCAGTTTGACAAAAACAAAGGCTAGTAAACCCTAAAATTGAAGCGTTAATGGCGCAAGAGCTAACTAAGCTTATTGAGTTGCACATTATTTTCCCAATCAAGCATAGTACCTAGGTATCTAATCTGGTCCCGGTTCAAAAGAAGAATGGAGATATCCATTTGTGTGTGGACTTCCGAGGCCTAAACAAAGCATCTCTAAAGGACCACTATCCATTGCCTTCTATGGAGTCAATATTACAAACGGTTGCAGGATCTGAAATATTTTCTCTGCTGGATGGTTTCTCCTGCTACAAGTTAAGGAAGAGGATCAACACAAGACTACGTTCAACACAAAGTGGGGAACATTTGCATATGCTAAAATGCCTTTTGGTTTATCCAATGTAGGGGCAACATTCCAGCGGGAGATGGACATCGCATTCAACGAACTAATCAATAAGTTTATTCTAATTTATCTAGATGATCTTACTATGTTTTCTAAATCTAAGGATGATCATTTTGATCACTTAGAATTAGTTTTTAAAAAGTGTTAGGAGTTCAGAGTTTCCCTAAATCCAAAAAAATGCGTATTCGAAGTACCGCAAGGTAAGCTGTTAGGACATGTGGTATCTAAGGAAGGGGTTTCAATTGACCTCGAATGGGTGAAAGCTATCAAGGAATTTCCCCTTCCGGTGAATAAGAAAGGTGTTCAGTCTTTCCTGGGCAAAGTAAATTTTGTTAGCAAGTTTATTTTTGACTTTGCAAGAATAATTAAGCTGATCACCCTGATGCTTGAGAAGGATCGAGCATTCAAGTGGATGACCGAAGCTTGGGAAGCCTTTGAAAAGGTCAAGGAAGCTATTTCTACAGCTCTGGTACTGGTTAATCCAAATCAATCTAAGGATTTTATAATGTATGCATTTAGTAGCAAGTCCAGTATTGCTACTGTCCTAACCCAAAAGGATGATGAAGGAAAAGGAGAACATCCAGTGGCGTTCTACTTCCAGACCCCTGAAGGAATATGAGGCAAATTATAATTTTGTCGAAAGGCAGGCCTTTGCAATAGTGAAGGGACTTAAAAAGTTCCACCATCTAATTTCTGCAACAAGGTGTTTGTGTATGTCACACATTCTAGTGTGCGCGAATATATCATGGAAGGGGAGATCACAGAAAAAAGAGCTAATTGGATCACTAAGATCCTTGAATATGACATTGAGGTCAAACCTACTAAAACTATTATAGAAAGAGGACTGTGTGAATACATGGCACAGAACGAGGAGATACTTGCCATAGGGGAGCAACCAGATCTTGTCCTGATAAATGAATCAGAATTGGAGGGTTGCTAGCTGACAGATAGAATGAGGTTTATGCGAACAAGAGTGTATCCACCAGGTCTCTCATTCCAAAAAAGGAGATACTATCGGTTGCAGAATTGCGGATATACACTAGTAGAGGGAGTCATTTTCAAAAGAAATTTCAATGGTCTTCTCCTACGATGCGTTACTTTGGAGCAAGCAAAGAGGATTCTTGACGCATTCCACAACAACGCTGTGGGGCAGACACTTCTCTACTAAGACCACAACCATTAAAATCATGTGCGATGGTTACTATTGGCCTACACTTTTTAATGACTCCCACTCTTTGTTAAAATATTGCAAAAAATGCTAGTTCTTTACTGACAGAAGGAAGAATTCTGCAATGCCTCTCAAACCCATAGTGGTAGATGAACCATTTGCATAATGGGGCTTGGAATTCATTGAGATGATAACCCAACTTCTAGTGCAGACACAAGTGGATTCTAACTACCACAGATTAATTCACAAGATGGGCAGAGGCCGTTCCACTTAAAAGTGCAACAAAAATAGAGATTGTAGATTTCCTCGAGGAGCTGGTGATAAGGTTCGGTCCTCGAAGACTATCATTTCTGATAATGCCAGAGCTTTCCTAGGCACAAAGGTATGTCGCTTTGCATTAACGAATGGAATATTCCTCAAGACGTCATCAAATTATTACCCACAGGGAAATGGCCTAGCGGAGTCAACAAATAAGAGCCTAGTCCAGCTTCTTAAAAGAATTGGTTCAGAACACCAGAGGGAATGGCATAAAAACATCCGAGCAGCGCTCTGGGAAAACCGCATAACTCCTAAGCAAGTCCTTAAGACTTTGCCTTATGAGTTGGTATACGGGAAAGAGGCACTGTTACCTATATCTATGGAGATTCCAGCACTCCAATTGTTGAAATCCCTTGAGATAGAACAAAATGGCACCATGGAAGTTCAGCTTGCCGAATTGTTGGAAGTACAGGAAAAAAGGGAGAATTCCCTAATAGCCATGACAAACCATTAACAAGTGGTCAAGCAATGGTTTGACAAGAAGGTTTCTGACCAAGGCCTAAAATGCAGAGAATTAGTACTGAAATATGATAAAAGGGCTACTAAGTCAGGTCAGCATGGTAAATTTGATAGCCTATGGGAGGGTCCCTTTAAAATCATTTAGTGCAAGGAGCATAACACTTTCGAGTTAGAAAATATGGAATAGGAACCCTTAGAAATCCCAGTTAATGGGATTCATCTTAAGCTGTTCCATTAGGTGCCGAGTTCTATTTTTGTACATATGTGAATAGTGCTCTTATTTTATTTCCCTTTCTTTGGTCGATCTTTTTCAAAATTGGTTTGTGATTCTACGGAAGTAACCCATTATTATGGGGGGTGGAATAGCGGGATTGATTTACATAAAACACACCCATGTGCAAAATAAATAACACATATGCTATAAAAAAACCCATAAAACTGAAATGCAGAATGAAAGAAAGAGCCATGGATTTTTTTTTTAAAGATATATATCTATTTATATATATTTTTTGGTTTTTCATTGCAAAATGGCCGGGGAAGCCATAATCCAAAAAAGTATACAATTATTTGAGCTATTCTTTTACATATGCAAAATGATAGCCTTTTTCAGGCTTATATACACACTATAGGGTAGGTGGTCTATGCAACAACATGAAATAAAAAAAATGGGGAGGCATTTTTTTGTAGGAACAGAGAGGGTTTTTCATCCAAGGGCACGAGAGGCATCAATTGATGCATCAATGGCAGCGTCTACCTCTTCCTCAACAACATGTTCTTCGGTAGTAGAAGCAACATCGTTCGGCACAACCGCCATTGGCTAGGGAAACACCAGGTTCCTGAATTCAGTATACCAATCTACGTCATAGAACGGTATCACGTTGTAACTGCAGAACAGGAAATGCAAGGCCTAGGTAACCCTTTGCCGATGCTCATCACGTGTCTGAAGGTGGAATCCACTGAGAAATGACAACCATACAACTACTGATTCTTCCTTGATATAGCGATGGAGGTCACTAGCTTATGACAGACCTACCCCATATGTAGCATGAGCAACAACTTCACCAAGGCCATTAAGGTACTTTCTGGGAAGTATTTCCTTGACCATCTTCAGGATGAGGGGCTTGAGAATGCCAATGTCTAACATAGACGCCACGAAGTGGGAGCATATATCATTATTCACATGATACTTGTCCTCGTATTCTATGCAGTCCTTACCCAAAACCCATTTTATGGCTATCAAGACCAAGGAATGCTTATTCTTGGTCATTCTTTTTAGCCGCCTAGTAGAAACCTCCCCTAGAAACGCTGTCTATGACTTATAAGAGGTTAGACGAACAAGAGTATCCATGATTATGACACTATGCCTATGATTTTTAGCCAATACTTAAATTTACCTATCACCTAGCCTATGAGAAAACTTGCTTAAAACTCTGCTAACAATCTATCGCTGCTCAAATGCTAAGTATGATTTCCTCACTACTTACCGGCCTATTTATAGAAAAAATGACAAGACGCATGCTAATCCGTTTCGAGAAAACGTGATGATAGCTAGATGCCAACTTGAAAGGCATGCTTGCATTTGCTCACATTTCCAGGCTAGTTACATCTACGAAGGTACAATTCAATGCGTGCTAGATTAATAAGAGCTAATTAATTAGCTTTAAAAAGGTGGCGCTCATCGATAGTAAGCTGCACGACCGTAGGCTATTGTGCCATCTCATAGGTGTTTCCCAGAGCCCAAGGCAATATCCATATCTTTTCAGGCAGTGATCGTTTGCTTTGGCGTAATCATTCCAGTCAGGATATTAATTACCAACACATACTAATGTAAGGTTAGAAAGCAAATTGTCAGCTCAAGTTTCAAGGGAATCACAACATATCACACGGTTACCGAACGCAATAATAAACTCCTACCGCCTCAAAATGGCAAGTAGTTCATTTTGCATGAATTGCAAAATTAATGGTACATGCCGAATTAAATGCAAAAAGCATGCTTTTGTCTACCACCTTGAGGAAAGATAGGCAAATATTGCATGAAAAGGCTTAATAATTCAAAGTATTTTTGCAAACGCCAACGCTAAAGGTGCAGAGTTGTTCTTCTTTTTCGTATCCAGAGCCGAGAAAATTTGCAGAGTCCAAAACTCGCAAAGGTCTTCATCAAAAGAGAAATGTCGAAGAGTTCATCTCAGCCAATACAAGAGGAAATTGGCCAAGAGCTGTTTACAACCATATGGTCATCAGAAGACGTGTATGTCTATGAGGATTTGGCATATGCTACACCTAGTATACCAAGCAAGCTAAAGAGGGCATATACATAAGAGCTGAAAAGGCCCAAGGATTGCAGAAATAAGAAAAGGGTTGAAGAGAAATGGGATAATATCTATGATCCATGGCTCACAAAAAACCCTAAGTCCTTAAGAGAAGTAGCCTGTGCAAGGTTGACAGCACCAAAGGCAGACAAGTCTACAACAATGAAAATTTGGTATAGTGGTCTTCCACAATACATGGTCCCATTGGTGCATAACTGCTCGGAGATAGTTGACGCTGCCATTCAACGTTATAACCCTAACACCCACTACATCGAGGGCCGAAACTTAAGGGTTCACATCATGCCACAGGCCATCTGACATATGCTATGCATCCCAGACCCAAGTAAAAGAAGAGAGAACATTGAGTCCTTTTACCCTTAAAAAGGAGAGAAAACATGGAGGGCGATGAAAAAGAACTCAGAGTTCTTGTTGGAGGAGACTGGTAAGAAAGGCATCCCAGCTACTAAATTGCCAAGTATTCCGTTGCTGCACAGTGCGTTACATGAGGATTTGTAGGATGCCATGTCCATGCTGGCTTTTGTGTGCAGCCGAGACTTCGATGAGATGGTGGAAACTTTTCAACTGGGACCGACATTCCAATTCCGCAAGCAACATTATACCTTTTGGTATGATTTTGCTAAGTTCATGGTAGATGAAATGATATGACAAATAAAGAATTACACAGCGGAGGGAAATTTTAGATTTCTTTCTTTCTTGGTTCACATGTTTCTACATCAAAACCCTGATTTCTTTGTCCGATATTTTGAATTATCAAATTTTGATGAACGGGGTAAGAGGAAGCCAGTGTTCGTGTGGATGCCTTTTCTTTCCATATCATATGATTATTATGCATTTTTGGACTATTGCATAACTATGGTCTTGCGTGATTTAATCGGAGAAGGTGACATAATCCGGCTCGACAAGGAGCAGACCAGATATATGCAAAGTTTCATTCCTGCCTATGACTGATTCTTAGGAACAGATTTCATGATTCTCTAGATGCGAGGCTTCATTGGTCAACCTTTCCTTCTCCCAGCCTATGTCACAGATAGGGTGCTCACACTAGAAATGTATCGGCAAGTGTGTATCATTGATTTTACCTTCTGCAACAACAAAAGTGTCAAGAAAAAGGGATTCTTCTCTTGTCTGAAGATTTTTAAGTCGGTGACTCTGTTAAAGAAAAAATTAGACCAGTTATTGGAGCATAAACTGGCTTATTTAGGGTTGGTTCTGGTAAATGATAAGTGGGATTACAACCCTTTCAATGAATTTTTGAAGCCACACATGAAAGTTGCACATGTTCCCCAACCTTACTGGGAGAAGCGATGTAACCCGCGGGCAGACAAAGATGAAAATTTTGTTGAATTAACACGTATTCCTACACAAGATACTAGAGAGCCATGGCACAAGTTCTACTTTGCTGTGACGGTGGCCAAAGATAATGTCCACATGGAACGTGCCATGTACAATAAGTTGAAGAAGGATGAGGAGTGGATTGCTAAAAAAATAGAAGCTTTCTGGAAGTATCACCAAGAGACAGGGCAATTGAATGCCCCTTACTACAATCTAAGGGATGACAAAGAATTTGAAAGATGGTGGAATGAGGGCCACCCTAGCTTGAGCTCTAGTATTAACAAGAGCGAAAACTTGAGGGACAAGTTTGAAGTGTAGGAAGAAGAAGCGGTGACATCTGCCTCCTCTGTGCCGAGGGAGAAAGGCCCTAGACAACCCGCCTATGTGGCCACGAATGTGCGCTTTAATATATCAAGGGACTCACATACACTCACTTGGGCCACTAAGCCAGCCAGGTTATCACTGCATTAAACGACAATAGCTACCGAAGCTCGAGAGACCCCACCCGCAAAACATCAGCGCACATAGAGCATTATCAGAGAAGGTTCGTAGGAACCCGTTGAAAGAAAAGTGCTTGCAACTAACCAGGAGCTTGAGGTTGAGGAGGAGTCACTGACGATTCTAGAGTCACCATTGACCATTCAACAAGTAAAATTCGCTCCTACTTCCCTTGCTTCTCATTCCTTGGTATCTGCCCCTGCCTCAACGATGATTCCTACCATGAGTACTGGCCCTATGCCTTCCAGTTTTAATCCAACATATTCAGGAGGTTTTGCCCAATTTTTGCAGACCACTCCACTCGGCCTTACTCGTCTACAGACCCTTACACCCGCCACTTCCGCTCAGACTCTCCTTGCCTCGCTTTCTGAAAACATACCCCCTGCGAGTGCCCCTTCTTCCGCTATTACTACAGATCCTCTTCCATCGCAATAGGATGACACCATATTGACAACTCCTCCACCATCCCAGCCTATGAGTCCTACGGTTGATTCACCAATTCAGTCATTACAAGTGACTAGCCCTTCTGCTGGGCCTCAAACCAAACTTTGGAACGTGCCCCACTTCTCCCCGCAAACTGTCACTCTCCAGAAGAAACAAATTCCTACGCCTATGAGGATTACCTATCCCTATGCTCTACCTTCTGGTGCTCCTTTTGTAGGCAGAGAAATTTCGTCGTCAGTTAAATTTATAGCACAAATCGATTACGAAAAGGAGGCACGCACAAGTAGAATGCGAAAGTGCAGGGAAAAAGATGATAGCGCTTCTGTTAAGCCAAAAATATAGACTTTTTATGATGAGGCTCAACAAGAATTCAAGTTTGCAACCATGTACCCGAGAGTAACAAAGCCTCAGGCAGAAATGCACCTAAAAGATTATGAGATATATGCGTTAGGTCTCGACAAGAAGGATAAGGTTGAAATCATGGACGAAACACAACAGGTAGTCACCTCTGACTTCCTTAAAATTGGCTGCCAGCTAAAAAAGAAGGACGAGCAACTTAAAGCGGTAAGGGAGAGGGTTAGTTTTCTGGAGAAAAAAAAGAAATCCCTAGAGGCGGATGTTGCATGTATGATAGAAAGGGCACTGGAAGCAAAGGATGAGAGGAATAGATTTCAGGGTGAACTTGTAAAGACTCAAGCTACTGACCCTGCCATGATAAAAGAGCTACAATCTAAGAATCAGGAGACGAAACAAAATCTACGACTGAAGAATGAAGAGCTGGAGTGACTTCGCCTTGAGTATAGTCAAGGAATGGCGTAGAGGAATGAAGCTTTGGAGCTCCAATAGGCTCAATATGAGCAGAAAATACAAGAAAAGGAGGCTGAATTTAAGGGCCTAAAAGCTCAAATAGAAGAACTCCAAGAGACATAGTATTATCTGGACATACACTTAGCAAATCACTTCTGAGCCAAGGAGAATTGGAATAAAGAAATGAGCAGCTTTGCGGAACCAAAAGCACCTGAGAAAAAGAAGAAGGTAGAATTGGTTGAGGCCATTATTTCAAAGGACGTGGAGAATGCTTCTCTTAAAAGCTCTCTCCTATCTTCCCCTACACAACCAAACATCATTCCATTGGTTAGGAAGTTGTACATCTCTCACTGGAAAAAGATTGAAGCCTTTTGCCTAACATTGTAGCCTACCCTCCGATTCATCGCCAAGGCATCGAAGCTGAGCCAGGAGGCTCATGATACGATTGATTAGTTCCCACAGTTCATCTTGGAGAAGGTTTTGGAAGCAAAAGATCTGCTCACCAGGCTATACTCGGTCTCTGATGAAAACCTCACCAGAGCAGATATTGAAGATTGGGATGTTACTGCTCAAACAAAAAATAAGTTCATCCATTGCCACTTCGCCTTCTAGCGTACTAAAGCAACCACAACTATTTTGAGCAAGACACTAGACAACATACGGGGGAGTTTCTCTGAGTTAAATGAGATGGGTTTGTCATCTCTGTTCCTTGAAGATGGTTGTATTGCCATGACCGAGCAGATTGTAGAAAAGATAGAAGAGAAGGAAAATGATCCAGGGGATTTTAGGTATTTCAGTTATCCTCCCACGACAACTGATATTGAGGGAGTGATTCATCCGCTTGCACAACTACTATTTCATTGTGAAGTAGAGGCCGGTTTACCCAATGCGCTGCCTCACAAAGAAACTATTGATCTAAGTGGAGCACAGAAGAATTTGCGCAATATGGTGAAGCTATCTAAGGATGAATATTCACCTCTGCAGGCGGCTCTTTCCAATCTCTGACTCCATTATCTAACGAAATGACACTCTGGCTTGAAAACTAGAGAAATTTTGGGTTCTTTGTTCCTTAGTCGAATCGCCCTTAATAGTCGCCAAAAATTGTTAATAAATAATTAACTAGCTCCCTTCGGGTGTATTTTCCTCTATGCTTCGGCCCGTGCATCACAAGTAGTCAACTTGAACTTTTATCTAGGTTCTGCTCTCTAGCTCCACATGTCTACTCCTCGCAATTCCGAGTCTCAACATTCTTTTCACATCCCAGAAAGCTCTGCTATGCTTCCATGTGTTGCAGCTGCAAGATTCTTTTGATCACGCTTTCTTGCTGTCTCATCGGGCTCCACTCGGGTGCCACCAAGCCCTTATTCCCAAAAGGTTTTGGCGGGCCCTACAGTTGCTATCTGCGGTGCACTCTTGCTACGTGTTTGCTATTCACAAATATTTCAACATGGAGATGAAGTAACAACCGCGGGCAGCGAAATGCTGCCACACATCTCTTTTGCACTCAACTGGTGATCATTCCCTCTATTATTGATGAAGTTCTCCACCCATTTGAAACACGTAGCATTAATGCAAGTCCTCAGCAGCGAAAGAGAGAGGTTCATACGGGCAGCGAAAGGCTGCCACGTGCCTAGCCATCAGATCTCATATTCGGGCAATAAACCAGACGAGCCTGATGATGCTATTGGCCATTACGTGTCATAATCATTCACACAAGATTGTGACACTTGTCTGATTAGGCCTTTCCGGGACCACCGCCATCATTTGTAGAGGATGCACTTGTGCCTGAACTGACCAGATACTTGGTTCTAGATCAATTCTGTTTCAACGATTTTGAGAATATTTTGATTCTTGCATAATTGCCAAGGGATTGCGAAATATTTTTTGTTGTTGCTCTCCGAAGTGGTGGGGATTTTTCCTGCTATATATACTTTTCTCTGTTATGAGAAAATCGTCCAAAATTTGAAGGAAAATGCTGGTTTTAGTAAAAGATTCCAGGCCTTTATTGCTGTTTTATTTTATTGTAAAAACTCTCAGATTGTGCCAATTGTTCGACCTTTCTGTTTTTCATGCTATTTGATCAAACTGTAAACTGTGCATTTTATTGTCTAGAAATTTCATTTAATAACTTCTATATATGTTATGAATGCAAGTTTGCTGACCTAGACCATGTCTAATGACTCTTCTTAGTAGTAGGAATGTATGCAATATTATTTTATGTCAATGAATGGATTGTCTATGCTATAATCTTAAGTTTTTGATGTTATGGAACACTACAACACTATTTAGGCCCTTAGATCTATGATTTATCGTTCCTATCATTAAGTCTTGGTGCATCACCTTAAGTTAGATTTTGTTTTATTATATATGTTTCCTTTTCCCTTTCCAACCCTCCATTATAGAATAAGCCGACTTCTCTAAAAATTTGAGGTCACTCAGTTTAGCGTAAAAAGGTCCCCCATAAACTGAGTTTCCTATAAGACACTGTTACCTCGTCAAATTTTGGCATCAACAAATACTAACATAGATGAACCCAAATCAGTAGAAGAGGAATTAGGTATGAATGATGTTGAATCTTTGAAGATTGTTATGGATGAAGAAATGGTAGCTTTGAAAAAGAATAATACATGCGATCTTGTACCATTGCATGAAGGACGAAAACCTATTGATTGAAAATAGGTGTTCAAGAAAAAATATTGGTTCAGATGGAGGTATTAAGAAGTACAAAGCAAGGTTGGTTGCAAAAAGTTACTCTCAAGTTGAGGGTGTCAATTATGGTGAGTTATTTTCTTTTGTTGCGAAAATGACATCTATTAGATTTTTTCTTTGTATTGCTGTTACTTATGATTTAGAGGTTGAACAAATGGATGTGAAAATTTCTTTCCTTCATGGTGACTTGGAAGAGGATATTTATATGACATAGCCAGAGCACTACGTGGTGAAAGGTAAAAGTAATTTGGTTTGCAAATTGAAGAAATCTTTGTATGGCGTAAAATAGAGTCCTAGGATGTGGTACCAAAAATTTGATACATATGTCTTGAGTGTGGGATTTGAGTGTTCTAAATCAGATCATTGTGTTTATTATAAAATTAATGGTGATAATTTTTTGCCATTATATGTTGATATTTATTAGTAAAGGGAAAGGTATGATTTCAAAAATGAAATCTCAACTTGCTACTAAATTTGAAATGAAAGACCTTGGTGTAGCTAGACACATTCTTGGGATGGAAATTAAAAGAGATAGAGTGAACAAAAAGCTATGGCTTGGACAAAGTAAGTATGTCAATTCAATTTTACAAAGGTTTGATATGTAGGATTGTAGACCATTGTGTTCCTAATTCAGCTGGAACAAAGTTATTTATTTCAGATTGTCCAACATCCCCATCATAGATAAAAGACATGAGAAGAGTGTCTTACCAGAGTGCAATTGGAAGTTTGATGTATGCTATGGTTTGTACAAGACCAGACATTGCCCAAGCAATGTGAATTCTTTCAAGATATATGTCTAATCTTGGTAGAGTTCATTGGGATGCAATTAAAAGAGTCTTTAGATATTTGTGCGATATCTCATATTATTCCTCATGTTATCATAGTAATATGATTGATGATGAAATTTTCCTTGATATTCATGGTTTTGTGGACTCAAACTGGGTAAGTAGTGTTGATAGCAAATGATCCACCAATGCTTATGTGTTTACTTTAGTTGGTGGTGCAATTAGTTGGATGAGTAAGTGATAGGTTGTAGTTGCTTTATCCAAGCTGAGTATATGGTAGCTACTCATGCTTGTAAATAAGCCATTTGGCTTAAGAGACCATGTTCAAATATTGGAATAAAACAAGGTGTAATGACAATTTATTGTTATAGTCAAAGTGTGATATGTCTAACTAAGATTTTGACGTTTCATGTCAGGACCAAGCACATTGATGTACAATATCATTTTGTTTTAGATATGGTTGAGGATGACAGGGTGAAGCTAGTCAAGGTAGAGACTTTGATGAATGTTTTTGATTCTTTGACTAATCCTATGAGCACAGATAAGTTCAGATGGTGTTTGGAGTCTATGGGCCTTTCGACCCCTAACAGTTAAGAGATGATGTTTATACACCCTCTCGTTGCTCTTGCAAGGTGTTTGAAAAGTGGGAGATTTGTTGGGAAAATGTGTCTCAACCTTCCAATTACATAAAGTACTGTTGATACATAAGTGCAGGGGGCGGGGAGGGCACAAGAAAGCCATATTTTATTATTGTAAATCTAGATTTTTCATCATTAGGTCTCAAATCTGACGATCGATGCCCTATTTTATGAGGGCATTGTATTATGGTTGTATATTGTGATGTATTCTGAGAGTTTGATAATGGTCGTGTTGCCTCTAGATCTCTGGTTGGTGATACTCCAGTGAGAAGCTTGCTCTACAATTATATTCTAATCTTTGTGATTTCTGAATAATATATTGGGCAACTTTTGGAGTGTGGTTCTTTTCTCCCAAAAGGGTCTTCCCCACACAAATCACTATGTTGTGGTATGCATGATATTTATGTTTAAGTTTTTGTAACTGTTGCAAAGATCTATAAAGTTTTTCATTATCCTCCTCTTAATATTACTGTAGGAAGTTGTTCGGCTACCTTAGCTTCCTTACAAGTATTACCAAACCAAAACCAAATTTTACCTGACCCATACAAAGAATCAACTTTATGTTTCACAATTTTGGCGAAGTAAAAGCACATTTTTTCTTATTGCCACATTTTTTCCCATCATGATCCTGCACATTCCCTTATGGGAAATATTGAATAATTAATATATTTTTAGATTTGCATACATTTTGTAAAACTTTATTGCAGTAGCTTCACCTTGATTTATAATATTTGGTATTATATCTAACTATTATGTTAAGAAAGGGATTCCTTTCTTTTAAATGTTGAAGGTTTTTTGGCTGTATTAGGAGCTTTTGCATTGTGTAGTTTTGTAGATTTTTGAAAAGATTGTATAACATGGTTTCTACCTCCCTTTTAGATATTGAAAAGTTTAATGGATTTGGTTACAAGATGTGGAAGTTACAAGGAGCCATTTGGGAAGCTTGGTTGTAGGTTGGTAAGAGGTAATCTAGTAGTTACTTAAGGATCTTGGATAGGGACTTTTTTTAGGCTTAATGCCTCCACTTTTTGTAATTTTACCAATGTGACTGGCACTGAAAATGCATATATGTTGTGGCACCATTGTTTGGGTCATGTAAGTGAAAAGGATAACCTCTATAAGATTCCTTTTATCTATTGTTGTAGCTTGTGATTTTTAAATTGAGCAAATGAATGTTAAAATTACTTTCTTGCATGAGGAACTTGAGGAGGATATTTATATGCAACAACTTGGTGGTTTTATTGTGAAAGGAAATGAATAGTTGTTTTGTAGGTTAAAAAATTCTTTGTATTTTCTAAAAAAATCATCTAAGATGTTATACCAAATTTTTTGTCTTTGCATTGATATTGAGTTTTATAGGAGCAAGGAAGATCACTACATTTATATTAAAATTATTGATGATTAGATACTGATTATTGTCTTGTATGTTGATGATATGTTGTTTATGGTTAACAAGGTGATGATTAGGAAGCTGAAGACTTAAATTTTTGGTACATTTGATATGAAGTTCTTGGGGGCTACTAAATATATTCTTGGGATGGAGATCAATAGGTATCAACTACACAAAAAGCTTTCATTAGGTTAGAGTAAGTATGTGGATACCATTTTGTGAAGATTTAATATGCATGATTGCGAGCCTATAAGTATTATGTTTCTAGTTGGTACCAAGATTAGTTTATATATGTTCTAAATCTAATGATTAATTTGAAAGAATGTCTAAGGTATCTCATGCTAGTGTTGCTGGTAGTTTTATGTATACAATGGTCTTCATTAGATTAGATATTATTGTTGGAAATGGTGCCTCAAACTTACTGGCTGAATATCCCCTCACGGATTTGTATTTCCTTTGTTCATCGACCTGACAGAGCTCCATCGATGGGACCTTGTACCCTGTTCCAATGATGGTCTAATGCTTCTTCATCATTGTGTTCTATTGGTGGGTGTTGGCTCTATCAGTGAGACCACATGTTCTATCTCACTGATGGGACAATATTTCTTTCGTTGGTGTAGCACCTTACTATCGGCGAGATCTGAATGGGAGTTTGAACGATAGAAGGATATGACTTGCTTCCATTGGTATGACTAAGGGACTTCGGTGGAACTCTTCACCATGTTTCGATAATGGACTGATGATCATGGTGGAGCCCGAACTGATAGGTGGAGAGTGGTGATGTGGTGTCAAGCTGGAGGTAGTCGGGACCATTTGGAGTATTGTCAGCATGACTTGCTTCCATCGGTGGGAGAATTTTTGGAGTCTCCTCGATACGGTGATGAATAACAAAAGTGTAATGATGGTGTGGGACCTGAATACTGCTCAGTTGGAAAGTGATAATTGGCTAGTGACCATGTTGACTAGTTGATGACTAACAAGATGAATGAATGAGCATCATTGGGACTAGGTGTCATTGAAGAGACTGTGGAATGTGTCTCCCCGATGACCCGATACAGTGTGAACCTCTTGAGCGATAAAGTGGTTGTTTGTAGGACTCAAACAGATCGACAAAAGGATGGATGTTGTTCTAGCGACAACCCGATATGGAAACTGCTAAGTGACAGTTTGTCTGCTGTAACTGATGGGAATTGATTTGGCATATTTCTAGCATGGGTTTGGTGATGGAGATGAATGAGGAATTCTCTCAGGAAGGAAATTGTTGTATGTGAAATACATTGTAACAATGATAAAAAAGAGAGAGAGTTTTAGAGAAAGAACAAGGTTGATCAGGGAAATGTTATGCTATCAAAATTGACATTGTAATTTGACATCTGAGAAGCACAAACTGTAACTCTATATGTGGACTTTGTTCACGTAATACAAAGTGTTTTTTCTTGGTGTGATGGGTTTTTTCCCAAAAGAGTTTTCCCATGTTAAACACTGGTGTCTATTCTGTGTTGTGTGAATTTGTTTATCTATTTTTTTGGTAATGTGCATCTTTAATGAAATGTAATTTGAAATTTGAACCTTAAATATGTATTCTCTTCTTAGAATTGTTATTAGGAAAGTGTTTCCGCACCTCTGCTTTCCTTACAAGTGGTATCAAGGCTTGGCTAGTTGTGTTATCCTTGTGGGTTGGGCAGATTTTTTGTGCCAATTCTGAAGTGGGTTTCTTGTAGAGTAACCTGGTAATTTCATTTGTAGATTAAGATGGCAAGAACATAAGGGAAGATTGAAATTGAGAAGCTCAATGGTGGAAATTTTGAGTTGTGGAAACACAAAATAGAAGATCTGTTGGTCAATAGAGATCTTTGGATTGCTTTGTCTGGAATGAAACCTTTAGGCATGAAGCAAGAAGATTGGGACCTCATAGACATAAAAACAAAAGGGTTGATAAGACTCTGTTTAGAAGATTCTGTTCTTCTAAACATTCATGAAGAGAAGTCTACATCTTCTTTGTGGAAGAAGCTTGGAGAAATTTATCAGGGAAAGTCCTTGGTGAATAAGCTATTCATAAGGAAGAAACTGTACTTTTTGAAGATGGAGGAAGGGGTGTCTGTGGTTGATCATCTGAATACGTTCAATATGCTGATTGCTTAGTTAAGATCTGTAGGTGTAAAGATAGATGATGAGGATCACTATATGCTCTTGTTGTGTTATTTTCCTGACTCTTGGGATCATTTAGTGATGGAGATTGGGAGCACAACAACCACTTTCAAGATGGAAGATGTGGTTGTGTCATTTCTGCCAAAAGAGATGAGAAGGAAATCTTCTGAGATGGTAGAGGAAGCTCTTGCTATTCAAGGAAGATCAAAGGAGAAAGGAAAGAAGAAGGAAAATAAGTCTAAATAAAAATATAAAGGGAGATCAAAGTCTCTTGGCAAGAAGTCCAAGGTGAAATGCTGGAATTATGGGCAGCTTGGTCATGTCCGTAAGGATTGCAAAGAGGAGAAAAAGAAGAAGAAGAAAAATAACTCTTTGGATAATGATTCTTCTTAGAGTGATGCAGATGCCTTCATTGTAACCTTGGCGACTCAGGAATCAGATGATGTATGGCTGATTGAATCAGGTGCATCTTTTCACATGACATCTCATAGAGATTAGTTTACAAAATACAAAAAGTATGCTAGTGGAAAGGTGTATATGGAAAGTGACTCATCTTTGGAAATTATTGGCTGTGGAAGAGTCAAAATTCAATTTCCGGATGGGAGGATTAAAGGGATTGATGGTGTAATGCATATACCAGGTCTGGATCAAAATTTATTGTCTGTAAGCAAGCTAAATGATGTTGGCGTACAAGTTTATTTTTTGAATGGTGGCTGCAAAATGATAAGAGGTTCGATGGTGCTGGCTAGGGGTGCTCAAATTGGTACTCTGTACAAGCTAGACACACATGCAATACAATGCAATTGTGTCTTTGAAAATTCAAGCAAGGCTGTTCGAGTAGAGGAGACTGAAGTTCCTCTGGGGGTGAATTCTTTAGAGGTGAAACTTCCTGTAGAAAAGACCATGCTCTGGCATCAAAGGCTCAGCCACATTGGTGAGAAAGGCTTAAAATATTTGACAAACAAAAACCTGGTTGAAGGGCTTGATGATTGTAACCTTGAATTCAATTTTTGCGAACATTGTATATATGGAAAACAACATCGTGTTGCGTTTTATTCTAGTCCTCATAAATCTTCTGGTGTTCTAGATTATATTCACTCTGATATTTTTGGTCCAATAAATGTTCCTTTGTTATTGAAATCAAGATATTATGTTTCTTTTATTGATGATTATTCAAGAAGGGCATTTGTGTATTTTTTAAAAAGTAAATCAAAAGTGTTCAATCGATTTAAAGAGTTTAAAAAGTTTGTAGAAAATCAAACTGGTAGAAAAATTAAATGCCTGAGGATAGATAACGACAGTGAGTTTTGTTTTGCAAAATTTGAAAGGTATTGTAAAAACCATGGAATAAAAAGTCATAAAACAAAACCTTACACTCCACAACAAAATGGAGTTGCTAAAAGGTTGAACAGGACGCTGATGGAAAAGGCGAGAAGTATGTTGAGCAATGTTGGTCTAGAGCAAAATTTCTAGGCTGAGGATGTGGCTACAACATCTTATTTAACAAATCGATCTCCCTCTTTGACACTTGTTGAAAAAACTCCTATGGAAGCTTGGTTTGGTAAGAAGCCCTCTTTAAGACATTTAAGAGTCTTTGGTTGCGAAGCATATGTTCATGTGCTGAATGAGAAAAGATTTAAGTTGGAGAACAAAGCTATAAAATGTATCTTCATTGGCTACGACATTGGTGTGAAAGGATACAAGTTTTGGAATTCAGAGACTCAAAAGGTTGTATACAACAAAAGTGTAATATTTCGTGAGTTGAAACCTTCTTCAGTGAATCTGCAGTCAAAGGTGAAAGAAGAAAACAAAGAAAGGTAGTTGAAATTCCTCGAACTCCAAATAAAGAGGAACTACAGAGTGTAACTAAAACTAAGGAGAGTTCTAGCAGCTCTGAGAGTTCTGATGAAGAAGAACCACAATCTCAGCCTCAACCTTTGAGGAGGTCTACACGTGAAAGGCAAGAACCTGAAAGGTATGGTTTTTCCATGTTGGATGTAAATTGTGCCTATGCTTTGATTACAAGTACTGATGAGCCTAGGACTATGAAAGAGGTAAGAGAAATGTCTGATTCAAATTCTTGGTTGGAAGCCATGAATGAGGAAATGACATCATTAAAAAATAATTCAACCTGGGATTTGGTGACCTTGCCTAAAGGTAGAAAACTTGTTGGTTGTAAATGGGTATTTAAGAAGAAAATCGGTCTAGATGGCATTGTTGAAAAGTATAAAGCTAGGTTGGTTGCGAAAGACTATTCCCACATAGAGGGAATTGATTATGGGGAAATATTTTCTCTTGTAGCTAAGCTGACATCTATTAGATTTCTTTTGTCACTTGCAGCAATGTATGACTTAGAGATTGAACAAATGGATGTGAAGACAACATTTCTTCATGGAGATCTTGAAGAAGAAATTTATATGTCCTAGCTTAAGCACTTTGTGGAAAAATGTAAAGAAAATTTGGTTTGCAAGTTAAAGAGATCTTTGTATGGTTTAAAACAATCGCCTAGAATGTGGTACCAAAAGTTTGACACTTTTGTTTTGTCATTGGGATTTGTAAGATCAAAATCTAATCATTGTGTGCACTTCAAAATTGAAAATGATCAAGTTCTTATTATTGACCTATATGTTGATGACATGTTGTTCATAGGAAATAATAATACTATGATTTTTGATCTAAAATATTAGTTGTCTGCAAAGATCAAAATGAAAGATCTTGGTGCAGCAAGGTATATTTTGGGGATGGAAATAAAATAGGATAGAACTATTAGAAAGCTTTGGCTCAGCCAGAGTAAGTATATAAATACTGTCTTAGAGAGATTTTGTATGACTGATTGCAAGTAGCTAGTTGTTCCAGTGTTGCAGGGAACGAAACTATCTATTGAAGATTGTCCAAAATATCCTACTGAGATGGAGGAGATGACCAGAGTGCCTTATGCAAGTGTAGTTGGTAGCTTAATGTATGTAATGGTCTGTACTAGGCTAGACATTGCCCAAGTAGTGGGAGTACTTAGCATATTTATGGAAAATCTAGGAAGACCGCATTGGGATGCTGTGAAAAGAGTTTTTAGATATTTGAAAGGTACCTCTCAATATGCTTTGTGCTATCATGGTAACTTGGTTGGGTCACAAAGATCCATCAACATTCAAGGTTATGTGGATTTTGATTGGGCAGGGGACATTGACATCAAAAGATCCACCAGTGGATACATCTTCACGTTGAATGGTGGTGCAGTTAGTTGGATGAGCAAGTGGTAGGCTGTAGTCGCTTTATCTACTATGAAGGCATAATATATGGTAGTAACACACGCCTGTAAAGAAGCTATTTGGATTAGACATTTGTGTTTTGATATTGGGTTCAATGTATGGAAAATTACCATTTGCTTTGACAGTCAGAGTGCCATTTGTTTGGCAAAAAACCCAACTTTCCATGCCAGGATGAAACATATTCATGTGCAATATCATTTTGTACGGGATATGGTGGAGGATGGAAAGGTCAGTCTTGAGAAGGTGGAATCTCTAGAAAATGTTGCAGATGCATTAACGAAACCAATAAGCACAAAAAAGTTTAGGTGGTGTGCTAGTTCGATGGGCCTTGGGGCCTATGACATTCAGTAATCTTGGTTTTGGATAAGCTAGTGAGTTCTTCATCAAGTGGGAGCATGTTGGAAATGGTGCCTCAAACTTACTAGCTGAATATCCCCTCATGGGTTTGTATTTCCTTTGTTCATCAGCTTGACAGAGCTCCATCAGTGGGACCTTGTACCTTGTTCCAATGATGGTTCGATGCTTCTTCACCGTTGTGTTCTATCGGTAGGTGTTGGCTCTATCAGTGAGACCACATGTTTTGTCTCACCAATGGGATGATAGTTCTTTCGTCGGTGTAGCACCTTACTATTAGCGGGATCTGAATGGGAGTCTGAACGATAGAAAATATGATTTGCTTCCATCAGTATGACTAAAGGAATTATGTGGAACTCTTCACCCTGTTCTGATGATGGACCAATGATCATGGTGGAGCCTGAGCTGACAGGTGGAGTGCAGTGACGTGGTGTCGAGTTGGAGGCAGTGGGGACCACTTGGAGTATTGTCGACATGACTTGATTCTATCGGTGGGAGACTTTTTGGAGTCTCCCCGATACAATGATGAATAACAAAAGTGTAACGATAGTGTGGGACTTGGCTACTGCTCAGTTGGAAAGCGATAATTGGCTAGTGATCATTGCTGATTGGTTGACGACTAACAAGGAAAATGAATGAACATCATTGGGATTGGGTGTCATCGAAGAGACTGTGGAATGTGTCTCCCTGATGACCCAATACAGTGTGAACCTCTTGAGTGGTAAAGCGATCATCGGCAAGACTCGAACAAATTGGTGGAAGGATGGATGTTGTTCCAGCAACAACCTGATATGAAAACTGCTAAGCGATGGTCTGTCTGCTATAATTGATGGGAACCGATTTGGCATCTTTCTAGCATGGGTTTGGTGATGGAGACGAATGAGGAATTCTATCAAGAAGGAAATTGTTGTATGTGAGATACATTGTAACAATGATAAAAAAAGAGAGAGAGTTGGAGAAAGAACAAGGTTGATCAGGGAAATGTTATGCTACCAAAATTGACATTGTAATTTGACATATGAGAAGCACAAACTATAACTTTGTATGCGAACTTTGTTCACTGTAATACAAAGTGTTTTTGCTTGGTGTGGTGGGTTTTTTCCCGAAAGGGTTTTCCCATGTTAAATATTGGTGTCTATTCTATGTTTTGTGAATTTGTCTATCTCTTTTCTGGTAATGTGCATCTTTAATGAACTGTAATTTGAAATTTGAACCTTAAATCTGCATTCTCTTCTTAGAATTGTCATTAGGAAAGTGTTTCCGCACCTTTGCTTTCCTTAACAATTATCGAATCAATGGTACTTTTGGGTAGGTTTATGTCTAACCCTGGTAGAGAGCATTGAAATTTTGTTAAGAGTGTATAAAATATATTTGTGAGGAACTTTTGATTATTATGTGTCTTATTATGGTATCGATGATGTTCTAAAGTCATTGGACATATGTGGTTTTGTTGATGTGGATTGGGTAGGTGACTTGGATAGTTGAAGGTCAACTAGTGGCTATGTATTTACTCTATTTAGAGGTGCATTGAGTTGGATAAATAAAATACAACCTAGACAATTTCTTCTTCCACCATAAAAGTAGAGTATATGTCTTCTACACATGCCTCTAAGGAGGTGGTATGGTTATAGAGACTTTATATATGTATTTGTTTTGATTGCAGGATTGTGAGGATTGAATGTGATAGTTAAAGAGCCACATGATTGGAAAAGAATCCTATGTATCACGCTCGTACTAAGCATGTTGATGTTAAGTATCATTTTTTGTGAGAAATGGTCAAGAATGGTAAATGTTGCATATTCTCTCATGAAGCCAATAACCACATACATGTTCTCTTGGTGTAGGAAGGCCATGGGCCTTGATCGCTGTAGTTGATCATAATTTTTTTTATGTTTAATTATGTATGTAATTGCAATATATAATGTCAAGTGGGAGAATGTTAGGATAAGGTGATATTAATATTGCAATCCTAAATAATTTTTGTGTGTCTCCATGATCCTTGGAAGGTGTACTTGGATACCTAAAGACATGTAGGATAGAAATATTTAATATTTAATTATTTATTTATGACAAATTATAGTTGCATTCATAAAGGAGGATCTAGTCATTAGTGGGGGTTACATGACATAATTCAAGAATATTTTATCTGGGTATCCATATTGCAGATGGGGCCACTTTTCTTTTGATGTTAATGCTTGTTGCATGTTATTAACATCTTATCTAGAGTGGGGTGCTAGATTGTAAATGTCAGTCGTTAGGAGTTATTGAGTACTGTGAGGTACTATTTTCCTATTGGGCATGGTCTAAGCACCCATGTGAGGCCCATATGATGATTTAATGAATTTTACTAAGTTTATAGGTTGTCCACTAAGGGGATGTATGGTTTTTACAGGAGGTTTATGCCTCTTTTTTTAGATATCATAGTGGTATTCTCAACTAACTCTTTTATAAATTGGTGCCTTTGGTTAGTAGAATGTATGGTCGTTTTGCAAGTTGGAGAAGTAATGAAGTGTTGTGAAAATTCCAAGAGAGAATTTGTTTTGATGTAAACTCATTTGAAGGTTTAATACAAGCTTTGGATCTCTTTAGGTGTGGATTTTTTTCGCAAGAGTTTCTCCACGTAAATACTATGTCACATGTGGTTTGGTTATTTCTTCATATTATTGTTGAAAGTGCAATCACTTAATCTTTGTGGATAATCTTGAATAATTAATATACTTTTAGATTTGAATACATTTTGTGAAGCTTTATTTCAATAGTTTCACCTTGATTTCTATCACCTATCACTTACCCATCTAACTGATAGCACCACCAAATTAACTAAATACACATCCACTAGAGAATTTTCTATCATTGAAATCTCCTTTCTATTTTTAATTTATGAATATTCATAGAATGTTGGTCACCTATAGAATCTCCATGATAATAGATAGAGTATGTAGGAGTACCCTACATATAGCTAAATACCTCTTAATTGCATCCTAATGATCTTGTCTAGGATTACCCGTAAATTAGCTAAAGGATCCCATTATTGGAAAATGTTTAATCTTGTGCAATCTATAACATACATCAAACTAACAAAACTAGCATAAATCACTTGAGAAAAGTCCTCCATCTCATTAGGTGTAGATGGGAAATCTTTTAAAAATATCTTAATCCCCTCCAAAATAGGAAGACGTAACAGTCTACAAGTTAACATGTTGAATATCTCCAATACAAAGTTTACATACTTATTATGGCCCAACAATTTTTTTTGTTTTCTCTCTCTTTTGATCTCCATTGGGAATATATATAATTGGTAGCCCACAAGTCCTTCATATCAAGCTATGTTGAAAGCTGAGACTTCAAATCACAATCCCATCCTTATTACTACCAAAAACAATATATCATTTAGTCTACCTCTGATTATACTTGTAGTCTTGGTTTTATAGTATTCTCTTGGAAATCCAAGAAACAACCAACTATATCACTTTCTACAATAGATGCCAAGTATAAAGCTGCAACATAAACAAATTTACAAACTATGTGGTTAAGAAGACTACTGGAGGATTGACTCCAGATAAAAAATGGACCTACCTTGTTGTACTGTGACAACAAGAGTGCTATACAAATGAAAAAGAGTCTAGTGTTTCATAGTAGGACAAAACATATTGAGATTCAACACCACTATATAAGAGAAATGCTTCAATAGGGATTGATCGAGATTGTGTATTGTAGTATAAAATATTAGATAGCCTCTAGCTCATGAAAGGTTCCAAAAGCTAAGAAATCTACTTCATGTTCTTCCCAATGGTCACTGTGGAGGAGAATGACAACAATAATGTCCATTGGGATAGTCTTTATTGACTTTATTATACTGTTATAAATAATGTTATTGTATGTATAAATATTATAGTTGAATTATCAAGATGAATATAATTTTGTGCCATAATGTCACCTATATTTTGAAACTCTATTTAATAGATGCTCTAACTCTTATTCTATCAAGACAATTGAGGGCTTTTGTGTGATTGTTTGTTCTATGATCAATAGATCACCATTGTTAGTTTGCCTTCACACTTAGAGTACTGAGCACCGATGAGTGTGTGATCTTTGTCATGACCACTAGCTACAAACATTAATAGTATGAAGTCTGAGATTTTGGCTAGAAATTGCTCATCTAGAAGAATGTTCTAGGGATTTACGTCATAATGTGAAATCCATTCTATAAATTCTTCATGAAGATTGTTAGGATAAATCAATTATACTACATGTTTTTCTCATTCCAGCTGACATAGCTGACTTCAGCCATCCACACCTCGTACTGCACCTACATATCATAAATGTTGCAACAAACTTCTTGCTACAGTTTGCATTGTATTAATTATAATTTCATCTATAAATGAAAAGCTCTAGCCTATGTTTCAACAACACTTAGTTTTGAGCCAATTTGTTATGTGTTTCTTTGATTCTTTTCATGGTATCAGAGCCGGTGATTTGGCTGGAGACATTATTGGTGATTTTACTGGAGACATCATTGTTGGAGAAGATGCTGTGTTACGTTGACTAAGAGATGAGGTCTTGACATTGCAAGCTGCAGGAAGAGCCAAAGCCTGTGTTCTATTGATTTGCAACCCTAGAGCCACAACACACATGATTCTCTCACTCCTTCTCAGTGCTCATGTTGTTTATAAGAGGAGCTAGACATTGGTCTGAAGCTATGCTGTAGGAAAGAGACGAAGGGGAACTTTCAAAGAGGAAAGCAGTTAGGAGCACTTTGAAAAAGGAAAGTAGTGATTGGATCTGCACTGCCCAATGTGAGATCTAAGTGTGTTTCTTTGGAGGCAGTTATGCCCCTCACTCAATTGAGATTTTACCTAGAAGACAAGATACGAGAGCAGATCATTGAATAAGTGCTATTGTTGATGTAGGCAAGATTGTTCATTCCCTTTGCAGGTAACAAAAAGGAAGAAAGAAAAGTGTGTTTTTAGTAGTGAGCTAGGATTTCTCCTTGTATTTTTGGCTATGATGATATGCCAATGATTCTTCAAAGCACTGTAAGTTAGAGTGAGAAATCAACGTCTATTTGAAGAGTTTGGTACTCCCTTGTCATCAAAAGCATCCATCTTATTGAGCTATTCTTGTGGTTGGAGCGATACTTCTCATGAAAGGTGTTTGTTCTGAGTGTGAAGTGTTGAAGCAAAAGGAGAAATTGTCATATTTCCATTTTTGACAATTCTTGTTGAAGTGAGGAGATTGATAAATCTCTCCATATTTGTAAATAAAAAATTTGCAAAAGTCCTTGTTTGTTTGGTTCATGAGAAGGCCAAAATCAAGGCACAATAATACAAAAATTTCATTGTGTGTTGGTAGGGGCTTTATTCTTTAAGCCCCCATGTTTGTGTGCCTTGAGAGTTTATTTTGTTCTTGCTATGGCTGCCTCTAAGATCTCTAATATTGTGGTTAGTGCAAAACTAGATGGTTCTAACTATGCAAGTTGGAAATGTGAGATGGAATTGATTTTACAAATGAAAGGCTTATGAGAGCTAGCAGTAGAAGACAAACCTGCAGATAAAACTAAGCATGAAAAATGGAATAAAATGGATATGAAGGCACAAACTACCATTTTATGGAAAATTAGTCCAAGGATAAGATCTCATGTTCAAGATCTGAAAACAACAAAAAAAATATGGGAAACTTTGCAAACAATGTATGAAAGAACTAGCAAATTAAAAGTGATGGACATCAAAAGGCAATTAACTCATTTTAAAATGAAGGGAGGAGATAGAATGAATGATCATATTGCAAAATTGAAAAACTTAAGAAATCAACTTGCAATGACGAAGGTTGAATATGAAGACTTTGAAATTATAGATTTTTTAATTGAAAGTCTTCCAGATGAGTATCATAACTTCATGCACACATTAGAGCTTACTAGAAAATTTGAGAATATCACACTAGAAGAAGTGTATGGATCTTTTTTGAATGAAGAGGAGAGGCTTAAAAAGTTCACAAAAGAGTCTAGCAAGAGCTCTCAAGCATTTATGGCTAGAGGAAAATATAAGAACTATAATCAAAATAAATCATACCAAAATCAAGAGAATCAACACATAAATAATCAAAGGCAATGGAATCAACCAAGGGATAATCAACAGAGGAATAGTTTTCAAAAGGGACAAAATGAATGGAGAAACAATAAAGATCATTTTAAAAGAGAAAAAGCTATCAAATGTTATAATTGTGGAGACGAAGGGCATACAAGTGATCCATGTCCTAGGAAATCACATGCAGGAGGTCAAAGAAAATTTTATCAAAGAAGGCAATCAAATTTTGCTCAAGAAGATGGTGATCATAATATAATGATAGCCTCTTTGGCTACTCAAGCAAATTCAATTGGCACATGGTATATTGATTCAGGAGCTAGCCAACATATGACTTACAATAAAAACTTCTTTAATTCTTCAGAAGAAACAAAAGGTGCAAGGATATTTCTTGGGGATGATACTTCACATGCAATTGAAGTAATAGGTTCCATTTCAATGAAAGGACATGATGGTAAGAATTTGGAAGTAACAGATGTAAATCTTGTACCTAAGTTAACAAAAAATCTTCTCTCAGTGAGTCAAATAACTCAACATGGTTATAAGGTGGAGTTTTATTTAGATAAGTGTCTAATCAAGAAAATTAATGATGGATTCAAAATTGTGGCTACAGGAGTTGAGAGTGATGGGAACATCTACAAATTTTTAGCATCTATTGATAAGAAAGCTTACATTACTACAAGTTCCTCCATAAGTGAGTTGTGGCATCAAAGGTTTGGTCACTTAAACTATCAAAGTTTGTCTATGCTAAGTTCAAAGATGAATATGGTTGATGGACTACCTTGGATAAAGGTAAACACAAATGTTTGTACAAGATGCATGGTTGGAAAAAAACATAGGGACAAGTTTGAAAGGTCCACCTGGAGGGAAAGTAAATCTCTTGAACTTGTCCATAGTGATTTATGTGGGCTCATGAATCCCCCATCAAAGGGAGGAGCTAGGTATATCTTAAAATTCATTGATGATTTTTCAAGGAAGGTTTGGGTCTACTTCCTTAAGCAAAAATATGAAGTGTTTAGAAAATTTGAAATGTTCAAAGCATTTGTGGAAAATCAAAGTGGGAATAAGATCAAGAGAATAAGAATAGATAAAGGTGGAGAATATGTCGACAACATGTTCAAATCCTTTTGTGAATATCATAGAATCAAGAGAGAAATGACTAATAGATATACTCCTCAACAAAATGGTGTTGCTGAAAGGAAGAATAGGACCTTAGTGGAAATGGCACAGTGCATGCTACAATTCAAGGGTCTTCCTTTGTTTCTTTGGGCCGAGGCTTTCAATACTGCATCTCATGTCTTGAATAGATCTCCTACAACTTGTTTGGAGAAAATCACTCCCAAAGAAGCATGGAGTGGAAAGAAACCAGATGTTAAGTATTTTAGAGTATTTGGATGTGAAGCATTTGCTCACATACATATGAGATTAGAGAAAAGAAATTTGATAAGAAGAGTGTTAAGTGCATCTTTGTGGGTTATAATGATTAGAGGAAAGGATACGGGTTGTATGATCCTAGTGTGGAGGATGTGTTCACAAGTAGGGATGTCAAGTTTAATGAAGGGTTTGAGGATATGATACAATCCTCTCCTATTCCACAAGTGGAAATAGATAATGGTGAATCCTTTGAAACCAATGAAATTTCCAAGGAAACTTTTAGTGTAGTTAAACAATGTAGTCCACCTCCAAAGACCAAGAGTCTTCAAGAAATTTATCAAAAGACTCAACAAATTAATTACATGCTCTAATGACCACCATAATGAAGACCAATGATCCTCAAACATATGATGAGGCTAAAGGAAATCATGAATGGGAACAAGCTATGCATAATGAATATGAATCTTTGATCAAGAATAAAACATGGGAATTTGTGGACTTGCCCAAGGGAAAGAATGTGGTCAACAATAAGTGGGTGTATAAGACTAAGTTCAAGTTAGATGGGAGCTTTGAAAAACACAAGGCAAGACTAGTGGCCAAAGGGTATTCATAGAAAGAGGGAATTGACTACACAAAAACTTTTGCTCCAGTAGCAAAGATCAGTATTGTCAAGACTATTATAGCATTGGCAACAAATTTCAAGTGGCCTTTACACCAAATGGATGTTAAGAATGCATTTTTGAATGGTGAAATTGATGGAGAAATCTAGATATGACTCAACCACAAGGATTTGAAAGTCCAGGTCAGGAACACTTAGTTTGCAAGTTAAGGAAATCACTATATGGCTTGAAACAAGCTCCAAGGGCATGGTATGCTAAGATTGATGAGTATTTCCAAACTTAAGGCTTTCATAATAGTCCTTATGATCTAAACTTGTATGTGAAGGAATTTGATGATGGTGGCACAATCATTATTGTACTATATGAATTGATGATCTTATTATCACAAGACATAACATGAATTAGATCAGTGACATAAAGATGAAATTGCAAGATACATTTGAGATGAAAGATCTTGGTTTTCTACACTACTTTCTTGGCATTCAAGTATGGAAAAAAGATGATGGAATTTACCTTTCTCAAACAAAGTATGCTTTAGACTTGTTGAGAAGGTTCAAGATGGAAGATTGCAAAGGTGTATCTACTCCAGTTGCTCCAAGATTGAAGTTGACTAAGGATATGGATGGTGAGGATGTTGATCCTACCTTATACAAGCAACTTGTTGGTAGTCTTGTGTATTTGACTCACACTCGACCAAATATTTCATTGCAGTAAGTGTGGTTTCAAGGTTTTTGAGTTCTCCTAAGGCTCCATATTGGATAGCAACAAAAATAATATTGAGATATGTAAAAGGGACTTTGAATATGGGTGTTTATTCTTCTTCTCATGGAGATCTACAACTTGTTGGATATTCCGATTCAGATTGGGCAGGATGTGCAAATGATCACAAGTCAACTACAAGCTATGTTCTCTCTTTGGGTTCTGGTCCCATTTCATGGTGTAGTAAGAAGCAACCTACTATTGCTTTATCAACTATAGAGGCTGAATATACTGCAACAAATGAGGTAGCTAAAGAATTAACTTGGTTGCGAGCTATTCTTTCAGTACTCAAACAACATCAAATAGGGCCTTCTTTACTTCATTGTGACAATCAAAGTGCCACTATGTTGTCCAAGAATCCAGTGTTTCATGCTCACACAAAACATATAGAAGTCTATCACCATTATATCAGACATCTCATCCAGCAACAGGTGATTAATCTTAGGCATTGTAAATCAAAAAATCAAATAGCTGATCTCTTTACGAAGGCTTTATGTGAACCTCAGTTTGTATATCTTGGAGGTCTTTTAGGTTTGAGAGAAGTCATATAAATATTTGATGGTTGTCATTTAGGGGGGATTATTATGAATTTCTACCATTATATTAGTGAATAATTGTAAATGGGTACCTAGCAAGGCTTTAGGCCGAGACCCATATATTCTAGATTTTAGGGGGATATTTAATTAGTATAATTAATTTATGGGGGGGTGTTAGAATGAATCAATTATACTACACATTTTTCTTATTCCAGCCGACAATCGACTTCAATTTTCCACACCTCATACTGCACCTACATATCATAAATGTTGCAACAAACTTCTTGCTACAATTTGCATTGTATTAATTACAATTTCATCTATAAATGAAAAGCTCCAGCCTGTGTTTCAACAACACTCATTTTTGAGCCAATTTGTTATGTGTTTCTTTGATTCTTTTCAAAGATAAGCTAGCCTTTTGGCCGTGCTCGTAGCAATTTGAAGTTGTTTCTTCCATTTTAAATTACTTGAACTGTTTTGGGTGAAGAGAAGCTCATCCAAAGAACCATTCTCCACATACTCATATACTAGTAGCCTCTGCTTTCCTTTCACACAAAACCTAAACATGTAAACCAAATTCATGTGATTCACTTTTCCAATCATACTAACCTTTGCCTATAATTCATCTCCGCCTTGTGACACTGCTTCCAATCGTTTCACAATAATAAATTTATTTTTTGAAAGAAGGCGACCTTTGTACACAATCCCAAACCCTCCATTTCCCACAGTCTCTTTGAAATTGTTGGTCACTTCTCCCAGTTTTGCAAATTTCAATCTCTTAAGTCCCATGGGAAAAGTAAAGTAAGTTTGACAACTATAGAGCTTGGCATCATCAAAGTTTCTAAAGGTAAACCACCATCCAAATGATATGCAAACAATCTTGACAACCTTTAATAGAAACAAAAGATGCCATGGGAATGATTAGTTTAATTCTTTCTCTTCTTTGCAACAATGGGTAAGCTGATGTTTGGCTGGATAATTACAACCCCAATGGTCTTGCGCACTTTAGGCCCATTTTTTCAAATCACTTGCCTTCATATAAACTTAAAGTTATGAATGCCAAATAAAAAATCTAATCACCTTTACTTATAAAATTTTATTAATTGATTTATTATATATAATGTCTATTATTTTTATTATTATTTTAATAATTTATTTATAAATCTACAAAACATGTATTTACTACTTATTTTATTTATATATATTTTTTAATATATTGATTAAAGTAAATTACAAAGAATAAGATTAGAAGAAAAACTTAAACAAGCAAACACTATAAAAAATTACAAGACAACCATTTGAAAGGTTGAAAGAAGGGACAACAAAGAGTCAATTCATAAATGAAACAATCTTTTAACATTAGATAAAATTATAGTTGAGTGGCCACTCCATAATATTTTAATAACTATTTCTATAAATTTTTTTAGACTATTATACCTAGTCAATTGTGGGCCCTCTCCCATAGTACAAGTACTTTCATATTTACAATCAATCCATTAAAAAATAACATGATATCATTTTTTTTGGTTACTAGAAAGATATATATTATTCTAGTTAACATCAGCCCATTAAAAAATTAACATAATATCGTTTTTAATTCATTAGAAAGAAATATTTAGAATTGTATGAGTACCTACTACTAACCTTATATGCTTGGTTATTTCCTGCCGTGGAAGACTTCTTTTGACTGGACTAGTCGTTTCTTGAAACATTTGGGTACAGAATAAACAATAAACAACTCTCTTGAAACCGCGTTCTTTTTCCAAGAAATTTCTGCCGCTTTATGCAATTCTTATTGGGATGTTCCTCTCAACATAATTCTCTTCCTTGTCCGGGTGTCGATGTCCGCTCTCCTGTTAACATCTCCACAGCCTCACCCATGGTAGGCCTGTAATCCCTGTCCTGCTCCACGCATACCAATGCCGTGTTCAACACTCTTTCCACCTCCCTCTCCTCCTGACAAGTTAATGCACCCAGCTTCACATCGACCACCTCGTACTTCCATTTTCCTGCTTTGGCATTCTTAAACACCCATTGAACAAAATTAACCCCGGATTTGCCCACATTAAATTTTGCAGCTTCTCGCCTGCTCACTAATTCCAACAGAAGAACGCCAAAGCTATAAACGTCTGCCTTTGCTGTGATGGGAAGATTCATTGTCCACTCGGGTGCCAAATATCCTAACGTCCCTCAAATTCTGGAAAAGGTGAGCGCACCATCTCTGCCATGACCGCTGTCTACAAGCTTTGCTAATCCAAAGTCCGAGACTTTGGCTCGAAATTGCTCATCCAGAAGAATATTCTGGGGCTTCACGTCACAGTGCAGAATCCATTCCAGGCATTCTTCATGCAGATAAGACAATCCTTTGGCCGTCCCCACTGCAATTTGAAGCCACTTATTCCAATCTAAAACCTCTGAACTATTTTGGGTGAAGATGTGCTTATCCAGAGACCCATTCTCAACATACTCAAAAACCAGAAGTCTATGCTTTCTGATGCAGGAGCATCCTGAGGTGCCATGTAATCTTGCATCACCAAAAATATTGCTCTTTTAGTTTTTGTTTATTTTCAATAAGGGCTTAGGCATTTGGAGAATAATATTTTAATTTGCAACAATGTAGATTCCCTTGGTGTGAAATTGTAAATGTAAATTGCATGGGAAATAAGTCTTGGTAAAACAGTGAAAGCATCTTGGAGGGGAATATGCCTTTTTGGTGTCCACTTTTGGAGAAGGTCAAAAATTATTATATGCATGTATATGTGTCATAAAATGTCATAATATGGGCTGCAAAGGAATCTTACATGTTGCTTGCATGTATTTGCATGTTGGCCACAAGCTTTGCATGTTGTTGCATGTCCAAAGTCGTATCTATGAGACCCAGTCTTAGTAAAATGGGCATAACTTTTTCATACAGTAACAAAATTAAGAATTTCAAAATGATTCGGAAAGATGGAAAGAAGGTACACCAAACCCAGAAATTTTTTGAGGAGTTTCTAACAAATGACAGATCATTGATAGGAAGAATGTGACGGGTTTTTTTGGTGGTTTTGTGGAGATTGTTTTGAGAAACCAATGGCGGTTTCTTCTCTCACAACTTCTATATATTGATGCTGCTCATTTGGAGAAGGGGGCTTTGGAGAAGAAGAGTTTTTGCATACTTAGATGCTGTTGGAATGAAGCTAGAAATGTTGAGTTGCAGATTTTTGTATGTATAAAGCCCATGATGTATGGGAGCATATGAGCTCCATGATTATGTAATCCATTTTCAGATTTGAAATCAAGATATGTTGCATATTTCTTTTCCATATTTGTTGTTAATGTTTATTTGTAGCTTTCTTGCATAGTGGTGAATGTGTGCATGGTTTTAGATTTGAGTGTGGAGAGTCTCTTCCCTCTTGCATCAAATGGTATCAGAGCCAGAAGATCTTGAGAGTGTCGAGTATGCACCAGGACCTGTGGGTGAAGAGTGTTAAAGAGTGAAGCTTTGAAGTTGTGAGAGAAATAGAGAGTTATGAGAATGTTTGTCTATTGCAGATATGAAAAAAGGATTTGTGACTATTATCCTCCAGTAGAGGTTAAGGCTGGGTAGAAGGTGCATGAGAGAGAGGTGTGTCTTCCAGAAACCATCTATTGGGCAGAGGATAATCAAGAGTGAGTTTGTTGCAAGGAAAACCTATGATTGTAGAAGGTTGAAACCCTAAAGTGAGAGAAATTGTTGCAAGGAGGACTTGTAACTGCAGAGGGACCTGTGAGTCTCTGAAGATGTCTTTAAGGAAGAGGAAAGGATGGGTCATGAGAAGGCCTGTGAGGATTTTACTTATGGAAGAGTGGAAAGAGAGGAGGTTTACAAAATGGACTTTTGAAGAATTAAAGAAGATTGAGGCTCGAGTAGAAGCTTTGGAAAGACATTACTTTCCTGATAAATTTGCGATCCCAGAAAAGAAGAACAAAAATGCAGTAGTAGAAGTGGCAACATATAAGAAGGTTGAAGAGGAATATGTAGGCATGAAGGAGTCCCTTTATTTTTTTAACAAAAATAAATCTGCAAGTCAACTTGTGTATGTGGGTGAAGAGAAGAAAGAGGAAAAACAAATATTTGACAAAGGGGATAGCGAAAAGAAGAAAGAGAAAATGAAGAGTTGCAGCTCTATGATGGAAAGCGCATGGGGAGAAAGTCATGTGGGAACAGCCCACACAAATGCAGTTGAAGGAAAGCAAGAAAATAAGAAAGGAAGAAGGAAGGAATGGAGAAAGAAAGAGATAGCAACATATGTGCATCTTATTGAGGACAGAAAGGAAAAGGAAAATGAAGTTGCAAGCACTGGAAAAGAGGTTGTAGCAGAAAAAACAGAGGTATTATCTTATTTTGTGAGTTTTGCAAAGAAAATACTGATTTGCATGTAGAAAAGATAAAAGAATATGTTGCAAAATGTGATTGTGAAGTTGGAGCAACGATTGGTCCTCAAAAAGATATAGGTATAATGAATAAAATGACACCATTGAGTGCAAGGGAGGAGGTGGAAGAAGAGAACAACAAAATTATAGTAGAAATTCAAGAAGAAAAACTTGGGGCAACACTAGAGAAACAAGAAAACACACAGGTAAAAGGTTATTTATGTGATATTTGTGAAAATGAGTTTGATGTTATGTTACTTTCACAAGAATTTAATGAAATTATGGATATAGAAATGAATGTAAGGGATAGTTTTGTCATAAAAGAAGGTGAAGTTGGAGAGATAGAGAATAGTCAAGTTGCAAAGAAGTTTGTTCTTCATGAGGATGTGAAGATGATTCAAAATTTGGAGCAGCAATGTGAAGAAGAATGCATAAAAAATGTTTTAATTGAAAGAGGTGAAAGAGCAGTAGAAAATAAAGAAAAGATGAATTATTACTGCAGATTGCAAAAGTAGAGAAAGAGTGGCTTGTGTTAACAACAGGTGAAACAAAAGTTGCAACAAACATTGAGGTAAAGTTTGAATTTTTAGAATTATTCGCTGATAAAGAAGAGGTTGATTTAGATAAAAATGACATGGTTTACAATAATGGATATGAGATTGATACAGTAGTAGTAAAAGAGGAGAAGATTAAGATATTTGATGATATTTCAAAATCTGTTGAAGTTCTTGTTCATGCTGATTTATATTTTGATGAATTGGTGAAAGACGGTGAGATGGGAAAGATGGTTAGGGGCAGCAATAATAGGTTACAAATTGAAAAACAGCAAGGAATGATAAATTTTGTTGACATAGAAGAAGAGGAAGATGAAGGAAGACAAGGTATGAAAGAAGTACAAATAGAATTTTTTGATTTCTACAAATTTTTCAATGGCAATTTGTATGCAGATATTGAGAGTGAAGAAGTAGGGTGGAAAGAACAACATTGGAATTTTGAAATGAATTTTATGAGGGGGAGAAAGAGAGGAAGGATGAAAGGAGGAGGAGATAGGAAGTTTCAAGGTAGGGTGAAGAAAAAGAAACAGGTGGTAGATAAGGAGGAAAGATGGCTGAAGAACAAGCACCGAATTTTTAAATGTTCATGAGCTCCAACTCATGAAACATTTCTTCTCACCTCGGATGTTTGATGCAGGAGCATCCTGGGGTGCCATGCAATCTTGCATCACCAAAAATATTGCTCTTTTAGTTTTTGTTTATTTTCAATAAGGGCTTAGGAATTTGGAGAATAATATTTTAATTTGCAACAATGTAGATTCCCTTGGTGTGAAATTGTAAATGTAAATTGCATGGGAAATAAGTCTTGGTAAAACAGTGAAAGCATCTTGGAGGGGAATATGCCTTTTTGGTGTCCACTTTTGGAGAAGGTCAAAAATTATTATATGCATGTATATGTGTCATAAAATGTCATAATATGGGCTGCAAAGGAATCTTACATGTTGCTTGCATGTATTTGCATGTTGGCCACAAGCTTTGCATGTTGTTGCATGTCCAAAGTCGTATCTATGAGACCCAGTCTTAGTAAAATGGGCATAACTTTTTCATACGGTAACAAAATTAAGAATTTCAAAATGATTCGGAAAGCTGGAAAGAAGGTGCACCAAACCTAGAAATTGTTTGAGGAGTTTCTAACAAATGACAGATCATTGATAGGAAGAATGTGACGGGTTTTCTTGGTGGTTTTGTGGAGATTGTTTTGAGAAACCAATGGCGGTTTCTTCTCTCACAACTTCTATATATTGATGCTGCTCATTTGGAGAAGGGGGCTTTGGAGAAGAAGAGTTTTTGCATACTTAGATGCTGTTGGAATGAAGCTAGAAATGTTGAGTTGCAGATTTTTGTATGTGTAAAGCCCATGATGTATGGGAGCATATGAGCTCCATGATTATGTAATCCATTTTCAGATTTGAAATCAAGATATGTTGCATATTTCTTTTCCATATTTGTTGTTAATGTTTATTTGTAGCTTTCTTGCATAGTGGTGAATGTGTGCATGGTTTTAGATTTGAGCGTGGAGAGTCTCTTCCCTCTTGCATCACTTTCCCTCTGCACAAAACCCAAACATGCGAACCAAATTCATGTGATTTACTCTGCCAATCATACTAACCTCTGCCCAGAATTCATCTTCGCCTTGAGACACTCCTTCCAATCGCTTCACTGCGACAACTTTATTTTCAGGGAGAAGGCAGCCTTTGTAAACAGTCCCAAATCCTCCTTTTCCCACCATGTCTTTGAAATTGTTGGTCGCTTTTCTTAGTTCCGCAAATGTAAATTTTTTGAGACCCGTGGGAACTACAAAATAACCTTGACGTCTGTAGAGCTTGGCATCATCAAAGTTTCTGAAGATAAACCACCATCCCAGTGCAACGCAAACAATCTTTGCGACCCCAATAGCAGAAATAATAGATGTCATGAGAATAATTAGCTGATTTCTTGATCTCCTCTTTGCAGCTATGGGCAAGCTGATGTTTGATTGGACAGCGGGGGTTGGTGCATGCAATCACGAACATTGCAGGGTGTCAGACTGCAACAAAGTCGACAGAGATGAGACGTTAGTAGCTGAAGAATCGTTAATAGATATTTTTAGATACATGTGGACCATAACCCCAGGAGATTGAAAGCCATTGATAAGTAGAGACTTGGGATAACATTGTCTTGCCCCCATTAAACTGTAAGCAAAGCCTGGAAAATTGCATTCATTTATACAAGTTTCCCTGCACTTTTCAAACGACACCCCATCTGTATGTGGACGGTCAAAACCAAAAAATTCTGTATGCAGAAGCTTAATCAACTTAAAACTATTTGGTGCACAAGATAGTTTCTTAATCAACCGGCAACCTTTGGACCAATCACTTGAATCTGCCCTTTCAAAACCCGGGGGACACACACACTTGGGCTCTAGTGTATATACGCACACACCATTGCGTCCACATAAACCATGAACTTCGCACTGCTTCGCAATTGCCCTCCAGGTGATAATCCAATGGATACGCTTCGTATCCAGGCTATATACTCTCAAATTGCCGTCCACATCCATAACGAATCTTCTTTTGGGGCCTTTTCCATAATCTGAGGCATTAAATCTGAACTGGTCGCTAGAACTGAACCCACTGAATTCGTCAAGAACTGCTAAGCGACTAAAGTTAAAAGTGGTTCTGCCATTATCAAATGCATTCATGAAAAGTGTAGGCCAATACTTACTAGAGAGATTGGAACCTTGATAAAGGAGGACGAGATAGTTCTCATCATTGAAGTAGAAACGATAATAGCCAGATTTGTAGGTGAGATTATCCATTCTGGATATCAGCTGAGCATTGTTGGAGAACCGCTGGCCTGGAAGGAGCATATCAGTAGGAGAATCAAAGCTTTGACAAAGTATTTTTCTAGAAGAAGTGTGTAGTACAAGATTTCCTGTGTTAAGAAGCACAACTTCCTTTACAAGGAGACCTCTGGTGCTAGTCCCCCATATGACGGTTCCATTTGCATTGAATAGCGCCAAGTCCCTGTCTTTTTGAAGACAGAGACGAGAATTCCTTCCATTAACGGGTTCATCTCTGTTGGCCATCCACACAAGTGTGGGGGATTCGGGTGTATTAGAGTACCATATAGCGAAACCATAGGCGTTGGTGCCCACACAATGAAACCCAGCGGAAAATGTGCCATCGGGAGAGAGGAGGAGAGTGGTTACTTTCGGGTGAGGGAGAGGAGTATCCTAATGCCAGGCTCTGCACGCATTGTGAAGCATGAAACTGTAAAAACAAAATCAAGCCTAATTCCTGTACCCAGAGGTTATGAGATAACAACAGAAAGAACAAAGTAAAAAAAAACTTCAAAACACACACACAAAAAATCTGTATTTTTGCAGACACAGACAATGAAGTCCTTTTATTCATGCTTAAATACAAGAGAAATTTTAATTACAAAGAAAGCCAATTACAAACTTGACTAAAAACGGAGAACCTAACAATAGACTAAATGGTAAATACAGCCACTGTATGAAACATGCATGCTGCAGAAGTCAGGAAGCAATTAAAAACAAAACAGTAATGCCTGGAGCAGCGCAGGCATCACCAAAAATAGGAGAAACCAATGCATCAAATGCTGACATAATCCCCCTTGATGCTGAGAGGGCTCACAATGTGATCTTTGAGTTTCAAAAACTGATCTTTTGCAACAGCTTTGGTGAAAATATCCGCTAATTGTTCTTTAGTGTTGATGTATTTCAATTCTATTGCTTTCTTCTGCACCAAATCTCTGATAAAATGGTGTTTCAAATCAAAATGTTTCGTCCTGCTGTGATGAACATGATTCTTGGCCAATTTAATGGCACTAATGTTGTCACAAAAAATCACTGTAGGCTGAACCTGTATCTCTCCAAATCATTTGGTTATGGCATATATGGCATATATGTTGTCACAAAAAATCACTGTAGGTTGAACCTGTATCTCTCCAAATCATTTGGTTATGGCATATATTTTGTCACAAAAAATCACTGTAGGCTGAACCTGTATCTCTGCAAATATGGCATATGAGGATATCAGTTGGTTATGGCATCTCAGGTATGGACATTTAAATTTTCATAGTTTGAAGACTCTCACATCAAATGCATTAGTTTGTGGTTTACCAAAGGTTGAAGAGCACAAGGAGGTTTGTGAAGGATGTGCTAAAGGCAAGCACGCAAGGGAGAAATTTTCAAAAGGCAACGCATGGAGGGCCCATCATCCCCTTCAGCTTGTTCATTCTGATATTTGTGGTCCTATGCAAACAAAGAGTTTGGGTAAGTCATCATATTTTATCACTTTTATAGATGATTACTCACAAAAATGTTGGGTGTATTTTTTGAAGGCCAAAGAAGAAGCCCTTGATATGTTCAAGAGGTTTAAAGCACGTGTTGAAAATGAGAAGGGGTGCACAATCAAGTGTTTAAGAACTGATCGTGGAGGTGAATTTTGTTCAAGAGCCTTCCAAGATTATTGTGAGGTGAATGGCATCAGGAGGCAGCTCACCACTGCATACACACCCCAACAAAATGGAGTAGCTGAAAGGAAAAATCGTACAGTGGTGGAAATGGCAAGAAGTATGCTACAAACCAAGGGTCTTAGCAATTCTTTTTGGGGAGAGGCAGTTGCTACAGCAGTATATATTCTCAATCGGAGTCCCACAAGTGCTCTTGATATGAAGACTCCTCATGAAGCCTGGTATGATAAAAAGCCTAATGTTAAGCATTTCAAAGTTTTTGGGTGTTTAGCATATGTACATGTAGCTGATCAAAAGAGGCAAAAGCTAGATCCTAAAAGTGAATCATGTATTTTCATTGGATATAGTGAGGAAAGCAAGGCTTATAAGTTGTATAATCCTCTCACTCACAATATTGTTACCTCTAGAGATGTGATTTTTGATGAAGGGGGAGTTTATGGTCATCAAAAAGGCCATGTGGAAAATCCAAAATCTGTTTTGAATGATAATATTATTGATGAAATTGATCATGAGCAGCCCACTAACATTTCAGCTCCAAGAGCTACAAGTCCATCAAGTAGCCCCTCATCAATTCAAATTGCAAGTCCTTCTTCAACTCCATGTTCTAGAAGGAAGGTAAGAAGTTTGAGAGATATTTATGAAAGGAGTGCAAATCAAGAACATGAAGAAAATCCAATAGGTGAGACAGTTAATTTTGCTTTACTTTCCAAGGCTGATTTTGAACCATCATGTTTTGAAGATGCAAGTACTAATGAGTTTTGGGTGCAAGCAATGAAAGAAGAGATGGATTCCATTCACAGGAATGACACTTGGGAGCTTACAGAGCTTCCACATGACAAGAAGAAGATTGGCACCAAATGGGTCTATAAGATTAAGTATAACAGTGATGGGAGTGTTGAAAGACACAAGGCAAGATTGGTTGCCAAAGGCTTCACCCAGAAGTATGGGATTGATTATGAAGAGACATTTGCACCAGTTGCAAGACAAGAGACCATCAGAATGTTGATTTCATTAGCAGCTCAAAAGAATTGGAGCATACATCATATGGATGTGAAAAGTGCCTTCTTGAATGGGTACTTAGAAGAGGAAGTGTATGTGGAACAGCCACAAGGTTTTGAAGTGCAAGGACAAGAAGATCAAGTTTACAAGTTGAAGAAGGCTTTGTATGGCCTCAAGCAAGCACCACGAGCATGGTATGCTAGGATTGATGGATATTTTCAAGAGAATGGCTTTCAAAAAAGTAAGAATGAACCTACCCTTTACTACAAACAAGAAGGTAATGATATTCTTATTGTGAGTTTGTATGTTGATGATTTGTTGTATATGGGTAGTAGTTCTAAGATGAAGGATGAATTCAAAGTTGTTATGATGAAGGAATTTGAGATGAAAGATTTAGGTCTCATGAAATACTTTTTAGGAATGGAGGTTTATCAAAGTGAGAATGAAATTTTTATTTGCCAAACCAAATATGCAACAGATATGTTGAAGAAGTTTGACATGGTTGATTGTAAACCAGCCTCCACTCCAGTTGCTCATAAAGTTGTGTTGTGTAGAGATGATGGTGCTGAAATAGTTGATGAGACAACTTATAGGAGTATTGTTGGAAGTTTAATGTTTTTAACTCATACAAGACCCGACATTGCATATTCAGTTTCACTTGTTTCAAGGTATATGACATAGCCATCTGAAATGCATATGAAGGCAGCCAAAAGAATTTTGAGGTATGTGAAAGGCACTTTAGATTTTGGTATTCATTACTACACTTCTAAAAAATACAGTCTTGTTGGTTTTAGTGATTCTGATTGGGGAGGTAGTTTGGATGACTGAAAGTCTACATCTGGTAATTGCTTTTCTTTGGGCACTGGTTTGATTACTTGGAGTTCAAAGAAGCAGAGTATTGTTGCTCTTTCTTCTACAGAAGCAGAATATGTTGCAGTCACTTTAGCAGGTACACAAGCATTATGGCTCAGAAAACTTCTTGAAGAAATTGGAGAGATACAGGTTCAGCCTACAGTGATTTTTTGTGACAACATTAGTGCCAATAAATTGGCCAAGAATCCTGTTCATCACAGCAGGATGAAACATTTTGATTTGAAACACCATTTTATCAGAGATTTGGTGCAGAAGAAAGCAGTAGAATTGAAATACATCAACACTAAAGAACAATTAGCGGATATTTTCACCAAAGTTGTTGCAAAAGATCAATTTTTGAAACTCGGAGATCACATTGTGAGCCCCCTCAGCATCAAGGGGGAGTATGTCAGCATTTGATGCATTGGTTTCTCCTATTTTTGGTGATGCCTGCGCTGCTCCAGGCGTTACTATTTTGTTTTTAATTGCTTCCTGACTTCTGCAGCATGCATGTTTCATGCAGTGGCTGTATTTACCATTTAGTCTATTGTTAGGTTCTCCGTTTTTAGTCAAGTTTGTAAAAATCACTGTTTGATTTTTACACCAACATTAGTGCCATATAGTGATTTTTTGTGACAACATTAGTGCCATTAAATTGGCCAAGAATCCTGTTCATCACAGCAGGATGAAACATTTTGATTTGAAACACCATTTTATCAGAGATTTGGTGCAGAAGAAAGCAGTAGAATTGAAATACATCAACACTAAAGAACAATTAGTGGATATTTTCACCAAAGCTGTTGCAGAAGATCAATTTTTGAAACTCAGAGATCACATTGTGAGCCCTCTCAGCATCAAGGGGGAGTATGTCAGCATTTGATGCATTGGTTTCTCCTATTTTTGGTGATGCCTGCGCTGCTCCAGGTGTTACTATTTTGTTTTTAATTGCTTCCCGACTTCTATAGCATGCATGTTTCATGTAGTGGCTGTATTTACCATTTAGTCTATTGTTAGGTTCTCCGTTTTTAGTCAAGTTTGTAAAAATCATTTTGATTCTGATTGGGGAGGTAGTTTGGATGACCGAAAGTCTACATCTGGTAATTGCTTTTCTTTGGGAATTGGTTTGATTACTTGGAGTTCAAAGAAGCAGAGTATTGTTGCTCTTTCTTCTACAGAAGCAGAATATGTTGCAGTCACTTCAGCAGGTACACAAGCATTATGGCTTAGAAAACTTCTTGAAGAAATTGGAGAGATACAGGTTCAACCTACAGTGATTTTTTGTGACAACATTAGTGCCATTAAATTGGCCAAGAATCCTATTCATCACAGCAGGATGAAACATTTTGATTTGAAACACCATTTTATCAAAAATTTCTCCCTTGCGTGCTTGCCTTTAGCACATCCTTCACAAACCTCCTTGTGCTCTTCAACCTTTGGTAAACCACAAACTAATGCATTTGATGTGAGAGTCTTCAAACTATGAAAATTTAAATGCCCATACCTAAGATGCCATAACCAACTGATATCCTCATATTCCATATTTGCAAGGCTGCTGTTATGTTCACCAAATGTCAAAGGGAACATTCTATTCTTTGTCATAGGCACAATAGTCACAACCCTATTGCCCTGATGCTTATCATAAATTGTACATTTCTTATTCTCAAAAACAACTTTATAGTTCTTCTCACATAGTTGTCCAACACTTAACAAATTATGCTTTAACTGTGGAGTGAAATAAATATCATTGACACTCTTTATACCTTCTTTTGTGTGGACTTCCATAGCTCCTTTTGCAGCAACCTCCAATGATTTGTCATCACCAAGCTGAATCTTGGACTTGAAACTCTCATCCTTTGTTGAAAACAAATTCTCATTCCCTGTCATATGGTTAGAGCATCCAAAATCTATATACCAAACTTGTTTACTACTAGTTTCACCTTTAGAGTAAGATAAAAATAAATGATCTGGAGGTTTTTCATCATTTTCTTTAGCATAATTAACACTTTTACCTTCTTTTAATCTGCACTCTCTTTCATAGTGCCCATACTTATTACAATGGTAACATTGAACATTTCTTTTATCAAAACTGCCTCTACCTCGTCCTCTGGAACCACCTCTTCCACCATCTCTTCCTCTGGAACCACCTCTACCTCTATTTCCTTTTGCATGATTCTGATTTTGACCTTCATTATTTTTGGTGCTGCTGCTGGCATCCTCTTTCTTTGTGATTTGCAATTTGGATGAAAAGGCTTTCGCATCACTTTCTCCAAATGAATCTTTCAGTCTCTCTTCATGTGACATAAGACATCCAACCAAGTGATCAAACTGAAATGTTGTTAAATCTTTGCTTTCTTCTATGATAATGGCAACATGGTTCCACTTTGGGGTGAGAGTTCGCAATACCTTTTTTATTAGAACCTCACTGTTCACAATTTCCCCAAGTGTAGCTATTTTATTGACCACATCTTTAACTCTCACACAATAATCACTTACTTTCTCAGATTCTTGCATTTTCAAATTTTCAAAATCTCTTTTTAAAGTTTGCAACTTAACTACTTTTACCTAATCACTTCCTTGGTAAGTTTCCTTTAAAATCTTCCAAGCATCTTCTGCTGTCTTTGCACCCGCAATCCTTGGAAATAAGCTCTTTTCAAGAGCCATTTGAATGTGAAACAAAGCTTGAGAATTCTTTTTCTTGGCTTCCTTTTTAGCTGTTCTGTCATTGGCTGTGAGGGCATTCCAATCTGCTGGTTTTGCATAACTTGTTTCTACAATCTCCCATAAATCTTTTCTTGTCAAAAAGGTCATCATTTTGATGCACCAATATTCATAATCATTTCCATCAAATTCAGGAATTGGCAATGAATTGAAACTAGACATGATTATCAAAGCAAAAATTAACCTGCTTTGATACCAAATGTAAAAACAAAATCAATCCTAATTCCTGCACCCAGAGGTTATGAGATAACAACAGAAAGAACAAAGTAAAAAAAAACTTTAAAACACACACACAGAAAATCTGTATTTTTGCAGACGCAGACAATGAAGTCCTTTTATTCATGCTTAAATACAAGAGCAATTTCAAATACAAAGAAAGCCAGTTACAAACTTGACTAAAAACGGAGAACCTAACAATAGACTAAATGGTAAATACAGCCACTGCATGAAACATGCATGCTGCAGAAGTCAGGAAGCAATTAAAACAAAACAGTAACGCCTGGAGCAGCGTAGGCATCACCAAAAATAGGAGAAACCAATGCATCAAATGCTGACAGAAATAGTGCAGATGTTAAGAAGAGACATAGCAGGCAAAGGCAATGACACAAATGTTTTGCGAAGGCCATTGTAACATGCAGGCTGAGGCGGTATGGCTGAAACCCAATGGATTGTTTCTCACCGGATGTGTTGAGATATTAGAGATTTGGAATTGATCACGTAATTAGAGATTTAGAATTGGAGGTGACAGCTTGGTTCCCTATTCGCGTTATTTCTGTGTTCTTTGTTCACGCATTAACCCCTCGTGGGTCCCTGCTTACACCGTCCCATTTCCAGGTGTAAGGCAATATTACAACACTCGTACATACGCGTGGAAATGTTGCAGAAGCCATGAGAAACATATAAAGCTGTGATTGTCCCTCAAGATTCTTCCAACAAGATTTTCCTCCCACAGTACAGGAGGTATTTTCCACACTGGGTCAAATTATGATATTGTTATCATGATTCAATTGTGTAGTTTTAAGAGTCAAACTCATTGATCCATATTTTAACTGTGTAGTCTTAAAACTACACACTTGAATCCTGATAACAATTTCATAATTTGACACACTATGGAAAATACCTCCTACTTATCAATTGATGAGCTGAAGGGGCTCTATGATGAATGGTTCATGAGGCACAACACTTGCTGAAGGTTTTGCAAATGGGGTTGCAAGCTAAGTGGGTTTAATCTTGGAAAAAACTTCGTGGTTAAGCGCACTTGAGCTAGAGTAGTATTGGGATGGGTGACCTCCCGGGAAGGCCCAGTGCTTTACCCCTGTGAGCATCACCTAGATGCAATGAGTGTTAAGTGGACCATTCATTATCCTGAGAGATGGGTTCTTGTGAACCACTACTCATGAAATATGGGTCAATGAGTTTGACTCTTAAAACTACACAGTTGAACCCTGATAGCAATATCATAACATTCAAATCTTGTCATCCTAGGTAATTTTTAGACTTCGTTTAATATTTTGGGTCTAATTTATAATTTTTGCTTTCATGGAATTTTATTTTTAATTAAGTGTTTTAATTATTTTAAAAGATTCTTTTAATAAATTGATATTGATGCTAATGATATCATTTTTTATTATGGTTTGAATAGTTAAATAAAAGTAAATTTATAAAAATGAAAAATTTAAATAAATTTGTTGTGAAGGTTGAGATTAATATAAAAAAGTTAATAGTTTTTTAAATAATATTCAATATCTTTATAGAATAAATTTATTTTAAATTTTTGATCTAAAAAAAATCTATATAACAAGAATTAGAAGATCAATATCATATAAATTTTATTGTGTCTTTTTCTTCTCTTACAAATAAATTCATTCATCCATCTTGTATTAAAAATATTATCATATCGTACATTTAAAACACCACCACCCATTTCTTTGCACCTTAAATTGTTTTGTGCATGCTAATGGGGTCATTTGGAGCTCCATTTGTTCCATATAAGTCTATTTTTGGGTCCTACTTGTTTGCACAATGGTAGGCCATGGACACGCTTGCTTTCCCATCTAATCTTTTAAAAATCTAAAACAAATGAATTCTAGGTATTGTCCTTTTCTTTTGGCCATTGTGAATGCTATCAAGGAATAAATATGCCCATCCATGATATGTATTCATCTAAAGTTTTATGTACGTTAATATCTTGACATGTAATGGGAATGTATATAGATATATTCATTTCATGTAATGTAAAAATGAATTATAAGATTTTAGAGAAACATAAATATATATATATATATATTAATCATAATGTATTATGCAAAATGTATAGAATAAGAAGTTGAAGTACTTTGTTATTCTTATGATCTTACAAATTAATTCAAAGGACCAATAAAATTTGAACTATAGTGTCGTTGGTCTAACGTCAATTCCTTCAAACCTAAAGACTTGCACTTCCCACCAAATATGAGTCTTTTTGCCAAGCTATTTTGAAATCAAATCCTAGAATTTTGAATCATACCTTTGGACATGAAACAAAAATGCAACCAAAAATTTGAAACTATTGATGAGCCATGTTATATACACGATGTCTACTAGAGAACATGCAACACATTATAGACATTAAAATCACATAATAAATTTCATCAATGTGTAGCTTGATTCTATAGACATCCAAACCTTCCAAACATGAAATAAACTTTTAATAAGTGAAACCTAGAAGGTTTTTTGCATCCAATTTTTTCATCTTATATCTTACAAACCTAAGCTATCCTATATACACTTTAATAAGTTTGAAACTTCCATTAGGCCCATGTTTGGTAGCCTTGAGACTTTCTTTAGTCAAATTATAGAGGCGGTCTCCTCTTCAAAGCTTACTTTGCTCCATCTTATGTAATAGAGCTCAATGGGTGGGCTTGTGTCCATGGTATTTATACTCCTAGTTCCATGATTGTAAGGTGGTGCTTAGGGGAACTGAGTTTTAATATGTGGCTTGGTAGTAATATAGATTGAAGAGAAGAAAAAATGATCCTAAGTCTAATGCAAAGAACCTAAGATCAATTGTGGCCTTTTTCTAGGGTTTCATTAAGATGGAGATCAACATGACATATAGATTGACTTTCAACCATGAAAGTGAGCCAATTCGACCTGGATCTCCATCTTATTGAGGATTGGAATAGATTGACTATAATTAGCCTAATTAGATTATGGCTCTAATATCAATATTTCAAGAATCCAATAATTTGATAAATTGATATAGTGAATTGCAGGCAGATCTGGGAAGTTCAAAGGACTTTGTACTTGCCCAAAAAAGTTGATGTTGGTCTGAATAGGAGGACATAGGTGCCCAAGGGAATTTGAGTCCTTGTATGCCTCTCCTACTCTATTTTTGCAATCCTTTGATGACATATATGAGATCTCAATTTTTTCTTGCAGAGTTGTTGAAACACTATTGAATAATTTTGTATGTGAGTTTCTATGAGTTGACAAGATGTATGACTTCAATTGCAACAATGAATAATTTGTCTTCAAGCTTTCTTCTTGATCCTCCCCAAACTTAGAATGTACGCATTCAAAAAGAGAAATGTTGTGCCATTTAGGGGCTTGCCTTGGTCAAACCCCATGTTAGTGTTTCCACTTCCATAATGGAAATGTTAATGATAAAAATAGATAAATGATAGGAAGGAATGATGAATCAAAAAAGTTCTGCAACTCACCACCCTTTAATGACTTCCTTGAAGGACTGAAGTCATGCACATCACTTCAAGGTCTTGGATCTTGCTTGCTTGATTTCTTGAATTGCTTGGAGACCTACAAAAAGGGTTAGCCTTCACAAATAATGATGACATAAACACATATGAACTCACATAATATTTGACATGATGTTAGGATCTTGAATTGCTACAACAAAGCTTTGAAATGTTGGTCTTGACAATAATGCTTGATCACAAATTCTCCAACTTGCTAGATAATTTCACTTAGATTTTAAATGATGTAATAACTAGGCATTTCTCTAATTTCCTAAAAATTAAATATCGATAGCTGACATTTGCAATTTGAATTTCAAATGTTAAAATGTTGACACCGACATATTCAAAATTGGTCCCTGACAAAATAGGGGGACTCATACACCCTAGGACATATGGGTTTTGGCCCTATTTTCCATGACATTAAATTTCAGGGGGAAAATATCAATTGGATGTATTTATTCAATGCTTGCAATTTCTCAGAAAGTGGTACAAATGGGCTATAGAATGCATAATTTAAGAAATTAGGGATCCAATTAGGCTCAATAATTTAGGGGGGACAAAACATAGTGTGAAATTCTCAAGGGTGACAATTTATGATGGTACATTTATCCTCCACTTTAGTGCTCGAGTATGAACATATGCTCTATAATGGCGTAAATTTGCACCCATACAATTTCTCATTAATTTACCCTCATTTTAGCCTCACAAGTTTGATAATGTAAAACCTGCCACTTTTGCTTCACTTTTTTCATGTGTCCCTATTATTTAGCATCGATGAAGGGAATTTATGTCGGTGACACGTGTGCGACACAAAAATGTCTGTATACCGTGCTACTATCTCGACAAGATTCCCGCATTAGGAAATGGTAAAGACATTATGATTCTCTATCACCTGTGAACATAACATCTCACTATCGAATCTTGACCACCAGTAACGACTATTTACCTATAATTTCCCCATTTGAACTCAATTCTATCTCATTCTCAAGCTCTCTCTTGCTACTATCAGCTTCATACTTGGCTTCTACACCATTTTCTTGCTCTAGTTCCATTGTTATTGCAAATTCTTGAGGCTCCACTTCATTGGCATGGTGATCTTGTTATTCTCCTTTCTCTATCAGCCTTGAGCACTCATAGAAAGGGAGGTGATATTGTGTCTATTTGTTTACTTGCATTATCTTACTTGAGAGTAGAATTTAGATTGATGTTGCTCTCTACTTTGTGTCTATTCTATCTACTTATTAATCACTTTTCAATATCTTGTTGTCTATTATCTATTCATGGAGGTGGGAACACCAAAATGAGAACTTGACTGAGGTAAGTTCCAAAACACAACACCAAAATTTTTCTTATTACTGTGTGTCTAAACCTTGAGTAAGTTGGCATTATTATTTCTTTATCATTTCACTATTAGAGTAGCTTTCATAGTATTTTTCTTGTTGTACTTTGCATTTTCATACATTTTTGTCAAATTGTAAAACCAGAACATTCAGGTTGTCATTAGACTTTGTGTGTTTCTGGCTACTACTTGACCCTCTATCTGTATAAGATACCAATGCATCTTTGAGACTCTAGCATGTCACACTAAATTCTAACACTCGTGTTGTCGTCCTCTGGCAAAGAGCCATCTGCTCTACAGTCTGAGACCTCTATGGTCAAATCACCTGGTTCCAAAAAATATCTATTATAAGCAGAAGAGAAACAAAGTCTTGTTTGCCCTTTCTTTTCAACTTGTCCCTTCCTTTTGAACTTATTAGGTAGTTTGAGGTAGTTAAAGGAAAATTCACTCCCCTAGGCTCTTTCGTGACTTGAGAGTCTCAGGGGCAGTGAATCCCCCTTCTCTACATTTTAGTGAACACAATGTGATTTGTCTTCTTTCATCCCCTTGTCTTTAAAATATTTCTCTTGTGTCTTGGATGTATCATAGATTTGTGTATCGTAAGGCATTTAGCTTTGTGACCCAATCTACAACTATTAAACATGATGTTGTAAGGAACCCTTGACATATAGGAATGAAATCTAGATAGGTCACTATCTGCTCTGCTAATCTAGTCACATAATCTTCTAGATCTTCTGAGCTAGTTTTGTCTGAGTACGTGAACATGGTCTTATTCACATGTATACCTCCTATTGAGAATGTGAGTGCTATGCTTGACATAAATTTTACCTCACATGATTTTCCACTAAACATGGAGCCTTTGCTATTGTACATTATTGCTCAGATTAATGGCAACTTACATAAGGATAAGTATGAAGAGTCACAAGGTCAATCTGACAAGTTGGGTGAATGTGACAATAGAGGAAACATTATTCATAAACAATTTACATAAGGATAAATATGAAGAGTCAAAAGCCACTCTCTATACACATGACGAACTTTGTATTGCCCTTGTGGGTACTATTTCTTTGTTAGTCTTGGTGGGACCTAAGGCTGCAGATGTGACATTTGTTGTGATTCCAGAATCTGACTTGTTCAAAGTTAGGCTAGGCATTCCATGGCTATCCTTTATGAATGGTGTTTCCTTTGTATTCCACAAGTGTTTGAAATTCCCCCATGAGGGCACTGTGCACGTGGTTCATGATACTAGCTACAAACCACTAGTGTCACATGGGGCCTTCTCTTTGGATCACTTCTAGCCTGCCCTAGCTAGACCTCTCCCTCCAAGGGGAGATTTTTTATATCAAGCTTATATTAAATACAAGACTAGGGGCTCATTGTTTAAGTTTATTTTTCTTGTGTCTCCCTATGTTGTTTCCATGAAGGCTTCTATGATAGCGCAACAATGAGCTATTTTTTCTACACTGTCAAAAGCGAAAGAGAAGCTTGCTTGTGCTCTAGAGCCTTCTCCTTTTACATCTTCTACTCTACCTGATTCTACTTCTCGACCCATGGTGGCATCCTTGATTCTTGCTCCTATGCCTCGCATGGGGAGTGTGATGGTTCCCACATGGCGGAAGGTGAAGTGTCAGGCTTTTCAGTTTCCTAGTTTTCCCATGATTTCCCAACCCTCTATCTATGGAAAGGGGAATCATTCCTATTGGGTTGTTCCTGCATCTTGGCCTCTACGATCTCTAACTATTCTTCCACCTATCCTCTAGGTAGTTAATAGGAAGAGGCCCGCCATTGAGGCTCTTGTGTTTCTTCCTTCCTTTGTTGTGGTTTCTTCTCTTGTGCTTCCTCTTCCTGCTCTAGCTGAGGAGATCACTCTTCCATCAGTAACAATTGTGAAGGATGCTCCTATAGTTAAGTAGTAGCCTCTGACCTCTTCTCAAGCCACATCCGCTACCACTCGTCGATGTAGCCATCTTTTGCATGAATAGAAGCATCGGTAAAAGGCTCTAGTCATAGAACATGCCACCTCATAGAAGACTAAGTAGACTATTGCCTTTGCTTCTATTTCTTCTCTTGCTCCACTTTCTTTTGTTGTTCTTGCTTCAATTCCCATTGCTTTTGTTTTGCTTCCGACTCCTCCAGTGGGTCCTGATGATGCTCAACCCAAAAGGGTGCAGGTCTTCATCACTCCCTCCATGGAGCCTCCTCTTCTAATGTCCCTCTTGGATATCCCTCCTTTCTTGTAACCCATTGACATGCCTAATACAAAGGTGGTGTCCTTTGTGGCTTTTTCTTCTTCTTCCTCTACTTCTACTTCTTTTGTGGGGATCCCACATCCTCCACTAAAGTTTAAGTTGGAGGATGACCTCACCATGAGTGATGGCTGTAAGAAGGGTTCACCTTCTTTGGAGGCTAGTTTTTTCTTGGTTTTCACCATCTTTATGATGAAGGTAGCCCCCGCTTTCTTAGAGTTTTTCAATTCCCCTTTTTGTTGAGGCTGGTAGTGACTCTCAGGTGTCTTGTCTTTCTCTTGCTAAGTTGACATAGGGAACTCCTGAGAAGTGCATGTTTAACTTGGTGGATGATATCCTGGCTCTATCCTTGATTTTTGCAAAATCGATGACCTTTTCTTCATATGAACATAGTGAAGAAGACCTCGAGGGGCCTTCTTCCTTAGCTCTTGTTACAGGTGAGTCAAAGGGTACTTCCCTTGCTATCCTTCCCTTCCAAGTTCATCCTCCCTCCCCTTATAATGGTCTAGATTTGGAGTAGGATGACATGCTGGTTGATGAGGACTAGGGTGGTGCCTCTTCTACATCTGTAGATTAGATTTTTTTATATCTGTGTTTCCCCATGCTTGTCTTTTTTATGTTTGTGATCCTACCTGGAGGACCCTTGCTACTCTTGTAGGTACTCGAATACAAGAATGGAAATTTTTTGTGAACTTCTTCTATTTGTGTCATCATTCTTCTGTGTAGTAATATTGCTTTTCGATATTAGGGACAATACAAAGCGTTGGGAACATTTAGGCCTTCTTCCATGCTGACCTAATTTTTATTTTACTTTGTCTTCATGTGTCATTCTTCATGTTTTGATAAATTTGGGAATTGATGAAAGTTCATACATATACTATATTATATCTATCTATTTATACCTATGGATAGTTCTGACCTTGAATTCTCAGACCCCCTTATCTCTTGATTGAACTTCGTCTCTGTTTGTTTGCTTCTTGATGTTATGGTTTCAATGTGTTGTCCCTCGCATGTGTAACAACATACCATAGATACATCTCTCTATGTGTTGTGTGCCACAACATCCTTGCCTTTCCTTTCTCTCCTTAGGAAGCCATTTACTCCTCTATGTAGCACATCATCCTAAGGGGGGACTATCATACTTCTCTAATTTTCAATAAGGTGAATTATTTCACAAGAATCCCTTGTTGAAAACTCTCATTTTCCAAAAGTGTGTATTCTCTAAAAAAAAGGGCTCCTTGAAAAATTTTTCTTTCGAAAAGGATGCCGTAAGTGAAAGAGTCTCAAATATTTTTTTTCAATAAAGCAATATTCTTTCTAATGAAAGAGTCTGAAAAATTTCCTTTGAAAAAGGATCATTCTTTCCAATGGATTGCTTGACGAAAGATCTTTCAAAAATATTCCTTCATGTTAGAATCACTTGCAAAAAATTGTGTGTCTTTCAAATGGTGTGTTCTTTCAAGAGGGCCCCTTGGTGTCTTGATGTCTTGAAGGGTTCCCTACCAAAAGAATCCCTTTCTAAAAATTAGTTTCTAAAAAAGGATTCCTTGGTGTCTTGATGTCTTGAGGAGGATTCCTTTGTGTCTTTTATTTGATATTCGACATCATGTTTCTTGGTGTCTAATGCCTTATATCAAGTGGCTTCTAGCTTGGGGGTAGCCTAACTAGACTCATCTTTTATGTGACTATCTTGCAACACAGTTTGTAGCAGCTGTAGGCTTATCTATTTGATCAGTGTGTGTCTTGTGTGTTATCTGATCAAACTATGTCTTATTATGTTAGCTTGCGTCAAATTATGTCTCCTTGTGTGTTATGAAATTGTGTCTATTATGATTAGCTTTTTTACCTAACATGTTTGTCTATAGCCTAACATATTTGTGGTGAGATTGCAACTAGCTTTGTAGGATCGAAGATCCATGCAATCTTCACATCTTGGTGGAGTGATATGTAATTAGAGTTTACAAAGTTAACTTGTAAATTGATTCTAATTACAGTTTTTTCTTGATCCAGGAAGTATTGCGTGATTATTCTTCTTAATCGTTGAAAATGTAAAACTAGTTCATTAAAATTTGCAGAACTTGAAAAGATTAACTAATTACTATAATGTTGTAATTAGAACTCAAATACTGAATAAATTGAAATGAAATTAGAGAGAATGTAAGACAAGAGATAGAAGAAGAATGAGATGGAAAATAGAAAGATCAGATGCAGGTTGCTAACGTCTCCAGGCCCGCTTCTCAAGTAGGACCGCTTTATTAATGTTGCCAAGCAATAGAAATGCCTTGTTACAATATCCAACCTTCAAAACCATCACAAAATTCCTCACAATCTCTCTCACTTTTACAATTTTGGTGTATAATAACACCTTGTAATTCTTCTCCTCAAAAATTCTCACACTAGAATTATTTCTCCAAGTAAACTTACTTAATTCCCAAGCCAAAACATCCCCTTTATATACCAATTTATTTGCTAATATGGGCTAAAACCATATTATTTTACAAATATACCCATATCTCCAATATCTCCCATTTACATCCAAAATATTTCAAAATCCGTTCAAGTAATCCTAACCCCTTTTTTAAAATAATGGCTCTTATAATTTGACCCTTAAAAAGATAATCCTTGAAATATTCTAAACCCCCTTTTAAATCATAAAAATATTTAACCAATTATTTTAATCTCCTTAAAATAACATAATTCGTTGAAATATGAGAAAGGTGGTTAAAGGGGTTAATTTGTTGAAATATAAGTTTACGAGATTTATTTCTCTCCTTGTTTTATGGGGAAGGCAAGAGGATTTTAAGGGATAAAATCCCACCAAATCCTCTCTCTTTTTAATTTTTAAACCATATGTTTTTCTTTAACAAATATGGTTTAATCCATGTTTTTTTTCCACTTATTTGGTCCATGTCAATGCCAACTCACTATTCCTACCACATCATCTGCCATGTGTCCTGCCAAGTGTCAAGTTTTGGTGATGCGACATCACCACTTTGACCAAGTTTGACCGCAACTTTGACTAGTCATAACTTCCACATACGATATTGGATTTGGTTCGTTCAAAATGCGTCAGAAAACTCTCATCGAGCTCTACGTGATGGAATTGGTAGAGAAATGTTCCATGATCATCAATTTTTCTGTTTGACCAGCTTTGACCTCATGTTGACCAAACTTTGACCAAGCATATCTCGGGTGTACGATCTCCTTTTGATGTGATTGAAGTTGCGTCGGGATCGTGTTAGTGAGCTCTATGCGATGAGGCTAACTCCATGAGATTTCGAGACTATGAAATTTTTAGGTTTCCTGGATCCACTTGGATCATGGAGCTCCCTCTTTCACATCAAGGTATGTCAGATCAAAGGTCTACTTCCTCGATGGTATTGGTATTTTCTCTCTAACCTCTTTATAATTTAGCTCACATATGCATTGAAACATATGCTCACTAAAGTGGGGGAAAAATGTAATGGTGTAAATTTGCACCCTGTGCAATTTCCCATTAATTTAACCTCATTTTATCCTCACAAGTTTGATAATGCAAAATTTTGTTTCTTTTGCTATGATTTTTTTGCGTGTCCCTATTGTTTAGTGTTGATGAAGGGAATTTATGTTGGGGACACACCTATGCTACATGGACGTCTGCACACCACACTTCCATCCTGACAAGATTCTTGCATCAAGAAAAGGTAAAGATGTTATGGTTCTCTGTCACCTATGATCATAACATCCCCCTGTCAAATCTTGACCATTGGGAATGACTATTTTCCTCCAATTTTCCCATTTGAACTCAATTCTATCTCATTCTCATTCTCTCTCTTGGTTCTAACACTTCTTCTTGCTTTATTCTCACCATCTCTTGTCGCTATCAACTTCATACTTGGATTCTACACCATCTTCTTGCTCCAACACCATCATTATTGTAGGTTCTTGAGGCTTCACTTCATTAACGTGGTGATCTTGTTCTTCTCCTTTCTCTATCAACCTTGAGTGCTCAGAAAAAGGGAGTTGATATTGTGTCTATTTGTTTACTTGCATTATCTTACTTGTAGAGTAGCATTTATATTGTCATTTCTCTCTACTTCTTTATTACTTTTTGATATCTTGTTGTCTATTGGATTTTCGTGGCTCAGGTGGGAACACTGAAATGGGGACTTGACTGAGGCAAGTTCCAAAACACAACCCCAACATTTTTCTTGTTACTTGTGTGTAGGTGCTATTCATTTGCTTACATATAGCTGAAAAATTGGACCTTGAGTAAGGTGGAATTCTTCTTCTTTCTTTATCTTTTCACTATTAGAGTAGCTTTCATAATATTCTTCTTATTGTACTTTTCATTTTTGTATATATTTTTGAAACTATAAAACCAAAAATTTTGGGTTGTTAGTACACTTTGTGTGCTTCTAGCTACTACTTGACACTCTATCTATACAGGATGCCAGCGTGTCTCTGAGACTCCATCACAGTGTGTTGAAGTCCAACACTACATTGTCATCCTTTGGAAGAGAGCCGTTTGGTATGCAGTTTGAGACCTTTGTGTTTGGCTCACCTGGTTCTAGAAAACATTTATATTAAGTAGAAGGGAAACAAAGTCTTGTTTTCCCTTCCTTTTCATCTTGTCCGTTCCCTTTGAACTTATTAGGTAGTCTAAGGTAGTTTAGGACATATTGCTCCACTAGGCTCTTCCGTGACCTGAGAGTCTTAGGGGGTAGCGAATCTCCCTTCTCTACATGCTCAAACTCACACAAAAGGAGAAAATATATGTAAAGATGGGTCTAATTGTCCCAATGTTGAAGAGATAGGATGACAATGAATCTAGGGGTGATCAAGAACCCATGATTCAAGATCCTATTGCAAGACAATATAAGAAAAATGAACACACATGTATGAAATACAACATAGTTGATGGGTGTTTTAGCACTTTCTCAACATAGAAAATGCACAAGTGAAATGTTTCTCTTGAAAGGTAATTTATGCAACTAAGTTTTAGAAATCACCCCAAGGTCTCTCGAGTGTCAGGTCATGAATAAAATTGGAATAATTTAGTTGGTTGATGTGATTTTCTGGTAATCACAAAGGGAATTTATCATTAGCTAAGCATGGAGGGAATTGGATCTGCAAAAGAAGTTTTGTAAGTTATCGAAATGAATGCGCAGTTGTTGCAAGTTCAGGACACCAAGCTAAAACTCATCTTTACTCATCAAGTTAAGCTTTTGGATGATGCTAGAACTTTTTCTTACTTCGGTTTTCAAAGAAAGGTTAAAAGGGAAAAGGGATGAGAAGTTTCCTAGACCTGCAACTAATGTTGAATAGTAAAAATGGAGGATGCTACAATGGACGACCTTACTAAAACTTAGTTTCAATTAACCACTTGGGCATCCTATAGTCTCATGAAACAAGTGCAATCTTCTAAGGTCTACAAATTTTCAACCATTCATTCACCATTAAGCATGAACAATATATGAACTTAAGTGTAGCAATGAAATAATGCTCATACTAACTTTACACAACTATTTATCATCAATAGACAACAAAAAGTATGAGCAAGGGAGATATCAACACCATAGCATTCTTCACAATTAAAGTGCAACATATACTAACTAAAAGAAAATTAAAACTAGAACAACAAAGCTAAAATCTAATATTGGGAGATTGAATCATGCACACATGTGAAGAAAACACAAGAATCCATCAAAATGATTCTATTCTTATTAAATTTCTGCAACATGCTTTTACACAACAACTCAACTCTCTTTGAAAATGAGAGGAGACCCCTATTTATAGTTTTCCAAAATAAATTTAATGAATGGACAAGATTAACTTTCATTGTGTGGCTTAGATTCATTTTACATTAGGGTTTCACCTACCCCCAAATATATGAAAATATAAAATACATCTTTTGTCTTTTCCCTATTTTGTCTTGTAGTGGCTGCCATCCTTTATAGCTACTTTGTCAAATATTCATCATCTATGATTGGTTTTCCTTCATTCTTCTGAAGAGTAACATAGTCTACGAATTTCCTGATCAAATCCTAGAACTTGTCCCATTCCATGATATCAGATTGAAGCATTTGGAAGGTGTGGACATAGAAAAGTAACCCTTTTACTTTTTCTAGTTTTGTCCCTCCTTGTGGTTATTTGGCTTGATTTTGCCTTGATTTAATGTTGTAATATGGCCCACATATTCACATTAGATCTTGAATCTTTATGAATAATTAAGACTTTATGATGTCTTGTAAAGGTGTTGTGAAGTGTTGTAAGAAATTTTCACACTTTTCTAGACTCTTCTTCTTATTATTCATCTATACACCCTCTTTTTATCTCCTACCAAGTCTTATTTTAAAGTGTTGTAAAGTCTTGTAACAAACTTTCACACTTTTCTAGGCTTGTCATCAACAAATACACCTTTATTATGCTTTATTTGGCCCCTTTTATGCACTCACAAGCCTTAATTATGTGCATTTTTGAATACAAACCCGAAAAACAACATTAAAAAAAACTTAATTTCCAACACCTACTCATATGCCTTGAGTGGGACCCATTCGCCGAGGGTGGTGAATGAGTCCCTCTTGGCACAAAATTCGAATTAATACTTGTGGGTTTTTATTCCTAAAGACCTAAGGTCGACCTGTGATGTTGTATTTTGAGGAAATTAGGGCATAATTGTGTATAAATACATGATTTTCTATTCATTTTAACCCCCATTCATTCACTCATTCATCCTAGTCACCTAATCAAGCATTCAAGCACCATAACATCATTCAATCAAGCAATTATCAAGCATCTTGGAGCAACCATTGACATATCTTTAGACTTCAACAACAAGGATTTGGTGATTTTATGACATTTCATATTATTTGTTCATCATTCCTTTCTTATTTCATTTCATTATCAAGGGTTTGATTACCAAAGTGGGGTTTGACCAAGGCAAACCCCTATACTCTAACCCTTAACCATTTTCCCCCTCTTTGCATGTGTGTTTGTAGGTCTTGTAGGCATATTTGTCAAGGAGAAAGGTGTCAAAAAGTGATCAATAATTCATCTAAGGTCATCATAGTCAACATAACCCTAATTGGAGCTTGAAGACCCCTTTTCAACCCATTTTCTACAGATTCAGATCTAGTAACCCGACAAGCAGAAAAATGCAGACCAGGACCCACAAAGTTGACCTTTGACCTTGTAGATTTTTGTAGGTGGAATGATTCACCATTAGTGGAAAATGAGTCCCACTGCCAGGCTGGAAAAAGAGTTTTCTGTAGTTCTGAGTTCTTGACATCCTGCAACCTGTTCTGACAGAGTTTACCAGAACCTAGACTAATTCACTATCAGTGGTGAATGAGTCCCAGTGGGCATCAACACTGAAATATGCAACATTCCAAAACCTTCTTAGATCTAATTTTAGTTTCCAGGTGCACTCTATTCAGTCTCATTCAATTCTATTTTCATTTGTGCACGTTTCTAGTTCATGTTTGCATACAACACTGTGTTTTCTAGCACTTTGCATTTCCTAGTTTGCATTCAATAATTGATCCATTTAATTAGTTTTCTACATTTATCCTATCTTATTTAGGCACATTGCACCCACATCACATCCATATTTGAATGTAACATTGCATTTTGGCCCATATTCTTTCCTCCTTTTAGGTGAAAACCCTAGAAGGAGCCTAAGACATTTCGGTTGCCAAAATATTTGTTTACATTTTGGCGAACCCGCCTTTAGAGAATTTTTACTTCTGATTCTAAGTGCATTTTAATCCTAGGTTTAGCTTGCATTATCATTGCATTAGGTTTTGCATTGTTTTGCATCTTAGGGTTTTCAACAATTGCATTAGTGAAAACATCATATAACTTTCATTTTTGCATTTCAAATCATTTAAACACACTAAAATTATGCATTTCCATATTGTACTTGCATTTGTGCATCTAAAAAACATCAAATTACATTTAAATTTTTTGAAAAAACTCAAAAAAATTCATCCTTGGACTCATTTGCCACCTTGGGCGAAGCAATCTAGTTGCACATTTTGAACTGTATTTTTTGGTATTTTCTATATTTTTGTTTTCTGTTATTATAGTTTTTAGAATTTCTATTATTGGCATTTTATTACTCTTAGTTTACATTTCATTTAAATCCACCCTACCTTTAGTTGCCCTTGTATGAGTGTTTGGTGCCCTATTGATAATACTTTAGTGAGAAGAAGTTCCCGACTCATGGCATCCTACGATAACACACTCGTTGTGGACCTTGGGTTGTCTTGAGCTACTACTCTTGGTGTTGACAATAGTGCATTAGGAATGGATCCCACTTTTCACAATACTTTTCCTTCCCATTACATGCAAGTTGACACATAAACAATCACATTCCGCAAGACAGTCGTTAACATTCATGAGGATTTAGCACATTTGCAACAATATTTGTGTCTTGAAAACATCTCAACCACTGTGATTTCTACTATAGAAAACCTCCATCACCTAATTGAAAGTGATGATGGCTTAAATGTTATGAAAAAAATTGCTGAGATATACAACAAACATGCTCCTTCCACCTCTAGCACATCCCAACCATCAAATACCGTGGTTAGTCAAGGAGGACTTAACACTCCTCGTTCCTCAGTAGTATCCATACCTACCTACACCATTCTGCAAGCCACAACCACAATGCAACATGTTAGAAATGTGATTCCTTCCTTGGCTATTCTTGCTAGTATTCCTAATTCTTCTGTGGCATTGAATGTTTTCTACTCTTCCACCATACCACATATTAGCATTCCATTCACTTTCCCTACAACTACATACACTCCATCACCACTATCTCTCCCACCTCATGCCACATACACTAACCCTCTCATCACACAACTTTTCCAAATTATTTCCTCCATGCAACAACAAATATCCACCATAAGCCAAAGTTGAAATTCTCCACCCACCTATTATGTTTGTAGTAGCCCATTATCCTTAGAAATATTAAGAACACTGATTTCCTCAAGGAATTGAGATACTTAGATTTGAGAAGTACAAAGGGAAGGGTGATCCTACTAATCATGTTGATGTTTACACAACATTATGTAGTGACTTTGTTCTTAACGAAAAATTGTTGGCTGAATTATTTCCTAGGACCTTAAAGGACACTGCCTTGGAGTGGTTTTCAAACTTACCAAACAATTTAATTCATTCATTCAATGAACTAGTTGATGCTTTAATAAATCATTTTCAAGTGCACATGACTCCCAAAAAGACATTGGATGATCTAATGAGATGTAAACAAAATATGGACAAAAAATTAACCAATTTCATCTCACGCTATCAGTCACTATATTCCCAAATTGATCTCAAGGTTCCTGATCCACATCTCCAAAAGATGTTTATTAAAAATTTACAAACTCACATCCAAGATAAATTGACCATGATGAAATTTACCTCTTTCATGCATTTATGTACAACCATTTGTGATTATCACAATTCGATTAGTAGTTGTGATACCAAGTCCACTACTAACTGAAATAAAAAATATGAAACTAAAACTTCAAACAATTCACAACCATTTCAAAAACCAAACAAAGGCTTCTTACAATTCAACCCCCCTCCTCAAAAACCACCTCAACCCACCAACAACCAAGTCATAGCTATTAAATTCATGATACCTTTTACCTATGGAGATCCAAAGAGACCATTTACACCTTTACCAGACACTCTTCACAACACCATGACCTAGCTATTGTGGCAACATATGATTACCTTACCTATTGTTAAACCATTATATCCAACAAAGTGTTTGCCTCCAAAATTTCAACCTAACGCTTATTTCTATTATCATAGACAAAATGGACATGACACAGAATAGTGTAAGCATATTAAACACATAGTGCAAGACCTCATTGATTCTGGTCGTCTATCCGTTTCAAATATCAATGTTAAAGGCAATCCGTTTGTTGCCCCACACAATCAAAATTTGAAATTTTTTACCAATCCAATGCCCAAACATACCATGTCATTCGTCAAAGCCAATAAAACTCAAAAAAATAATGTGATGACTATTCATAAAACTATTGAACATCCTGATCCTATTCAACATTCCACTTCTATTAATCCTATGGATGATTTGGTAGGAGCGATAGATGTTATCCCTCATAAGGGCCTGCCTCAGACAAATATTGATATTATGTTTTCTTCTAAAGATACTCTTCTGAATCTTCCCAATGGTCCTCTTTACATAGCCAGCTGTATTTGTGATAATCCCACTAATGGGATACTCATAGATCCTGCCTGTGGCGAGAATGTGATCATTGAGGAATTTTTGGTATTACATGATCTTTATCAAGATATTTATGACAAACCACGAGCATGGATCAAAACACACAATGGTTTTGTGTGCCCTACGATAGGATCAATCATCCCTCCATTATAGATAGGACCTAAGACAATGGATGTAACATTTTCCATCATTTCACAATTGGATTAGTTTCATTTACGACTAGGCCATCCATGGATTTGCTCAAGGAAATCTATTCCTTCAGTCATACACAAATGTTTAAAGTTTTTGCATGACAATGACATATTCACTATTCACCATAGTGGCTTTAACCCTTTGTCTTCTAAAGGAAACTTCTCCTTAGAAGCCTTTTGGCCAAAGCCCATGGAACCCATAACACCTCACAAAAATTTCTTTTTCATTGCTTATCAAAAGTTTAAAGAAAAGAAGATTGTCGAATTGTCCCTCCGCAACCAATCCCCATCCATTTCCAACACCCCCATCCTCGATGAGAAAATGCTTCAACCTAAACTTGAACCACCAATTCCAAATCAACCACAAATGAACACTTCACCTTCCTCATCCAAACGTCCAAGAGATAATAAAACCAACCCCATCATACCCCTCGCATAAAAAAAGTCTATAAAGTAAAAGAGAAAGTGATTGAATCACCTCCTATGGTCACTTTTGTCCCTCCCCTTCAGGATGAAAAGGAGCCTATGGTGGATCAACCCTCTCTTACACCTACAAAACTTCAAAATAGAATCAAAAGAAACTACGGTGCTAGGGAGCATAGGTGTTGACATCGTCTCCTTGCTCATCAATTACAAATTGAAAACAACAAATAAAATCAACCTTCGCCTTTGAAAGAAGCAATAAATAATGACCTCCTCCCCAATCACAACAAAATGATCCAATACAACAACCATAATTCCTAATACACCCTTCATTGGGAATTATCATCTGTCCTCCTGTCGTGATTAATCTGGATGGTGATGATGACGATGAGATCTCTAAAATAGATGAAGAGGTGCATAATGATTTGAATAAATTATTTTCCTCTTCCATGAGCTTAAATGGAAAATATCCTACAACAAGTGTAGAACCTAGTAATTCCCCTAGTTTGACACTTGCAATTGTCCCTTTGGACAGTCAACCGCCCTCACAATACAGTGAACATGATTGGGAGGCAGATGAATTATTAGATGGTTGACTTGCATTTGCCTTGATAGCCTTTTGCATTTTTCTTTTATTTTCTTTTTCTTTGGAGCTTGTATGTGCATATCGTGTTCCCTCGTGACATGATGTTTGATGTTCTCTCTCTCTCTTTGTACACTTCCTCTATTTTTACCTCCATTCTTCTATATGTCATACATTGCTTTTATTTTTCATTTTGTTTTGTGTTTTCCTTTTGGGGATGACGCAAAGCATAGATACGCCCTATGTCTCTTCCATGTTGACCCAATCGGTCCTTTTGCTTTCATTTTTCACTTTTTTTTGGTGTTTTCCTTTTGGGGATGATGCAAAGCATTGAGATGCCATGTGTCTCTTCCATGACCCAATTAGTCCTTCTACTTTTCCCCTTTTCAATTTTGTTTGTGTTTTCCTTTTGGGTGACACAAGGCATTGAGACCGAAATGTCTCCCTCATGTTGACCCAAAATATTTTCCTTTTCTTTCACCTTTTCATTTTCTTTTCACTTGTGTTTTCCTTTTGGGGACGATGCAAAGCATCGAGACATCCCACGTCTCTTCCATGTTGACCCAAAACGAACTTTAATTTTATTTTTGTTTTCACTCTCTTTGTGTCATTCTTTTAGTTCTATGTGTATTTGGGGAATGATGATAGTTCCGAGCTCCTTAATAAAAAAAATTTCCGCAACAAACATATTGATGCCAAATCCATAGACCCCTTATGTGTTTGGTGTGTTCCTTTTTGGGGAAAACCCCTCTTTCTTTTGCATGACACAACCTTACTCAGAAACATATGACTTGGCATAAGGGCTTTCCAAGTTGGATCTCATGTCTTTTTTCTTTTTTCATTTTTCCTTCGCTACTTTAAAGCAATTTCTCATAGAACAGTGTGTAGCAATTCCTTTAAAGTGGGGGCATATATTGGCATTATTCATTTGAATTTTTCATTTTTCTTGGTTATTAGTGTAGACTTGTTACTTCATATGATGCGTTTGTCACTTTGTGGATGACATTGGGTATAGTGTCCTTCATAAGTGTGATCTATCTTAGCATATTACATTCCTCTTGGTGCCCTTATGCAACACACTACATCCCCTAGGTTGCAAATATTATATTCTTTAATTGGTCCTCTCTTGGAGAAATTAGACACAATGTTTCCTAAGTTAAGACCTCGTATAAACTTAGCAATAATCATTTGAACATTTCTTTTGCATGTTGCATTTTGCATTTACATGGCCACCTTGCATAACACAACTTGCACGCTTGTGGTTCCATTGCATTTGTTCATGAGTACTAAGCATATGAAGCTTTCCTTGCCTCATGAAGCACATAACGACATTTTCCTTTGTGACACCTTATTAAAGTTATCAGGAGGTATAACTTTGATATGGTTGAGCGGGAAAGCCTATTTTGAGGCATGACTTTTCCCCATAGCCACCTTGTGGATTTCTCACCTCGTGGACAACCAGAAGTTCTGTGGCCCCAGAGTGAGTATACTTGGGATTTCTCACTCAAAAAAAACCATGAGTTATGTTTCCCTAGAGTGAGTACACATTTCTTGATTCCAAACAAATACCCTAGATTTAATCTACAATGAGCTGGACAGATGATCAACACTTCATTCCTTTTCATAACTTTTATGTGTGTTCCTTTGTGCTTATGATTGATTTTCCATGGGATCTTGATCCTAGGGGCTTGATCATCCCTCTTGATTATTGTTGTCTCATCTTACCAAGCATTAGTACATTCATACCCCTCCTGAGATGCATTGCTCTACTTTAGTGTGAGTTTGAAGCAGGTTCATCCTCTCACTAAAGTGGGGGCTAATTGTGGACATGAAAAAGTAACCCTTTTACTTTTTCTAGTTTTGTCCCTCCTTGTGGTTATTTGGCTTCATTTTTCCTTGATTTAATGTTGTAATATGGCCCACATATTCACATTAGGTATTGAATCTTTATGAATAATTAAGACTTTATGATGTCTTGTAAAGGTGTTGTGAAGTGTTGTAAGAAATTTTCACACTTTTCTAGACTCTTCTTATTATAATTCATCTATACACCCTCTTTTTATCACTTACCAATTCTTATTTTAAAGTGTTGTAAAGTCTTGTAACAAACTTTCACTCTTTTATAGGATTGTCATCAAGAGATACACCTTTATTATGCTTTATTTGACCCCTTTATGCACTTACAGGCCTTAATTAAGTGTATTTTTGAATACAAACTTGATAAAAAACATTAAAAACAACTTAATTTTTGACACCCACTCATATTCCTTGAGTGGGACCCATTTTCCCAGGATGGTGAATGAGTCCCTCTTGGCACAAAATTCAAAATAAGTTCAAATTACTTGTGGGTATTTATTCCTAAAGACCTAAGGTCGGCCTGTGATGTATTTTGGGGAATTTAGGGAATAATTGTGTATAAATACATGATTTTCTATTCATTTTAACCCCCATTCATCCACTCATTCATCCTATTCACCTAATCAAGCATTCAAGCATCATAGCATCATTCAATCAAGCAATTATCAAGCATCCTGGAGCAGCCATTGACATATCTTTAGAATTCAAAAATAAGGGTTTGGTGAGTTTATGACATTGCATGTTATTTTTTCATCATTCCTTTCTTATTTCATGTCATTATCAAGGGTTTGATTACCAAAGTGGGGCTTGACCAAGGCAAACCCCTATACTCCAACCCTTAACCATTTTTCCCCTCTTTGCATGTGTGTTTGGAAGTCTTGTAGGCATATTTTTCAAGGAGAAAGGTGCCAAAAGTGGTCAATAAGTCATCTAAGGTCATCATAGTCAACATAACCCTAATTGGAGCTTGAAGACCCCTTTTCATCTCATTTTCTGCAAATTCAGATCTAGTAACCCGACAAGCAGAAAAGTGCAAACTAGGACACATAGAGTTGACCTTTGACTTTGCATATTTTTGTAGGTGGAAGAGGCTGGAAAAATAGTATTTTGTAGTTTCGAGTTCTCGACATCTTGAAACCTGTTCTAGTAGATTTTACCAGAACTTGGATTGATTTTCCATCAGTGGCAAATGAGTCCCAGTGGGAATCAACACTGAATTTTGCAATATTCTAGAACCTTCTCAGATCTGCTTCCAGTTTCCAGGTGCACTGCATTTAGTGTCATTCAATTCCATTTTCATTTGTGCATGTTTCTAGTTCATGTTTGCATACAACATTGTGTTTTCTAGCACTTTGCATTTCCTAGTTTGCAATAATTGATCCATTTCATTAGTTTTCTTCATTTAGTCTATCTTATTTAGGCACATTGCACCCACATCACATCAATATTTGAATGTAACATTACATTTTGGCCCATATTCTTTCCTCCTTTTAGGTGAAAAGCCCTAGAAGGATCCTAAGACATTTCAGGTGCCAAAATCTTTGTTTACGTAAGGATATCTTCTTAAGTCTTCCCGTAATCTGCTCCAAACTCAGCGCATTTTGGGGTTATTTTGATGAATTGTTTAAATTGCGTGAAATCCCTGGCAACAAAGTCCATAAAGTTTGGTGACAATGTATTTGTGGCCCCTTGCTCCATCTTCTTGTGGAAGAATGACTTGATCTTTTCTAGATCTATCTCTAGAGTAGGCATCTCATAGTATGTCATCATTTTCAAGTAATCCTCACTATCATCCTAGAGTTCTGCAACCCATTCAAGGTTGAGATCCAGCTTGTGCAAAGCCTTTTCTAGGACATCCTTCCTATAGTCTAGGCCCATTTTCCATGTCTCCACTAACTAATGATTATCCTTTAGGAGCTCTAGCTTCTTTTCCCATATTGCTATGGAGAGTTTGAGGATGCATTCAAGCTTAGGATATGTGATTCTATAAAAATTGGAGAACCTATGGCATGTCTTTAACATTTCATCTATTTGTGTTTGTAACCCTCGAAACCTGTTGAATGCCCGAGTAGCGTGGCAGATTTCCATGTCGCCATTATATAACACCTGATTGAACCAATTTGCTATGGAATTGGTCTAGTTCTTCATCTTTTCTATTCTGTTCAGCTCTTATTGGGAGAGGAGAGAGGGCATGGATGACATTGTAGGATCCTCTTCTCCCCTAGATGTCCACTATTGAATGTAATCGGTAAGATTCGCTACTTGTTCCTTTAGCTCTTCCTTTGTGGATTGGTCCTTTTTCATTTGTTGCATAATGGTGGCCATAGACCCTTGGATTTCACCTATTTTTTTCTCATGGGTTTCTAAGCCTAGATGGATCATTGAGATGCTATAGCCCTGACCCTGCACAGTGCTCGTATCTTTGTCTCTCACAAAATTTGCAATTTGTATCATTTGGGAACCAGAGGCATCTAAAGGAATATGAGAATGGATCTTATGCTTCTTCTTGTTTCTTGTTTTTTTTTGGGCCCTAGGTAATACTACTTCAAGCCTAGATTTTGGGTCAATAACCACAAGATTTTTCTTTTGTAATTGTCATTCTAGCTAGTCAGGCACCTTGGTTTTCTGTTTGGGTGATTCATGATCACCTTCCTCTCTTTATTCATTCTGAGGTTGCTCCTCTTCATTTCCAGGAGCCTCTTGATCATTCTCTTCTTCTTCATCTGAGTCTTCTATTTGCATATCCTTTCCTTTGCCTAACTAGATAGAAGCAATATTTATTTAAGTGATTCCTTCTTTCTGGGGTGCCTTCTCTTCTTCATACCCGATCTCAATGTGGTGCTCTGGGTCAAGGCTCTTTCTCAACACATTCTCTTCTTCTTTATCATTTTATTTTTCTTCCTCCTTTTCTGGAGGTACTTCTTCTTGGATTAGGCCCTTTTCTTGGCCAATTAGTGGAGGCTCTTCGAGTATCTCCACATCCACATCAACATCGACTTTTCCCTTAGAGATGTTTCCTTTAGGATCGACCTTTTCCGCTATATCCTTGGACTGTCAGGGCAACTCTTCATCCAACTCCTAGTCCAATGTTTCTATTACATACGACTCATTGAGGGCCTCAGTGTCCTCTTCTAAAGAATGTTACTTTTCCTTGTCAGATGCCACTCTATCCAAATTTATATTTAGCTCACCTTTTGGGTGCTCAAAATAATCATCTGGATCAAATCCCTCAGGCTCCTCAACTACATCTTTTGTAGCCTCTCTTTGCTGTTATGAATGGCACTTTTCCATCTCTGTCAAGATCTGCATGGTAGCTTCCATATCCGGTGGCTCTGTAGGTGGTGGAGGAAGAGGAAAGGTAGCAGCAATTTCGGCCATTAGAGCCTGGATCTTGGGGTTGAGGATTACCCCAGAAAGTTCATTAGGCATGTTTTGCATATATGCCACGAAAGCATGTGGTAGAGTAAGAGGAAACATAGTAATAGTGGACATTGCAGGTAGTGGAGTGGAGAGAGTAGGCAATGGAGGAGGGAGTGAAAAAGATGATAGTGGGGATATAGTGGAAAAGGAGGAGTCAATTACTATCACTGGAGCAGTCAGCAAGGTGGAGGTGTGGTGGACTGAGGTATCCACAACGGGCAGAGACGAAATGGGCAAAGCTTGAGAGGAAAAAGGTGGAGGAGTGGTAACGGGGATGGAAGTGGCGAGTGGTGAATGTAACTGCTCAACTTCTTCTTCTTCGTGTTAGGGATCCTCCTCCTGATGGTGGGAATCTTAAGTATGAACATCCCTATTTTCTTCGCTCTCTTAGATTTTTCTCCATCAGTGGAATTTATTGAATATACTTTATTCTTAGGATTATGCTTGGGCACATCCTTTCTTTTCTTTAACCTTGTTGTTGGTGGGGAATTGGGCGGTTCTTCTACTGAGGTAGTGGCTACTTTACTATCTGTTTCACTTTGAAGCTCATACTCAAGCTCACCATATGTCAGTTCAACATCCTATGCTTTAAGTTGGGTAGTCTAGGCATCTATCCACTGCCTCATTCTCTTTTCAATGGGTCACATTAGTATATCAAGGTCAATGACCTCTTCTTCATTCCAATATATCACAGGTAAGGGAAATTTGGCCACAACATTGTATCTATCATCAACAATATTGTTGTCTTCTTCCACTATCTGGTTGAGTACAGGGAATAGATTCACCAAATTCATGAATTGGGTCATCATTCTCATATAGTGCCTCATTCACACCTCTTTATCATCTGCACAGTTGGCCCAAAAAACCTCGACTTTAGGTCAATGGGCATATTTGCTTCCAACCCATTTCTTCAACTTTCCATAAGGATCCATCCTTCCTTGGTTGGTGTGGAGATCCAAATTGTATTCCCCTAGTTATTTCTCTGAGTAGTCTATGCATTGGGCAACATGATAGGAATACATTCCTTGTCTGAAGGTTAGGGGATATGGAATCTGAACTCTATGCTTGTCGCTTAACAATGTGTGGGAATTTTGCAACTGCTGGGAAACTTCAAGCAAGATCATGTGGTCATTAGGGTAGCGTGAAAACCAGTAGGATTTCCCTAAAAGTCCTTCTATTCTAATATAGGTAAACTTCAGAAACTATATGAATAGATACTCGAACCGTTGGATGAAGGCCTTAGCGCTGTGTGACACTCTTCTTTGAAAGTTTCCTCCCAGGAGTTTGATTATGTGTGCAATGAGGCATCATTCACCTTTCGATATTCTCTTTTGAAATTTCTATACTGCAATTGAGGATAGTAGTCATAGACTTTAAGTTCTCCTTTCTTTGTTAGTAAGGTTCCTGTAATGAATAGTCCTTTGTACAGGAATTTCTTCACCAGGAGGTATAGCAGGTATGAAGTCATATAAGATTTAGAAATGTTCTTTACTTCCATGAGCTAGTTGTGTAAGTTGTCACTAATCATCTTGTCCCAATGGAACTTGAACTTGCCTCAGATGATATCAATAAAGTAAAACATCCACTCTTTGGAGAACACAACAGTTGGTAGGCCCATTACCCTACTCAGTAGGGTGACCAAATCATGATATTTTTTGAAGAATCCACTTTTGAAAAATTCTTGAGGTACTTTGGCGGCGTTGCCCCTCTTTTCCTTCAACTAGTGCTAATTGATTATTCTCTTGCATGCTAGAGGGTCCTGCTTCCACATGTTTTTTGCAAATTCCTTCTTTGTTTCTTCCATCACATCGAACATGGGAATGTGGAGCATTCAATCAATAGATTTAGCAGATAAATCTACCAACACCCTTTCATCATGATCAATAATTTTTCTATTGGTGTGGTAGCATTCCCAACAAACTAGGACCAACTCTAGGGAAATTAGCGTAGGAGGAAAGGAAACTTCCTTGGAAAGACCACTCGCCCTGATCTTTCGTGTATTTTTTTTGTAGGCTTGTGTTGGATGTTGTGTTGTGTTTATGATATGTGGTTGTCATTGATGTCAACACTATTAGCATTGTTGCATTAGAAGCTATATATGTTGAGGATATTGAGAAAATTGTAATAAGAAGTGCTACAAGTTGTCAGTGGTGAAGTGAAGTTCTTTCTGTCACTGTGATCAATATTTTTTTGTTCAGAGGTTGTGTACTAAAGGGTTTCTTATTGAGTATATCTAGTTTATCCATGTCAAGTTTCAGAGATCCGCATGAAGATTTGATCAAGTTATGAAGATTTGTATTATGATAGTTTTTTTTTACTTCAGTTTGTGTTCCTGAATGAAGATCATGTGATTCTAGTAATTTTAGTTGTTGCATATGCTTCTCTAATGTTTCATGATACTTGTGGATATTTCTAGTTCATGCTCTATCTATGTTGCATGTCCGTATTGATCGTTGTGCTCGTGATCCGAGATTTTCTCTTGCGTGTTCATGCTTTTCATATTCTTGGTCGACAAGGTGTTGAAGCATGTTGTGGATATTTGAGGAGTAATTAATTGAAGTGGTTCATGTTTGAGGATGTAATTTTCAGTCTTCACTATGTTGTGGCTGACCTTGGTTGATTCACATGAATAATATTTATTGATTTGGGCCGACTGTTTATATTCATTTTATTATTTCTTTGGAGTTGACTTATAGTGATGTAATTTCTTGTTGCGGATATATAAGAGTGATTTTTTTATCATTTGAAGGCATATGCATGTGTGTGTGTGTGAAGTGTAAGAGTCTTGTGTGCGAAGAAATTTTAGATCATTCAAAGGAAGAGTAGAGAGAGAAGAAGAGTGAAGAAGTGTTCATGTGCTTAACCAAAACTATAACCAGGCATTAATAGATGCTACTTTTCTTAGTTCAAAGTCTGATGGATTTAATCATAACCTTTTTGTAAGAAAATGTGTCTTTCTTTGGGCAGTAAACCTATTTTTTATTTGAGCAGTGAGCTCTAGGCACTGTGCTTGAATGCATGTGCATTCCCCATTCATAATTTCTTATACTTTTAATAGAGTATAATCTTGTGTTCTGACCTCCACTATGGTTTTTCCCCTAATAGGGTTTCCACGTAAAAATATTGGTGTTATGTGTTGTTCATTTATGCTTTTATGATTAATGATTACATCTGAGAATAAGGTTAATAAGTTGAATAAGTTTGAAATTCGATGACAATTGATTCACCCCCCCTCCCTCTCAATTGTCTGCCCTTGTGTTGCCAACAATTGGTATAAGAGCTTGTGGTTCCTTGGAAGAAGTTTAACAACTTGAGGTGATTCGGGATGGCAACTTATAAGAAGGATAGTCATAGATTTGATGGAACAAATTATTCTTTATGGAAGAATCAAATGGAGTGCCATCTAAGATGCATTGGTGAACCCTATTGGAGCATTACAAACATTATATATGTTATTCCACAGAATGTACCTACTACTTATGCAAAGATCAAGGATGCTGAGTATAATATTAGGGCTAAGGAAGAGTTGTTAAGTGCTTTGAATGATACTAAGATGACAAATGTGATGGATCTGAAGACTGCTTATGAGATCTGGAAAAAGTTGGAAACCTTGTATGAAGGTGATGCTAATGTGAAGATTGCTAAGCTACAAAGTCTGAAAGGGAAATATGAAAATTTGAAAATGGGTGATGATGAAAATGTTACTACTTTCATGCAAAGAGTGAATGAACTTGTGCGTGGTATCAGATGTGTTGGTGGATAGATAGATGAATCAAAAATTGTTGCTAAAGTGCTTAGATCCTTTCTTGATTCTTACAAAGTCAAGGCTAGTGCTATTGAAGAACTCTAGACTATAACAAATGTTACAAGAGATATGTTGATTGGTAAGCTTACTGCTTTTGAGTTGAGTGAATTTGGTGATGCACTTCCTAAGGTTGAATATGCATTCAAGGCCATTACTTCTAGAAGAGATAGAAAAAGATATGATCCAGGTGAAAGTTCATCTAGAAAGACATCCAAGTATGAGGATGAAATGAGACAACTCGATGAAGAAGAAAGAGAGCTTGAAGAACTTGAAGCATTGATTGTGAAAAGAGAAGCCAGAGGACAAGGTAAGTATAAAGGAAAGATACCTATTAAATGTTTCTCTTGCAATAAGATAGGTCATTTTGCATCAAGGTGTCCTGAGAGAGTTTCCAAGCCAAGATTTAACAAGCCTAAATTCCAAAAGAAGTGTTACTATGCTGTTGATGAAGGTGTGATAGATAATGAATCTGACAAAGGAAATGCAAGTGAAGATGAATTTGTGTTTACTGCTATCAAGGAAAATAATCTTGTGTTTACTGAATCTACTAGTTGTACAAATGTGGAGAAAGCCCTAGCTACTTGAGTTGAAGAGAAAGATGAATGGGTAATTGACAGTGGTTTTTATCATCATATGATAGGAGATAAAAGTAAGTTTGTGAATTTGGAAAATTATGATGGTGGTGTTGTGAGATTTGGTGATAATACAGCTGGTTTGATCCATGGAAGAGGATGCATTTCTCTTGATGGTAAGCATAATACTGATGATATCTTGTATGTTGAAGGTTTGAAGCATAATATTTTAAGTGTTGGATAGATGATTGATAAGGGATACAATCTTCAGTTCATGGATGGTAAGTGAAAAATATTGGGAAATTATGGAAATGTGATTGCGTCAGGTACAAAAACAAAAGGTAATATTTTCCACCTGAGTGTTGTTAGTAAAAGTTGTTTGATTGCTCAAATTGATGAAAGCTGGTTGTGGCATAGGAGAATGTGTCATGTCAACTTTGACAATATTGTCAAGATAAGTTCCACTAAGGCTATGAGAGATCTTCCTAAGCCGATGAAACCTACTAATGCCATATGCAAAGAATGTCAGTTAGGAAAGCAAACATGATTTTCATTTCGAAGTAAACAACAAAATTCAAATGGATTGTTGGATCTTGTGCATACTGATTTGTGTGGTCCTACTAGAACTATAAGTTTACAAGGATACAGTACTTCATGTTGCTTATTGATGATTATTCAAGGATGATGTGGGCTACTTTTTTAAGGGAGAAATCTAAAGCTCTGGAAAAGTTCAAGATCTTTAAGGCTATGGTTGAGACAAAGATAGGTCTAAAGATTAAATGTCTAAGATCAAATAGAGGTGGTGAATTCACTTCCAGTGAGTTTGATTCTTTTTGTGAAGAGCATGGAATAAAGAGACAATTATCTACACCACAGACCCCTCAACAAAATGGAGTTGTGGAAAGGAAGAACAAAACAGTTCTAGATGTTGCTAGAACCATGATGTTGGAAGGAAATGTACCTCATATCTACTGGAGAGAAGCTGAGTACTGCTATGTACACACTTAACTAGGTACAAATCAAAGGTGATACTGGTAAGACTCCTTTTGAGCTATGGACTGGTAAAAAATCTACTGTTAGATATTTCAAGATCTTTGGAAGCAAGTGTTATATCAAAAGAGATGAAGATATAGGAAAGTTTGATGCTAGGAGTGATGAAGGAATCTTTTTGGGTTATGCTACTAAAAGTAAGGCCTACCGGTGTTACAATAAGAGATTGAAGAAAATGGTTGAAAGTGAAAATGTTAAGGTTGATGAATGTTAGAGTAAAGGTTTTAACTTAATTATGTTAATTAAGTTACCTTTATTCCTCTCTTAAGATTTCACTTTAGTTTGCATATTGTGACATTTAATAATTATATTAATTATTAAATGTCTACCTATTAGGGTTTCTTTATGGTTGCACAATCTCCTTTTATAAGGATTGATCATTGTATTTTATACTCTCTCTGATTAATACATTTTCAGCTTTCAGAGCACCTTTTCCTTTTGTCTAGAATGTCTTCTTTCTGTGATAGGTTATTTGCATGCAGGTGATCTTCGGGGTCTATGAGGTTGGCTTTCACAAATTAAACAATGAAGACTTTGGTACACTATCTAGAACCTATGGATATGATTATGATGATCAGAATGATATTACAAACAAAGGTTAGAACTCAATTCAAGTCCAAATTATTTTGGTGAATCAAGAAGATCAAGAAGAAGGAGGAACTAGTGGAAGAACATAAGAGCCTAAAATTGAAGAATATTCTAAGAAGACTCTGAGGTATGTAAGGTTGAATCATTCAGAAGATCAAATTATTGGTGATAAGAACAAAGGTGTCCAGACTAGGAGAAAGATTATAGAAGAATATTGTTTGATTTCAAAGACTGAGCCTAACAATGTGAATGAAGCATGCAAAGATGAACATTGGGTTGAAGCAATGAAAGAAGAGCTACAACAAATTGTTAAGAATGATATATGGACTCTTGTTCCCAGACCTAAGGATAAGAATGTAATTGGAACTAAATGGGTCTCTAGAAACAAACTGAGTGAACAAGGTAAAGTGGTTAGAAATAAAGAAAGACTTGTATGTAAGGGATATTCATAGATGGAAGGTATTGATTTTGAAGAAACCGTTGCCTCTATTGCTAGAATTGAAGCTGTGAGATTATTTCTTGCGTATGCTGCTTACAAAGACTACAAAGTTTATCAAATGGATGTCAAGTCTGCTTTTCTAAATGGAAAATTGGAAGAAGAAGTGTATGTTGAACAACTTGATGGATTCCAGTTGAATGATCAGGGAGATATGGTTTGCCGATTGAAGAAAGGATTGTATGGAATCAAACAAGCCCCTAGAGCATGGTATGCTAGATTGGATAAGTACTTGGTGAAGCTTGGATTTAACAAAGGTACTGTTGATAGTAATCTGTATTTCAAGAATGATGATAAAGATTTGATTGTGGAAGTTTTTGTTGATGATATCATATTTGGAGGAGATGATAGCTTGTGTATGAAGTTTTCTAATGAGATGTGGAATGAGTTTGAGATGTCAATGATTGGAGAGATGAAATTCTTCTTGGGATTGTAAATTACTAAGTTAGATAAAGGGATATTTATATCTAAGCCCAAGTATGTGAAAGAATTGCTAAAGAAATTTGGTATGAAATATTTAAAGCTAGTTGGTACACCTATGGTGACCGGATGCAAGTTGACAATTGATGATGATTCTTCGAAGGAAAATCAGACTAGATATAGATCAATGATTGGTGGATTGCTTTATTTGACTCAAACTGGGCCTGATATCATGAATGTTGTATGTATTTTTGCTAGATTTCAAGCTGATCCTAAAGAATCTCATGTGACTATTGTGAAGAGGATTTTCAGATACTTGAAGGGGACAGTTGATTTTGGTTTATGGTATCCTAAAGATGATGATCTTACTTTGAGTGCCTTTACTAATGCTGATTGGGCAGGAGATGTGAATGATAGAAAAAGTACTAGTGGTGGAGAATTTTTCTTGGGAAAGAAGCTGATTTCATGGTTAAGCAAAAAGCAAAATGCTATTTCTTTATCTACTGTAGAGGAAAAATACATTGTTGCTACTAATAATTTTACTCAAGTACCATGGATGAAATAGATGTTGAAGGATATCAGAGTTGTGTATGATGAGCCTATTGCTATATTTTGTGGTAACTCAAGTGCTATTAACATTTCTAAGAATCCAGTGCTGCATTCTAAGATCGAGCATATATCTATCAAGTTTCACTTTTTGAGAGAGAAAGTAAGTGAAAAGGAAGTTAGATTGGAGTATGTGCCTCCTAAGGAGCACATTGTACACATATTTACCAAGCCGTTGCCTAAGGATACTTTGAGTATCTCAGAGGGAAGTTAAGGGTGATTACCCCTCCTAATCAGAACTAAGGATGCATTGATTTGCATCAATCCATGCATTTCATGATCATATTTTGATTCAGATTGATGTTGTGGTGCCTGCTACTCAGGGGGAGTAGTCAGATGTTCAGAATTATAGATGTTCAGATATGTGGTTCAGAGCTTGTATAGAAGAAATCTTTGCATTGATTTCAAAGGGGGAGAAGAGAAATGTGAAAAAACTTTGTGGGGAGAAGAGTTGAGGAAAGAAGAGTCAGAACCTAAGGGGGGTAAGCGTAGTTGTGTTGATGGTATTTTTCACATCATGTGTTGCCATCAATGCCAAAGGGGGAGATTGTTGGATGTTGTGTTGTGTTGCTGATATGTGGTTGTCATTAATGTCAAAACAATTAAAATTGTTGCATTAGAAGTTGTATATGTTGAGGATATTGAGAAAATTATAATAAGAAGTGCTACAGGTTGTCAGTGGTGAAGTGAAGTTCTGTCATTGTGATCAGTATGTTGCTGTTAAGAGGTTGTGTGCTAAAGGGTTTCTTGTTGAGTATATCTAGTTTATCCATGTCACGTTTTAGATATCTGTGTGAAGATTTGATCAAGTTGTGAAGATTTGTATTCTGAAATTTTTTCTATTACTTCAGTTTGTGTTCCTGAATGAAGATCATGTGATTCCAATAATTTTAGTTGTTGTGGATGCTTATCTAATGTTTCATGATGCTTGTGGATGTTTCTAGTTCATTCTCTATCTATGTTACATGTTCGCATTGATTGTTGTGCTCGTGATTCGATATTTTGTTTTGCGTGTTCATGTTTTTCATGTTCTTGGCCGACAAGGCGTTGAAGCGTGTTGTGGATCTTCAGGGAGTAATTAATTGAAGTGGTTCATGTTTTAGGATGTAATTTTTAGTCTTCACTATGTTGTGGCCAACCTTGGTTGATTCGCATTAATAATCTTTATTGATTTGGGCTGACTGTTTATATTCATTTTATTATTTCTTTGGAGCCGACTTATAGCGATGTAATTTCTTGTTGTGGATATATAAGAGCAATTTTTTTATCATTTGAAGGCATATGCATGTGTGTGTGTGTGTGAAGTGTAAGAATCCTATGTGCGAATAAAGTTTAGATCATTCAAAGGAAGAGAAAACAGAGAAGAAGAGTGAAGAAGAGTGAAGAAGTGTTCATGTGCTTAACCGAAACTATAACCAGGCATTAACAGATGCTACTTTTCTCAGTTCAAAGTCTGATGGATTTAATTAGAACCTTTTTGTAAGACAATGTGTCTTCCTTTGGGTAGTAAGCCTCTTTTGTATTTAAGCAGTGAGCTCTAGGAAATGTGCCTGAATGCATGTGCATTCCCCATTCATAATTTATTATAATTTTAACATGGTATAATCTTGTGGATTGACCTCCACCGTGGTTTTTTCCCTAACAGGGTTTCCACATAAAAAAATTGGTGTTATGTGTGATTCTAATGTGTTGTTCATTTATGCTTTCATGATTAATGATCAGATCTAAGAATAAGGTTAATAAGTTGAATATAAGTTTGAAATTCGGTTACAACTAATTCACCCCCTCTCAGTTGTCCACCCTTGTGTTTCCAACTATTTGACCATCACCCTCTATCGGAACTCATCTATGTCTACGTGCCCAAGATTTGTGTTTGAGATTGAGTCCTAGGTAGAAGAAATCTTGGAGGTACACTCCATTCCATGAAACTGATATTTCATTTGATCCTTTTCTTCTTTTCCCCTCAGCATGCGTGTGATCTTCTTTCCTTAATCAACTTTCTCAACAGGTCTCCCTGATGGACCCACAGTAGGTTCCATAAATCATGCATGCAAAATATGTAGTAAGTGCATTTATATGAAAATCAGAGCATGTGTTAGTCAAATCCTACAAAACGAGCATTAGATCCATTTATACATCATCAAAAGATCATAAGATTCATTACTAATCCTCATTTGGGGCTTATTTGACCTATTTAGGTGAATGCGAGACTAGGGATGTAGGTTTTCCTGGGGTGAAAGTCATCAGGAAGGAAACGATGAGATACAGCTGTGGAGCCATGGAAACTCACAGGCGGCTACCTACAACAAGAAATCTTCATTATGAATTTAGTGGTGATCAAAGTTCTTGGGAGGAAGTTTGGCACGTGCAAAAATTGGTTGTAAGGCACTTGAAGTTACTTGATTGAGCTTTCATGCATTTGCGGGTCCAAGGCATGTGGGTGCAAGAAGGTTGAAGGACGTTTGGAGCCTTCGTCGTTAAGCAACAAAATTTAGGGGACAATGATGCGCAAGTGGTGCTCTGAATTTAAGGGATCCACAAGAACTTCAGACTTTGTATGTCCTTAAGTTTAATTGTTTTAGAAGATACGAGAGGGAGCTATCGGGCCGTTATCAAGTGGTTTCCATTAAGAAATGGCCTTGGAGGGATGACAGTCTGTAGGTAGTGGTCCACATAAGCAGATTCGTAATGAGCTCACGAACCCAGTTTATGTGTTAATGGTTTCAAGATTCAGCAAAGGGAAGAGTCCTCTACGAAACTCGCCATGCTGGAAGACATGGGTACCTAGGAATTAAGGAAGGAAATCAGTGGGATGGCCACCTGCATGCGGCCACTTGCATGAGCCGATCGGCAAGTGACATTTTGACTTAGCATTTTAAGTTTGACGGACTCGAAATGACAATGAAGGTATCAAAATCTGCAATGTGGATGGATGGAATGGTCTTGCCGCTACACAACAACAATGGTTTGACGACGGGCCATAGGTAGTGGCCCGCAAGGTTGATTAGACTTAGCAGATTTGGGCAATTGACAACAACGATGGAGGCAAGACTTGCAACATAGATAGCGGCTAAGGTTAGGCCGTTAACAACCGATACTCAGAAGGCCACCGCCCGTACTTAGAATCCCGTAGGGGAACCTCCGCACCAGGCTTAGGACTTAGTCATTTTCAATATTTTCACACATTATCCAAAATGGTGATGGTGAGGGTGTGGGCCATAGAAGCTTATTCACTGTGTGAAGAATGGTGATGGTAAATCGGGAACCTGCATACGTGCAAAGGCGACGTTGAGGATTTTCCAAGTGTTTGAGGCAATTTTGTAGGTGCAGGATTGAGGGTTGTGATGGCCACCAGTGAGCTAGGGTTTTAATTTGTATGATTTGATTATTGACGAGCTCAAACCTTAATCACAGGAAAATATTTTGAAACTTTAGATGTTGACTTACCTAAAAATGGTGTGAAAATTCAATGAAAACCTTGGTTTGGATTTGCTATAAGCTCATGTGGGTGCAACTTCCTCATTCCCTATTTCCTTCTCTCCAAAATTCAAATTTGCAGGGGTGAAAATGATAGTTTGGTGCCTCTATTTATAGGAAAAAGGGAATTAATGATGCACATTAATTTTGAGGTATGGTGGTAGGTTAGGTAGATGGGGTTGCAGAGACCCATCCTGGTGTGACTGTCAGCGGAGACCCAGACGACGATGAAAATTGCAGAGCCCGCAATGCAGGTGGACCCTTGGGTTTCACCATTAGCTTATTGCTAAGTGACAATGGTGACCCACAGAAGGAAACCTGCAAGTGCAGGTTCGTCGAGCTACATGGACGCCAGGGAAAAGTGCAAAGGGAAACCCACAAGGGAATACCCACATAGACTAATGACTTAGTAGCTTTTGAGGTGGTGACTTTGGTCAAAGGGAAATTAGTGACTTTACTACACATGACCACTTTAAGCTCATAAATTAGGGGCATGCAAAATGAGGCAAAGGTGAAGATGACCCAGCGAAGTCAAAAGAAAAGAGGGGGTCCTTGATACGAATGGGGTGTGTGTGCAATAGGTACAACAAATGGTGACTCTGCTAGGAGAATGCTCCCAAGCATTCTAAGGGTAAGGATTCATCTGGAACCTAGAATCTCTGGTTTCGTAGACTAGAAGCTAGTTTCCATAAGAAAACTAGAAACTTAAAGGAGGATGGGATCCTTAGTTGAATTTGATCACATAAATATCTTAGGAGTGTGTGTGTAGTGTGTTCATTTCCTTCCCTTAGAGACCATAATGAAAAGTAGTCAGCCAACCGATGAAAGCTACGCAAATTGTTCGACCCCAAAAGTAACCTAGACATTGCTCCACTGCCAGTTAGGTGTCCATAGCCCCGACAGAGTTGTCGCTATGTCCTCATGAACATTTCTCTATTTCCAGCCAAACATCCATAGCCCTGATAGAGTTTTTCGCACACCCACATAGTTGCTTGTTTCAATCATTTTATTTTCTCTTTTTTGATATTCTTTTTCTTTGCTCAATTGCATAAGCACTGAATCTTATAGTGGGTTTTGAAGTCATAGTGGTCACTGGAGTAGAATTAATATTTTTTCACTTGCCAAAACCTCATAATGACTATCATATAGATCGTTAGAAATAGTTAAGATGTGTTTTCATGTGTAATCTGAGATAAGCGTGAGGAGATTCAAATAAGGGTTCTGTCCTAGATCAGGTTAGAGTTCAAGTAAGGAAACCTGCTTCACGGTAGCACTCAGAAGTCAGTAGTAACAGATGAAGACTTATCTAGAGAATGGATGGGAGTGGAAAAAAGATTAGGCCCTTTGAAAAGAAAAGCCTAGCCACCGCATTGAGGTCGAGAGAAACCCTCAGCAAAACAAAATCTGGGAAAGCGAGTGAAAGTGAGGAGAAAGCAAATCAACAAAGCAAAAGAAAATACCCTACTTATTTACACCTATATACAAAGAGGATGAGCTTGAACAAATCACATAAGGAAATAATGCTTAAGGTACTGCCCATTGACAGACAACGAGACATCCTCTCCAATGAGAGTCTTGAGGCGAAAGGAATTATCCCCTAGAATTTCCAAAATTTGAAAGGGGCGAAGCCAAAGCTTGTTGAATTTGTCATGTCCCCCTTTCTTCTCGTGGGCCTTATCCCCACAAAGGACTAAATATGCAATCCTGAAGGTCTTTACTTTGGTTTGGCGATTGAACCATCGTTTGACTACTCTCTGGTGTTTGGAAAATTTTTCTATTGCTTGATCATGGACTTCCTGTAAATGTAGCAATTCAACAAGATGGGCTTCTTGGCGTTCCCCTTCCTCATAGTACGTGTTAACAAATTGGAGCATGTGGATCTTGAGGTGGATTGGGAAAAAAGGTTCTAAACCATAGAGAAGGAAAAAAGGGGAATTTCCCAAGGCAACCTTATGATGGGTGTGATCTTCCCGTAAGGAAAAATGCAATTGGGAATGCCAATCCTTTGGGTTTCTATCAAGCATATTTTGGATCACAGTCAACAATTTTTGTTTGTGGATTCAGCTAGGCCATTTCCCCGAGGGTAGTAGTTGGATGAGAATTTAAGCGTGATTCTATAATCAAAGGCTCAAATAGAAAACTTAAGGGATGAAAAGGTGGGACCATTGTCACACATGAGAGAAAATGGGCAACTGAAGTGATTTAAAATAAAAATTTCTAGAAAATTAGTAACTACTTTAGTTGTACATTGCCTACATGCTATTGCTTCAATCCATCTAGTGCAATAATCAAAAGCGCTCATAATATACCTATGGCTTTTAGAGGATGGTAGGCTTACCAGACCAATGAAGTTGAGCCCCCACTGAGCAAAAGGCCTTACCTCCATGATTGGCTACAACGGGACAACAACATTCCTTTCCTGGGTGGTGACGGTCTGACATACGTGATAAATCTAACATGGTTATGTGCATCTTTGAATAGCGTTGGTCAGTAGTACCCAACCAGTAGGATCTAGCGAGCAGTGGAAGGGCCAGATCCATGGCCAGTGCCAAACCTTTCATGGAAATGTTTCAACACCTCAACTTCTTCTTCTTTTCACAAGCATTTGAGGTAGATGCCTTCATGATTTCTCTTGTATAGTATGGATCTCTACAACATATAACTTCTGCTCTTCAGTCTCAAATCATGTTTTTGTACACCTTGTAGCCATGATGATCACTTGTTGTTCAGTAAATAATAGACTATGTCATCATACCACTCTCCTGGAAAGACATCCTCCAATTGGTACTGCTACACTGTAAGCTCGAGTCTAGTTTCTACTATTGTGCGAGTGAGGGCTTGTCCTCGGACCAAATTCATGGGCTGAATCTCCATGTCATATTCTTGTAATATCGTGATCCACTTTTCTCTTCTTTCTCCTAACTCATTCTGCATCAATAAGGTCTTGATAGCTAGATCTGGTACAATCACAAATATCTTGTTCCTCAAGATATAGTGCTGAAATTTCTTAACTCCTCTAACTAGAGTATATGCCTAATTTTTGACATTGTGATAACGTAATTCTACATCCTTCAATGGAGAACTCATTAATGCACTAGGGTGTTCATTCCCTTCATCATCTTTCTGTGTTAGCATGCTGGCGCAAGAATGGTTTGAAACAAATGAATAGATATAGAACGACTTTAGATAGTCTAGACTGACCAACACTGGTACATCAACAATAGCTCTCTTGATTTCTTCAAAAGAATGCTTGGCTTCCAGTTTCCATTCCACCTTGGCATCCTACTTAAGCAGGATGTTTAATGGCTTGACGATTTCTGCAAAGCCTGTGATGAATTTTCTGACAAAGTTGATCTTTCTGAAGAAATAATTCATTTCTTTCTTATTGCCTAGGAGCTGAATCTTTAATATGGCTTGGATATGCTCAGGGTCAATTGAGATTCCTTTTTCTAAGATCATGTGCCCCAATAGCCTCCCTTTAGTCACTTCGAAGATGGATTTCCTTAGATTCAACGAGATGCCAAACTCTCTGCACTTTTGAAAGACCTTGCACAAATACGAGACATGCTATCTCCTTTTCTTAGAGAACATGGCGAGGTCATCCATTTATATGATGATACACTTGATGATGAGGTCCTTAAAGGCAATGTCCATGGCACACTAAAATGTTGCGCCGATGTTGATTAATCCAAACGACATCCTTCTGTACGCAAACGTTCCCCATTTTGTGGTGAAAGTCATTTTATGCCTATCTTCATACTATACCATCACTTGGTTATATCTTGAATATCTGTCTAGAAATGACATGATTCAAGATCCATTAACTATTTACAACACTTCATCTAGTGATGGCATCAGGTGGTTGTCCTTTTCAAAGGCTCTATTTAAATTTCAGAAGTCTACACACAACTTGATTTCACCATTCTTTTTCCTAACCAAAACCATATTTTCCACCCATGTGGAATGCCTAATAGGGAAGGTGATTCAGGCAGACAAAAAATTTTAAACTTCTTTGTAGATAATTGGTTCCAATGGCGCATTGATCGAGCGCTGATGCTGTTGAAAAGGATTTACATTTGGCTTAAGGGGGATGGTATGAGTGATAATTGAAGTATCATAGGTTTTCAAGTCCTCATAGCTCCAAGAAATCACGTCATGATAGGCATGCAAAGCATCAATGATTCTTTTTCTTTCTGCTGATGTGGACACTTTGCCAATGAACACATTTTAAATCTCTTTAGTAGTACCCATGTTATGAGCATTATATTGATTGTCGATCGACTCTTTCTTAGTCTACTGACCTTGATCCCTAATTTAATCTAAATCAAATATTCTCTCCAGCTGAACCATACCTGTCAGTATTGTGTTTTTTTTGAGGTTGATAACCCCTTCTATATCCAGTTCAACCTCCTTAGGCTTCATCTCATCAATGATTTGGGTCACAAATACATCAAAACTTGTGATGAAGTCGAGGATGTGCTTATCATCATTGAACAATTGAAAGTTGGTGACATTGTTGGGCATTGATGGGGTAGAGGTGAGCTCTACAGTGAATTTTTGTAAGCCGATTAAGGACAAGGGTTGAAGGGTGCTAGATGCTTGAGCTAATGCATCTACAGTTTGATTCCTATTGTGAGGGATTAAATGAATTTTGAATGCATCTCATCATTCTATGAGATCCCATACCTTGTGTCTATAATTTGCTAACCTTCTATCATGACAGGAGTAAAGTTTCCTAACTTGTTTCACTACCAACTCAGAATCACCAAATACTTAAAACATTTTGACCTTTTTTCTTAGTGCCATCAAAAGTCCATGAACTAATGCCTCGTATTCTACTACATTATTTGTGCAATAGAATTGTAAACTATGGGCAACAAAATACCTCATACTCATGGGGATGATAAGCTCAAAGTTGGCTCCCGATCCTTGCTTGGACTTGGACCCATCAAAGTGCAATGTCCAAAACTTAGCAACATCTTTGACTTTGGAGTTGATTGAGCATGCTTCCTTTCTTGGTTGCACATCTACTTTTGTTTTTGTATCCTTGGGTGGCTGCGCGGATCCGAGTTGGTCTTGATTTTGTTGTTCTCCTGCAACCTCTTTTAGGATAACTTGTCCTTTAATATGCTTAACTATTGTTTGACATATGCAACATTAAAATTTTGAATGGGCTACGTTGTGCACCCTGCACCAACTTGGCAGTAATAGCTCCTAGAAATCCATTTCGGTGCCCAAATTAAGCTGATCTTGTGCACATTTCCGCATAAATTCTTGGAATCCATCCAACAATCTAGAGTTACCATCTTCGTCAGATTCTTCATCTTTGGATTCAACTAGCACCTTTGTGCTATTAGGGACATGGGTTAAGTTGGTGGGAGCATTGCAGAATACAAGAAGGACCTCTTCGACCACTTCTTGAAATTATTCTTCACCCTGATAGGCCACAGGACAATAATTCCCCAACTTTGTTTCTGCCAACAACACTTCGTTTGTCTTGTTATACTCTATGATCATGAACTTCATTCGGGGTTCTCTCTCAATGCAGATCTAGTTTGGAAGCCCCTTCCAAGGAAACCAAAGATGATAATAGTCTGTTGTGGCATAGCCCTTCAAAGCATGGGTGAAATCTTGTCCTAGTATAATGCCATATGTATTCGAGATGTCAACAACTTGAATGTCAATCACCTGCTGCACCCTTGGGTCAACAACAGTCTGCATGGGTATTTTGTTCATTTCTCCTACTATGTTCACTTCTGTCTTGTCTAGCTGAGTGACTTTCTATTGGGGGGAGTTGGAGTTATCCCTAGTGTTGGGAACACAACAAAGGGCATGACATTAGCCGAAGCTCCATAATCTAATAGGAAATTATGTAAATTCTTTCTAAATATTTGAATAGTCATTAAGAAGGGAGAGGTTTCCAAATTTCCTTAAAACAACCCTACTGAGATATCCGCTTGAGCCACTTGAGCCTTGTCTTTATGATTGTATTTATCCTTGGTTTGCACTTGATTTGAATCCTTGGTAGGAGATTTGCTTGTTGACTGATTTTTACTAGCTTGTTGGTTTGGGGGATGATCGGGTTTCTTCCCCAGGATCTCTCTAATTATGGGCTCATTACCATAAGTGTCAAAGGAAACCCTCTTGGTGGGTACCTCTTGGGATGGATTTGACGAGGAAGTTCTGTTTAGTGACCTAAAGAGGGTGTTATGGATAGCAGGTACCTTTAATAACTCAAAGGTTGACAAACCAACTTTGACCTTCTTAAATTCCTTAGCTACATACTCTCCCATTTGTTCTACCTCTACTTCATAAAATGTGCTTTGGGAAGAGCTAGTGGGCTAATCCTGAGTTTGATTTGGATATCTTATTTTGTTAAAATATTGAATAGGCATTAGGATCAGGTGGAGTATTAAAGTTTTTGGGATGAGTAGAAGTGGTGAAAGGGAGTCCAACTTGTCTATTCCTTAAGTTGTATGGGGTTTCCCTTTGACGAAACATTTGAACTTCATCCTCATGAGGTTCTTCCTCATCTATTGGACCATTATCTACTAAATTAAAGAGTTGGGATAAAGCATCATTGTTACTTACCTCTTTCACCTCTTCGCCTTTGGGGGAAGCCTCCTTCTTAGGTGAGCTGCTTTCACTTTTTGGGAAAGGAGCCTGGTTGGCCACCAACATTGAAGAATAATATGGTTTTGAAGGAACTAATTCTCGACAACCTAAACCATCAAAAAAATTCTAGACTTCTACTTGGAAATTTTTTGCTCGGTTTAAAACTCTGGGCAATCCAACTATGAATTCCTATTCATTTTGTGGATCCAACACCATCCAGATAGGTAAACCTCAGCCAAATAAACTCCACTTGTAGGTTTTTTGGCACCACCTAGTTGATCAAGAGGTGTGGGGACACCTCCATTGTTTGGCCTCGTGTTCCATGTTCAATTTTTCCTTTGCAAAGGCCTCCTTTCAAAGCTTTGGCCTAAATTCTATCCTCTTTCATAATTTTTCCCAGAAGAGGGACCCGAATCACAGTTTTCTCAATTGCGATTAGCTTGAATGCTCCTCTAGGAGACTTGAAACTAGTTGTTTTGGTTCCTTAGATGCATCATCTCCATAGACAGTTTCTTTACCATCTCAGTCAATTCATCTATCTGATCCTTCTCCGCGTTGCTCTATTGTGGTATTGAATTTTGAAGGAAAAATGGTTGCATCATGGGTTGGTTCTGCTATGTAGGTGGGAACTCAGAGCCTTGTAGGTATGAGGGAACTTGAGGTTGTTGAGTGTACATCCGCCGCTGTGAAGATTGCAAGTAATGAGGCACATAAGGTGCTTGGTTCAAGGGATTCCCTGGATGTAGGACAACAGTTGAGGGACTTGATTTAGCATGGGCATCTGATTGGGCAAGGCATGGGTTAGCTCTTGGATATTAGTTAGATGAGCAGTGGGTCCCAATGAGGGTAGTAGACCTACAATATTCTGCCCCAAGTTTGTGCTTGCTATGACTACTTCTGCACATTCATCTACCAACCTGGTAGACAACAAACACATCCTTTTCATTAATGAGGATGTTAGATTATCCAAGGCTACGCAATAAACCAGCTTAACTGAGGCATCATCAACCATGTAGGGCGTCTAAAAATTCATGTAAGCTCTATGGAATTGGTCATTGAAAGAGCTGATGGGCTCATTGACTTCCCTTCTGATGGACATGAACTACTGGTATAACTCAGAGGGGCTAATAGGAAGTTTGAACTTCTGCAAAAATGTGTCATTCATTTGATTCCAAGTAGTGATGGATCCAGTCAGTAGATGGATGTACCAGTAAATGGCCTCCTCCCCTAATGAGTAAGGGAAGAGCCTACAAGACACATCTTCATGTTCTATTTGCATATCCTTCAAGGCTGTTTGAAAGATCTTGATGTGCTCTTTCGCTGTCCTTTGCAGATCCTATGGATGGAAATTAGTGCAAAAGCCTTATGGATTCTTTGACATGTCATGATAATCATTGAAGGATAATGGGGATGGGTTGTTACGCAGCCAACCCATTGTGGGATGAGGTGGCTGCGTTTGTTGTGCTATATTAACCTAAGGCTGCAATGGAGCAGTAGTTGGGGTAGCACCTTTAGGGAGTTGTGTTGGGACTGGGACAACACCTTGTCTATGGGAAGTGAAGGGTGGAAAGGAAGTTTGGAGTGAAGGGGTGGAAGGAAGTGTTGTTGGAAGTGAAGGGGAGGAATGGGATGGAGGGGATGGAGGTCGAGTGGGTGAGACTAAAGCTGATGCTTCTCTCTTTTTGGCTCTCTTAGCCTTGGTGGGAGGTTTTAGCTCATGTAGCTCCCCTTTTTCTAGTGTAGATCAGAGCACTCTATGAAACCTTTGGGGGGAGAAGGAACCAATTCAATCCAGCTTAGCCTAGCTACCATCCCTCTAGTGCCAGTTTTGTTGATGGGTGTTTTAGCACTTTCTTAACACAAACAATGCACAAGTGCAATGTCTCTCTTGAAAGATAATTTATGCAACTAAGTTTTAGAAATCACCCCAAGGTCTCTTGAAGCTTGGAATAATTTAGTTGGTTGATGTGATTTGTTGGTAATCAAAAAGTTAATTTACGGTTAGCTAAGCATGGAGGGAATTAGATCTACAAAAGGAGTTTTGTAAGTTATGGAAATGAATGTGTAATTGTTTCAAGTTCAGGACAACAAGCTAAAACTCCTCTTTACTCATCAAGTTAAGCTTTTGGATGATGTTGGAACTTTTTCTTACTTTAGTTTTCAAAGAAAGGTTAAAAGGGAAAAGGGATGATAAGTTTCCTAGACTTGCAACTAATTTTGAACAGTACCAATGAAGGATGCTAAAGTGGACGACCTTCCTAAACCTTAGTTTCACTTAACCAAGGGCAACCTACAGTCTAATGAAACAACTAAAATCTTCTAAGGTCTATATATTTTCAACCATTCATTCACCATTAAGCATGAAAAATAGATAAACTTAAGTGAAACAATGAAATAATTCTCAGACTAACTTTACACAACTGTTTATCATCAATAAACAACAAAAAGTATGAGCTAGGGAGATATTAACACCATAACATTCTTCACCATTAAAGTGCAACATATACTAACAACTAAAAGCAACTTGAAACTAGAAGAACAAAGATAAAATATAATATTGGGAGATTGAATCATGCACACATGTGAAGAAAACACAAGAATCCATGAAAATAATAATATTCTTATTAAATTTCTACAACATTCCTTTACACAACAACTCAACTCTCTCTTTGAAAATGAGAGGAGACACCTATTTATAGTTTTTCAAAAGTAAAATGAATGGAAAAGATTAAATTTCATTGTGTGGCTCAGATTCATTTTACATTAGGGTTTCACCTACCCTGATACTATAGCAATTTTGTCCTGTAGTGGTTGCCATCCTTTATAGCTACTTTGTCAAATATTCATAATTTATGACTGGTTTTCCTTCATTCTTCTAGAGAGTAGAATACTCTATGAATTTCCTGACCAGAGCCTGGAGCTTGTCCCATTCTATGATATCCGATTGAAGCATTTGGAAGGATGTCTTCTTAATTTTCCCAGTAGTCTGATCCCAGGTCTTAGTGCATTTTGAGGTTGCTTTGATGACCTGTTAAGATTGTGTGAAAGCCTTGGTAGGAAAGTCCATAAAGTCCGATGACAATGTATTTGTGGCCCTCTGCTCCATCTTGTGGAAGAACGACTTGATCTTTTCTAGATCTATCTCTAGAGCATGCATCTCATAGTTTGTCATTATTTTCAAGTAATCCTCACTATCAACTCGAAGTTCCACAACCCATTCAAGATCAAGCTCTAGCTCGTGCAAAGCCTTCTCTAGGACATCCTTCCTATATTCCAAGTCCATTTTCCATGTCTCCACTAACCAATGATTATCCTTTAGGAGCTCAAGCTCCTTTTCCCATATTACTCTGGAGAATTTGAGGATGCATTCAAGCTTAGGATATGTGATTCTATACAGCTCAGAGAACCTATGACATGTCTTTATCATTTCATCTATCTTCTTTTGCAACCCCCAAAACCTATTGAATGCCTGGTCAACATGGAAGATTCCCATGTTTCCATTATATAACACCCGATTGAACTAATCTAAGGTGGAATTGGACCAGTTATTCTTCTTTTCCATTCTATTTAGCTCTTCTAGGAGAGGAGAGTGGGCATGGATGACATTGTAGGAACCTCTTCTTCCATAGACATCCACTATTGAATGTAAGCAGTAATATCCTCTACCTGTACCTTTAGTTTTTCCTTTGTGGATTGGTCCTTGTTCATTTGTTGCATAATGGTGGGCATGTACCCTTGGAATTCACCTATTTTTTTCTCATGGGTTGTTGGGACTAGATTAATCATTGAGATGTTGTAGCCCTGACCCTACATGATGCCTGTATCTTTATCTATCACAAGAGTGGAAATTTATATTGTTTGGGAACCAGAGGTGTCTACCATGATATGAGAATGGACCCTGGGCTTCTTCTCCTTTCTTGTTTTCGTTTGGGCCCTAGCCAGTATTGCTTCAAGCCTAGCTTTTAGGTCAACGACCACATGAGTTTTCTTTTGCAATTGTTGTTCCATCTAGTCAGGCACCTTGGTTTTCTCATTGGGTGATTCATGATCACCTTCCTCTATCTGTGCATTCCGAGGTTGCTCCTCTTCATTTCCAGGAGCTCTTGATCATTCTTTTCTTCTTCATTCGAGCTTTTTGTTTGCATATCCTTTCCTCTGCCTAACTTGGTAGAAGCTATACTTTCCTCATTGATGCCTTCTTTTTGGGGTGCCTTCTCTTCTTCATGCCTGATCTCAATGTGGTGCTCCAGCTCAAGGCTCTTTCTTAGAACATTCTTCTTTATCTTTATCTTTTTCTTCCCACTTTTTTGGAGGTACTTCTTCCTGGATTAGGTCCTTGTCTTGACCAATTAATGGAGGATCTTTGAGTATCTCCACATCCACATCAACATCAAATTTTCCCTTAGAGAGGTGTCCTTCAGGATCAACCTATTCACCTATATCCTTGGACTATTGGGGCAATTATTCATCCAACTCCTGGTTTGATGTTTCTATTACATATCACTCATTGAGGGCCTCAGTGCCCTCTTCTAAAGAATGTGAATTTTCCTTGTCGAATTCCACTCTATCCAAATTTATATTTAGCTTGCCTTCTGGGTGCTCAAAATAATCATCTTGATCAAATTATTGGGGCTCCTCAACTACATCTTTTGTAGCCTCTCTTTGTTGTTTTGCATGATGCTTTTCCATCTCTTCCAAGATCTGCATGGTAGCTTCCATCTTCGGTGGCTCTGTAGGTGGTGGAGGAAGAGGCAAGGCAACAAAAATTTGGGCCATTAGAGCCTAAATCTTGGGGTCGAGGATTACCTTAGAAATTTCATTGTGCATGTTTTACATATATGCCATGAAAGCATGCAACAGAGTAAGAGGTGACATGGTAATAATGGACATTATAGGTAGTGGAGTGGAGAGAGTAGGTAGTGGAGGAGGGAGTGAAGAAGATGATAGAGGGGATGTAGTGGAAGAGGAGGATTCAAGTACCATCACCAAAGCAGTTGGCGAGGTGGAGGCGAGGTGGATTGAGATATCCATGGCAGGTGGAGACAAAATGAGAAAAGCTTGAGAGGCAGAAACTGGAGGAGTGGCAATGATAGTAGTGACAACGGGGGTGGAAGTGACAAGTGGTGAATGCGGCTGCTCAACTTCTTCTTTGTGTTGGGGATCCTCCTCCTAGATGGTGGAAATATCAAGTATGAACATCCCTATTTTCTTTACTCTCTTAGATGTTTCTCCCTTGGTGGACTTTCTTGAATATACCTTGTGCTTAGGATTATGCTTAGGCACATCCTTTCTTTTCTTTGACCTTGTCATTGGTGGGGACTTGGGAGGTTTTTCTGTTGAGGAAACAACTGCTCCATTGTCTTTTTCATTTTCAAGCTCATCCTCAAGCTCACCATATGTTAGTTTAGTGACCTGTGCTTTAAGTTGGATAATCTTGGCATCTATCCACTTCCCCGTTCTATTTTCAATGGGACATGCTAGTATATAAATGTATGTAACCACTTCTTTATTCCAATCTATCATAGGTAAGTGCTGTAAGGAAAGCAAAGGTGTGGAAACACTTTCCTAATGACAATTCTAAGAAAAGAATGCATATTTAAAGTTCAAATTTTAAATTACATTTCATTAAAGATGCATATTACCACAAAATAGATAAGAAAAAATTCACACAACACAAAATAGACACTAGTATTTAACGTGGGAAAACCCTTTTGGGAAAAAAACCACCACACCAAGGAAAAACACTTTGTCTTACATTGAACAAATGGTCCACATATAGAGTCACAATTTCTCCCTCTCAAATGTCAATTCAGTCACTTAATATAGGTAGCATTACAATTTTTGATCAATATCATTCTCTCTCAACATAATCAACTTAACTCACTTGATCACTATTACAATGTATTACACATACAACAATTTCCTTTTGAGAGAAATCCTCAATCAATCTACATCACCAAACCCATGCTGGAAAGATACCAATTCGGTTTCCAATCATTACAATAGTCTAACCATCGCTCAACAGTTTCCTTATCGGGTCATTGCTAGAACAAAATCCATCCTTTTACTGATTTGTTCGAGTCCCACCAATGAGTGAAATTCCCACCAGATCAAATAGTCAATGGAGTATCGGTGAGACAAAAGACCTTGTCTCACCGATCACACATCATCCCACTGATAAAGGTCACACTGGTCAACCAACCAATTATCACTTTTGAACTGAGCAATAGTCGGGTCCCACAGTGTTGTTACACATTCATTGTCGTATCAGGGAGACTCTAAAATGTCTCCCACCGATGGAAGCAAGTTGCTTCAACAATGCTTCAAGTGGTCCCCACTGCCTCCAGCTTGACACCACATCACCGTTCTCCACCTATTAGCTCGGGCTCCACCAGGGATCATCGGTCCATCATCAGAACATGGTGAAGAGTTGAACTGAAGTCCCTTAGTCATACTGATGGAGTTATATCATTCTATTGTTCAGACTCCCATGAGTATCCCACCGATAGTAAGGTGTTACATTGATGGAAGAACTATTTTCCTATCATTGAGACATGCCTCATGGTTTAGCCAATAGTTCCAACACTCGCTGATAGAATACAATGGTGAACTAACATCTGACCATCATTGGGACTATGAACAAGGTCCCACTGATGGAGCAAAGTATGGCTGATGAAGAAAGGAAGAAAAGTCCACAATGTTTCCAATAGTTACACTAGTAAGCTGAGGCACAATTCCAACATGCTCCCACTTGTCAAAGGCTTACTGGCTTCTCCAAAATTGAGATTTCTTTATGTCATAGACCCAAAGGCCCATCGAATTGGCACACCACCTAAACTTGTCTGTGCTCATTAGTTTTATTACTGCATCTACAACGTTTTCCAAAGTATCCACCTTCTCAAGACTGACCTTTCCATCCTCCACCATATCACACACAAAATGATACTGCACATCTATATGTTTCGTCCTGGCATGTACAGTTGGATTTTTCGCCAAACAAATGGCACTCTGACTATCACAAAAAATGGTAATTTTCCTTGCAATGAACCCAATATCAGAACACAAACGTCTAAGTCAAATAGCTTCTTTACAAGTGTGTGTTGCTTCCATATATTCTTCCTCCATAGTAGATAAAGCGACTATAGCTCATTGCTTGCTCATCCAACTAATTGCACCACCATTCAATGTGAAGATGTATCCACTAGTGGATCTTCTGTTGTCAATGTCCCCTACCTAATCAGAATCCACATAACCTCAAATGCTGATGGATCTTTGTGACCCAATTGAATTACCATGATAGAATAAAGTGTACTAAGAGGTACCTTTCAAATATCTAAAAACTCTTTTCACAACATCCCAATGCAGTCTTCCTAGATTTTCCATAAATTGACTAAGTACTCCCACTGCTTGGGCAATGTCTAGCCTTGTATAGACTATTGCATACATTAAACTACCAATTGAACTCTCATAAAGCACTCTAGTCATGTCCTCTATCTTAGTAGGAGATTTTGGAAAATCTTTAACAAATAGCTTCATTCCCTAAAACACTGGAACAACTAGCTACTTGCAATAAGTCATACAAAATATCTCTAGGACAATATTTATATACTTACTCTAGTTGAGCCAAAGTTTTCTACTAGCTCCATCTCGTTTTATTTCCATCCCCAAAATATACCTTGTTGCAACAAGATCTTTCATTTCAAACTTTGTAGACAACTAAGATTTTAGATCAGAAATCATAGTCTTATTATTTCCTATGAACGACATATCATCAACATATAGGGAAATAATAAGCACTCGATCATTTTTAGTTTTGAAGTATACATAATAATTAGATTTTGATCTTACAAATCCCAATGACAAAAAAAAATGTGTCAAACTTCTGGTACCACATTCTAGGAAATTATTTTAAACTATACAAAGATTTCTATAACTTGCAAACCATATTTTCTTTACCTTTTTCCACAAAGTGCTCTGGCTGGGACATATAAATTTCTTCTTCAAGATCTCCATGAAGAAATGCTGTCTTCACATCCATCTATTCAATCTCTAAGTCATACACTACTAAAAGTGACAAAATAAATTTGATAGATGTCAGCTTAGCTTCAGGAGAAAATATTTCCCCATAATCAATTCCCTCTACCTGGGAATAGCCTTTCACAACCAACCTAGCTTTATACTTTTCAACACTACCATCTAGACTGATTTTCTTCTTAAATACCCATTTACAACCAACATGCTTTCTACTTTCAGGAAAGGGCACCAAATCCCAGGTCACATTCTTTTTTAATGACACCATTTCCTCATTCATGGCTTCCAACCAAGAATTTGAATCAGACATTTCTATAGCCTCTTTCATAGTCCTAGGCTCATCAGTGCTTGTAATCAAAGCATAGGCACAATTTACATCCAACATGGAAAAAACATACCTTTCAAGTTTCGGCCTTTCATGTTTAGACTTCCTCAAAGGTTGAGGCTGAGGTTGTGGTTCTTCTTCTTTAGAACTCTCAGAGCTCCTAGAAATCTCCTCAATTTCAGGTACACTTCATAGTTCCTCTTTATTTGGAGTTCGAGGAATTTCAACTACCTTTTATTTGTTTTCTTCTTTCACTTCTAACTATAGATCCATTAAAGAAGGTTTTAACTCACAAAAGATTACACTTTTGTTGTATACAACCTTTTCAATCATAGGATTTCAAAGCTTGTATCGTTTCACACTAATGCAATAGCCAATGAAGATACATTTTACAACTTTATTTTTCAATTTAGATATTTTTTCATTCGGTACATGAACATATGCTTTGTAGCCAAAGACTCTTACATGTCTTAAAGAGGGCTTCTTACTAGACCAAGCTTCCATAGGCATTTTTTCAGCAAGTGCCGAAGAGGGAGATTGATTTGTTAAATAACATGCTATAACCACTAATGATTCAAATTAATGGTTCAATTTTGATAGGTTTTATTATATATTTGTTGTTGATACCATAGAATTTGGCACTTGGTTGTTGAAATTTTCCATGTTATTTTCTTAAAACCATAAACCTTGGGCATAAGTTTATCCTTGTCACTTTTAATGACATTAACATGCTATGCGAATTATCTATGTTAATTTTACATGTGGTTGAATGGATGTTACTTTAAGGTAATTGTGGATATGCAATTATTTGTGCATGCTAATGTCATTATGTTGGTTTACACTAAGATGCTGATGTCAACAAAGCTTGCAAAGTGGAAGAAACTCCTGCCAGCTGGTCAGTTTCCAAGAGAATAAAAAAGGTGGCCATTAAGAGGTCAAAGGAGGGAAAACTCTCAATGGAGGGAAACTTCCAATGGAGGGAAATTCCTAATTCGAATGAAAGATTGTAACTACCTTTTAATGGTCATGTTTGTTTGTTGAGAAAATCTAGGGAATGTGTTGTGCTAGATTCTCGTTGGGGCAAGTCTACTTTAACCAAATTTGGCGCATGTACAACTTCCTCCCTCTCTTTTCTATGCTTTCAATAAATGTCATCCTTCTATTTTGATGGATTCAACTGCCTAGGTAGTTAGGGTTAATTAGAGGTTTTTCTCTCTATAAATAATAGTCAGATGCCCCTTTTCATAAGGTTGGATGTTCTGAGATTGGACTTGCATTTTCCAGTTTTAGTAATATAGTCATATTGTTAAAATATTGTAATCATGTTTTCAAGAAATAATATGATATTCTGATTTGCTACAACTGAGTTAGCTTAAGGAAGACTCACTTAATGGGGCCCACTTGGTGATAATTCCACCCATTTAGTTTAAAAGTTATTTTCTATTTAGTAATTAGTTTCAGTTTCAACAGTTGTTTGTTCCTACAGCCACTTGAATTCTATTCTGTGACTGTTCCTATAGCCAAGGAAGACAGAGTAGTTTCCTATATGTTTACTGAGATTTCTATTTCTATCTTTCATTTCCAGTTCAGTTGTTAATGCTTAGTGTAGTTATTGATTCATGCTCAGTGCTCAAGTTGATTTCTTTCCAACATTTTGTTTCCAATACTGTTTCTTTTCTAGTTTATGGATGACTGCAGTAGAGTCCTAGTGCACATACAGTGCAAACCAATTTCAAGCTTACGTCCTTGGGTTGATAATGAAATGCACCTTCATGATGAGTAAGATAGTTACTTAGTGCAAATGTTCAATCTCTAAGTCACAAATATAAGGGATTAGTTATTAAACCATTAGAGGAGGCCAACAACCACAACCTTAGCTGAGAACTTCTACTCTAGACCAACATTGCTCAACATTCTTCTCACCTTTTCCATCAGCGTCCTATTCAACCTTTCAACAACTCCATTTTGTTGTGGAGTGTAAGTTGTTGTTTTATGCCTTTTTATTCCATGGTCTTTACAATACCTTTCAAAATCTGTAGAACAAAACTCACCGCCGTTATCTATCCTTAGGAATTTAATTTTTCTACTAGTCTAATTTTCTACCAAGTTTTAAACTTTTTAAACTGACTAAACACTTCTGATTTACTTTTTAAAAAGTACACAAATTCCCTTCTCGAATAATCATCAATAAAAGAAACATAATATCTTGATTTCAATAATGAAGGAACATTTACTGGACCAAAAACATCAGAGTGAATATAATCTAGAACACCAAAAGATTTATGAGGACTATAATAAAACAAAACACGATGTTGTTTTCCATTCATACAATGTTCGCAAAAATTGAACTCAAGGTTACAATCATCAAGCCCTTCAACCAAGTTTTTATTTTTCAAAGCTTTTAAGCCTTTCTCACCAATGTGGTCGAGCCTTTGATGCTAAAGCATGGTATTTTCTACAGGAAGTTTAACCTCCAAAGAATTTTCCCCGAGAGGAACTTTAGTCTCCTTCTCTACTTGAGTAGCCTTGCTTGAATTTTCAGAGACACTGTTTCATTGAACTACATGTGCATCCAACTTGTACAGAGTAGCAATTCAAGCACCCCTATCCAACACCATCGAGCCTCTTGTCATTTTGCAGCTACCATTCAAAAAAGAAACTTGTACGCCAACATCATTCAACTTGCTTACAGATAGTAAATTTTGAGCTAGACTTGGTATATACATTATGCCATCAATTCCTTTAATCCTTCCATCAGGAAACTAAATTTTGACTCTTCCATGGTCAAAAATTTCTAGAGATGAGTCACTTTCTAGATACACATTTCCACTAGCATACTTTTCATATTTTGTAAACCAATCTTTGTGAGATGTCATGTGAAAAGATGCACTTGAATCAATCAACCAGACATCATCTGATGCCTAAGTCACCAAAGCTGCAATGAAGGCATCTGCATCACTCTAAGAAGAAACATTATCTGAAGAGTTGTTTTTTTTCTTCTTCTTTTTCTCCTCTTTGCAATCCTTACAGACATGACTAGGCTACCCACAATTCCAGCATTTCACCTTGGACTTCTTACTAGGAGAATTTGATCTCCCTTCAAATTTTGATTTTGATTTCTTGTCCTTCTTCTTGCCTTTCTCCTTCAATCTTCCTCGAACAAGAAGAGCCTCCTTTGCTATCTCAGAAGATTTCCTTTGCATATCTTCTAAAAACAATGACACAACCACATCTTCCATCTTGAAAGTGGTTTTCATGCTCCTAATCACCATCACTAAATGATCCCAAGAGTTGAGAAAAGAATACAACAAGAGCATACAATGATCCTCATCATCTATCTTTACACCTACAAATGTTAACTGACCAATGAGCATATTAAACATATTCAAATGATTAGCCATAGACACCCCTTCCTCCATCTTCAAAGAGTACAATCTTCCTTAAGAACAACTTATTCACCAAGGACTTTCCTTGATAAATGTCTCCAAGATTCTTCCACAAAGAAGATGCAAAGTTCTCTTCATGAACATTCAGGAGAACAAAGTCTACTAAACAGAGTCTTATCAACCCTTTTTCTTTTCTGTCTATGAGGTCCCAATCTTCTTGCTTCATGCCTGTAGGTTTCATTCTAGACACAACAATCCAAAGATATCTATTGGCCAACAAATCTTCCATTTTGAGTTTCCACAACTCAAAATTTCCACCATTGAACTTCTCAATTTCAATATTCCTTGATGTGCTTGCCATCTTAATTTGCAAATGAAACTACCAGACTCCTCTACAAGACTCCCACTTTAGAATTGGCACAAAAAACCCACCAAACCCACAAGGATAACATAACTAACCAAGCTCTGATACCACTTGTAAGGAAAGAAAAGGTGCATAAACACTTTCCTAATGACAATTCTAAGAAGAGAGTGCAAATTTAAGGTTCAAATTTCAAATTATAGTTCATTAAAGATGCACATTACCAGAAAAAAGATAAGAACAAATTCACACAAGATAGAATAGACACCAGTATTTAACGTGGGAAAATACTTCCGGGAAAAAAACCCACCACACCAAGGAAAAACACTTTGTATTGCAGTGAACAAATGGTCCACATACAAAGTTACAATTTCTCCCTCTCAAATGTCAATTTAGTCACTCAATACAGGTAGAATTACAATTCTTGATAAATCTTGTTCCCTCTCAACAGACTCAACTCAACTCACTCGATTATTGTTACAATGTATTAAACAAACAATAATTTCCATCTGAGAGAAAACCTCAATCAATCTGCATCACCAGAACCATGTTGGAAAGATACCAATTCGGTTTCTAGTCGTTACGACAGACTAACCATCGCTCAACAATTTCCTTATTGGGTCATCATTGGAACAACATCCATCCTTTCATTGATCTATTTGAGTCCCACCAACGAGTGAAATTCCCACTAGATCAAATAGTCATCGGAGTATCAGCGAGACAAAATACCATGTCTCACCGATCAGACATCATCCCACTAATAAAGGTCACATTGGTCGACCAACCAATTATCGTTTTCCAATTGAGCAGTAGTCGGGTCCCACAATGTCATTACTCATTCATTGTCATATTGGGGAGACTCTAAAATGTCTCCCAATGATGGAAGCAAGTTCCTCCAACAATGCTTCAAGTGGTCCCCACTACCTTGAGCTTGACACCACATCACTGGTCTCCACTTGTCAACTCGGTCTCCACCATGGATCATCAGTCCATCGTCGGAACATGGTGAAGAGTTCCACCAAATTCCCTTAGTCATACTAATGGAGTCATATCATTCTATCGTTCATAATCCCATTAGCGTCCCACAGATTGTAAGGTGTTACATCGATAGAAGAACTATTGTCCTATCATTGATACATGCCTCATGGTTTCGTCGATAGTGCTAACACCCACTGATAGAACACAATGATGAGCTAACATCGGACCATCGTTGGGACTATGAACAAGATCCCACTAATGGAACAAAGTCTGGCCGATGAAGAAAGGAAGAAAAGCCCACAATGTTGCCAATAGTTACGCCAGTAAGCTGAGGCACAATTCCAACAAGGGAAAGTTGGCCACAACGTTGTATCTATCATCAAAAATATTGTTATCTTCTTGCACTATTCGGTCGGGTACAAGAATAGATTCATCGACTTCATGAACTGGGCCGTCATTCTCATATAATTCCTCATTCACACCTCTTTATCATTTGCATAGTTGGCCTAGAAATCCTCGACATGAGGTTGATGGGAATATTTTCTTCTGACCCATTTCTTCAACTTTCCCTAAGGATCCATCCTTCCTCGGTCGGTGTGGAGATCCAAATTGTATTCCACCAGTTCTTTCTTTGAGTACTCCACGCACTGGGCAGTGGGACAAGAATACATTCCTTGGCCAAAGATCAGGGGATATGGAATCCCAGCTTTATGCTTGTTGCTTAATAGTGCATGGGCATTTTGAAACTGCCAAGAAACTTCAAGCAAGATCATGTGATCATTAGGGTAGTGCGAAAACTGGTAGTGTTTCCCCAAAAATACTTCTGTTCTAATATAAGTAAACTTTGAGAACTATATGAATAGATATCCGAACTATTGGGTGAAAGCCTTGGCACTGTGTGACACCCTTCTCTAAAAGTCTCCTCCCAAGAGTTTGATTATGTGTGCAATGAAGGAATCATTCACCTTCTGATATTCTCTTTTGAAATTTATATACTGCAATTGAGGATAACAATCATATACTTTAAGTTCTCCTTTCTTTGTTCCCAGGGTGCCTACAATGAAGAGTCCTTTGTATAGAAATTTCTCCACCAGGAGGTATACTAGGTATGAAGTAATATAAAATTTGGAACACTTCTTTACCACCATGAGCTGGTTGTGTAAGTTGTCATTGATCATCTTGGCCCAATTGAACTTAGTTTTTCCCCAGATGATCTCATCAATAAAGTAAAAAATCCACTCTTCGAAGATTGCAACAGTTGGTAGGCCCATTACCCTACTCAGTAGGGTGACCAAATCGTGGTATTTTTTGAAGAAGTCACTTCTGAAAAATTCTTGAGGTACTTTGGTGGCACTTCCCCTCTTTTCCTTCAACCAGTGATTATTGATTATTCTCTTGCATGTTAGAGGTTCCTGCTTCCACATGTTTTCTGCAAATTCCTTCTCTGTTTCTTCCATCACATCAAACATGGGAATGGGGAATGTTCAGCCAATAGATTTAGCAGATAAATCTGCCAACACCCTTCCATCATGATCAATAATATTTTTGCTGGTGTGGTAGCATTTGTGACAAACCATGATTAGCTTCGGAGAAATTAGCATAGGGGGAAAGCCAACTGCCATGATGAGACCACTCACCCTAATCATTCATGCATTTTCTGTTGTAGGGTTGAAAATCATCCTTTTCCAGAACTCATCTATGTCTACGTATGCAAGATTTGTGTCTAAGATTGAGTCCCAAGTAGAAGAAATCTTGGAGGTACACTCCACTCCATGCAATTGATATTTCATCTGGTCTTTTTCTTCTTTTCCCCTTGGCACATGTGCAAGCTTCTTTCCTTTATCATCTTTCTCAATAGGCCTCCCTGATGGACCCACAACGGGTTCCATAAATCCTACATGCAAAAGACATAGTGAGTGCATTTATATGAAAATTAGAGCATGCATTAGTCAAATCCTGCAAAATGAGCATTAGATCCACTTATACATCATCAAAAGATCATAAAATTCATTACTAATCCTCATTTGGGGCTCATTTGGACCATTTAGGCGAATGTGGGCCCAGGGATGTGGGTTTCCTTGGGTTGGAAGCTGTCAGGAAGGAAACGATGAGATATGGCCATGGAGCCACGAAAACCCATAGGTGGCCACCCACAACAAGAATTTCACATTATGAATTTGGCGGTCAAAGTTCTTGGGAGACAGTTTGGCACGTGCGAAAATTGGTTGTAAGGCACTTGAAGTTTCTTGATTGAGCTTTTTATGCATTTGCGAGTCCAAGACATGCGGGTGCAAGAAGGTTGAAGGACATTTGGAGCCTCCATCGTTAAGCAATGGAATTTAGGGGATGTTGAACCGCGGTGCTTCGCATTGTGGGATCCGCGGGAACCTCGGATGTTAAGCACTATGTCCTTATGTTTGATCACATTAGAGGATGCAGGAGGGAGCTATCGGGCTGCCATTGAAGGGTTTCCATTGAGAAACGACCTTGGAGGGATGACGGTTTGTAGGCAGTGGTCCACATAAGTGGACCCACAATGAGCTCACGGGCCTAGTTTATGTGTAACGGTTTCAAGATTCAGCGAAGGGAAGAGTCCTTTTTGGAACCCACCATGTGAGAAGATACGAATGCCTGGGTGTTAAGGAATGACATTAGTGGGATTGCCACTCGCATGTGCCACCCACACAAGCCGATCTGCAAGAGATGTTTTGAATTCACATTTTAAGTTTGGCAGACTCAAAATGGTAGCGAAGGTATCAAAATCTGCAATGCAGACAAATGGAATGGTCTTGTCGCTACACAATGACAATGGTTTGACGATGGGTTGCAGGTAGTGGCCCACAAGGTTGATCGGACTTAGCAGATTTGGGAAATTGACGACAACGATGGAGGCGAGACTTGCAACATGGATAGCGGCTAAGGTTAGGCTATTAACCAATGGCAATCAGAAGGCCACTGTTTGTACTCAGAATCCCATAGGGGAACCTCCACACCAGGCTTAGGACTTAGTCATTTTCAAGATTTTCACACATTATCCAAAATGGCAACGGTGAGGGTACGGTCCATAGAAGCTTATTCACTATGTGAAGAAAAAAATGGTAAATCAGGAACCCGCATGTGTGCGAAGGCGACATCGAGGATTTTCCAAGTGTTTGAGGCAATTTTGTAGGTGCGGGATCGAGGGTTGTGATGGCCACCAGTGAGCTAGTGTTTTAATTTGTATGATTTGATCATTAATGATCTCAAACCTTAGTCACAGGAAAGCATTTTCAAACTTTAGATGTTGACTTACTTAGAGATGGGATGAAAATTCAATGGAAACCCTAGTTTAAATCCATTGTAAGCTCATGCAGGCGTGACTTCCTTGTTCCCCATTTCCTTCTCTCCAAAATTAAAATTTGCAGGGGTGAAAATGACAGGTCAATTCCTCTATTTATAGGCAAAAGGGCATTAATGACGCACATTGATTATGAGGTACGATGGTAGGTGAGGTAGATGGGGTTGCAGAGACCCATCTTGGCACAACCGTGAGTGGAGACCCAGATGGCCATGAACAATGCGAAGCCTGCAATGCAGACAAACACTTGGGTTTCACTGTTAGCTAACGACTAAGTAAGAATGGCGACCTATAGAAGGAAACCCACAAGTGTGGATCTGTTGAGCTCCATGGAAGTTGGGGCAAAGTGCAAAGGGAAATGTGCAAGGGAATACCCACATAGACTAATGACTTAGTAACTTTTGAGGTGGTGAATTTGGTCAAAGGGAAATTAGTGACTTTACTGCACATGACCACTTTAAGCTCATAAATTAGGGGTATGCAAAACGAGGCAAAGGAAAATATGACCCAACGAAGGAAAAAGAAAAGAGGGGGTCCCCGCTCTGAATGGGGCGTGTGTGCAATAGGCACAATAAAGAAAACATACACAAACATACATGTTAGAAAACACAAAGCATACATGATGAAAACATATTAATAGGTAATTTTCTAATTTCCCAAAAATTAAACATCAAAGGTTGACAGTTATAAATTGAATTTGAATCATAAAAATGCTACCAAAAATATATTAAAAATTGGGGTCCTAAACTTAAGGAGGAACCATTCCCCCTTGGGTGAATGAGTCCTAGGACTTAAATCCAGGACACTCCAATTCCAAGAAAAATTAGTTAATGTTTGCAATTGTTTAATACAAGTTTCCCTTTCAGAAAATGGGATTAATTATGCTTTTAATTGCATAATTGGACCAATTAGAGGCTTAATTAAGTCCAATTAATTAAGGGACCCAAACATAGTCTGAAAATATAAAGGAGTACATTTTTCGACAGTACACCTAATAAGACAAGAAGGGAATGCCAAAGGCCACTTGCCTTATGAATTTTTTTATAGGAAACAAAATTGATAAAATAAATATTAATTCTTATTTTCATTTTCCCTCTAATATGCCAATGGACCACTTAAACCCTTCAATCCTTGAAAATGTACAATAATTTTAAAATCTCATTAAACACACTATTTACCTCTAATTTTTGAAATTAAAATCCAAGTATTGGTAAATGAAGATTTTATCCTTCAAACACTCCACAAGATGCTCTTGAAGCTCCAACCCACACCAAAATGCAAAAATTAAACATGAGAAGAAAATAAATATTTTTGGGTGATGTAGGATCACTTGTAGACCCGAATACTCCTGCATCAATAAGCAAAGTTTACAACACTTATTAGCAATCTATTGGAAAACCAAGGACAAACAATTGAGAGGGGGGGTGAATCAGTTGTCATAGAAACTTAATTTTTTCTAACTTAACTTAATTTAATTTCAGATTTGATGAATATGTAATCAACCAAAAACAATTAACACATCAGAGAGATAGAGAACGCTAATATTTTTACGTGGAAACCTTGTTAGGGGAAAAACCATGGTGGATGTTAGTCCACAAGATTATACCTTGTTAAAAGTATAATGAGAAATAATAAGGGGAATGCACATGCATTCAGGCACACGGCCTAGAGCTCACTGCTCAAATACAAAAGGGGCTCACTGCTCGACAATATAGAATATGATTAAAATCTAGAGGGTACGAACTGAGAAAATAGCTTTTGCACAAGCCTGATTACAGTTCCAATTAAGCTCAAAAAACTTTCTTCACACTTCACTCAATCTTCTTCACACTCTGCTCTGCAATTGAAAGATATTCACACATAGGAGCACACTAAGCACTTTTTCCACACCTTACACTGATGAAACAATCACTCTTATATACCAGCTACATGAGATTTCATCATAGCTTGGTCGGCCAGGAAAATAAAACATATTTGCAATGTCGGCCCAATTTTACAAATAAATTTTTAATGTGTATCCACCAAGGTCGGCCACAACATAGTGGAGACCCAAATTAACATCTCCAACATGAAAATACTTGAATTAATTTCACCACGAAGATCCACAACACGCTACCACAAACATGTCGGCTAGGAACATGAAAAACCGAACATGCGCAAGAAAATATCTTCAACCACGAGCTCTCCAAATAATGTGGATGTACCACAAAGATAGAGAATTACCTAGAGACATCAGAGAACACCAAGAAACAACAAAGAGGCATTCACAACAACTGAGATTAACAAAATCACACAATCTTCATTCAGAAACACTGATAGAGACCACAAAAACACCGTTAGATCGCAATACAATCAAAACTTCATGTGGACCTCTGAAACTTCCGGTAGATGATCTAGATACACTCAAACATAAACCCTTTAATTCACACTAGCTAATCTTCAACATAGAGAACAAGACGCCTTCATGACCTATATAGTTCCATTGGGAACCTCAAACACTTTCTTTTACAATTTTCTCAATATCCTCGACATAGACAACCACTAATACACCAAATGCTAATAGTGTTGACATCAATGACAACCACATATCAGTAACACAACCACAATATCCAACACAATCAAGATCCATTTTTGCAATGCATCAAGTTCATGTGTGAGTTTATGCATGTTTTATGTTCATTTATTTTGTGACTACTAACACTTGCAATAATTCCAATCAAGCTTTCAATTCTCCTTGTATGAGATAAGTACAATGACTTCAGTCCATTAAGGAAAGCAGATTTGAGTGGTAAGTTGCAACACTTATCAATTTATCACTTGCTTTATCCATTTTTCCTCTACCTGACTGAGGGTAAGCACTCTTTACATCATCATAGTCGTTGTGGATGTCGAAACACCAAAAAAGGGTTTGACTTAGACAAGCCCCTATACAACACAACCCTTTCTCTTCTCTCTTGTGCATAGGTGGCGCATCTGAAGTGGATTTGGGAGAAGATTGAAGACTTGATTGCAAGATCAAGCATTCAAGCTTCCTACTTTAACAGATTAGGGAAAGTGGAATCAATCATCAATAGATGAAGTTCTGAAGCTAAGTCTAAGAAGGAAGAACCTACAAACTGCAACCATCTAAGATCTGTTCACTAATTCCCAAGATTTGCATTCTCAAAACAATGGTGGTAGTGCCCCTATCCAAGCAAGTTGAACCCTAATTTCTATGACAAGTTCCTCTACCTCTGTATTATGTTATTCTGTTGTCAATTTCTATCTTTCAATTTTGCAATTTTTTGTATTCACATTAGTTTATTGTAGCTTCATAGTTGACCTAAACATACATTTGCATAATCAAATCAAGTTAACTTTTAATCAATTCAAAACCCTCATTTCCAAAAGAAAGGACTAAAACCTCAATTGATCCACCATTCTAGCTCTTCCATTGAGGTTAGTAGCCAAGTGGGCATATGTGATCAATTTTGGTCCCTTCCTTAATGTGATATAGGAGAAAGTGTGATTTAGATCTTAGATCCCCTTTTCCCACATCACATAGGTGTATTGAGTTTCATAAATAGTACATCAATACAGACATTTAAGAGGAGATACTAGATTTTATATCAATATATAATTATGACCAAATTGTTTATATGAAATCTTCTTTTCATGGTGAACTTTGTGAATTTGTGATAATTAATATCATTTTTAGGAGTTATCATGAAGTTACATGTAGAGGGACCATTCCCAAATATGTTTGGCTCATTTAGGTCACCTTTTGACTATCCATGTTATGTTTTTGGTGGATGTTAAAGTGTAAAATCCATCATTTTTAACACATTGAGAACTTGTAATGTTATATTCCTTCAAAAATACTATATTTATATTTATTAAGGTGTGTGGTTTCTCACACAACAAATAATAAATAATAAATAATAACAAATGCCACTTTCTAAATAATTTTTTTATATTCACAATTTTTTTATAAAAAAATATTTAATATATTCTTTAGGCGTCTTTTGATATCATCACACATCTTTATTCTCTTTAATTGTGAATTTTGATATTCATTTAATTATGAACTCATGTTATTAATCTCACATATAATTGATCAATTTTTTTTTCAAAATCAATAAAATTGAGAAAACTTATGTAATATTAAACAAAGCTATAATTCTGTTTTGCTTATAATTCTAAGTTGTTTTTGTTAATACACTTCTATATTAATAAATTATTTGGAACCAATATTTTCTAAATATAAAAACATCTATCTTTGTAGCTTCTGGATTTGATTGTGTCAAGAGATTTTGCATATTAAGAGGGGTAAATATAAAAACATCAATAAAAAAAAAAATTATTAAGAGGGGTAAATGCTTTTGATTGAAATCTATGAACCAATGAGGTCACCAAAGGAGGACCTCATTCCTAATATAAATTTCCAACAATTACACCCAAATGAAGTTTGAACCTCAATGGAAAGAATAACAACACAACTTATCCATCACACTATGCCACTATTGACAAACTTTTAAACTAAATTAATACTTACAAATAATACTATTAGAAATAAACTTCAATAAAAATATTTAAAACTTCGAAATGACAAACTTTTGCTTAAAAAAAATGCACTCAAAATTCAAAATGATCGAATTATTGAAAAATGCATTACATGAAAGAAACCAAATTGGTAGATGCTAAGATTTTCGCTTAACATAACCAGGCACTCCAAAATAACTAGACATTACAACCCTAAATATATTATTGCATAACTTGCCTCTAAACCCATGCAAACATTCCCAATTGAAAAAGGGTATTCTAAAATGCATTTGGCCCAAACCCATCAATAAACAGCAAAACAGAAATTTGGCCCTGTGAAAACCTCAATCAGATCCATGGAAGCCATTAACAGATCATTTCTCCGCCTCTTTCATGTCCGCATCCTTAAGCTTCTTCACCTGAACATGAAGCTGCTCCATGCAAACCAGCAGGAATGTGACTCTGTAGAGGAGCCAGTACAAAACCAGAGCCCCGCCTACAAGCAGAAGGTTTCTCTGTATCTTCAAAACAGATTTATAGTGCCTCTCAAGCTCATAGGAGGTGCAATCAGGTCCTTCACAGGAGGGCAAATGATCATATTTCCAATAGATATCCATCAAAAGGAAGAATGAGAAGGGAACCACTGTGAGCAGGGGCCGAAGGGAAGCTTTAGAGAAAGAAATTAGGGTTTTCCTTAAGCTTTGGGCTCCTGGTAATGTTATAAGCAGGAGTAACAGAACCTCTGCTGCTGCTGCCACCCCTAGTATTCCCCATTCCAGCGCCATTGATAACAGATCAGAGCTTGAGTAGGTAGCCTTAATCTGTGTCCTCTCCAAATTCAAGCTCTTCCATTGCTCTTATTTGTATTTGAAATATAGGGTTGCTTTGTTCTGTAACAAAGCAATGCCTTAAAGAACCGACTGAGAAACATTGCAGCATTTGCTTTCGGTAGCTTATTCCTTGCTTTAGCTTTTCCTTTGCCCATGAGAATCTCTGCACTCATCTTAATGCTCCTGGTGCCTTGAATGTGTGACCAAAGTATAATAAAAAGTGAAGTTTTATGTTATCGTAAAGTGTTCTTTAGGAGTGTAATGGCGAAAATAGCATTCCCATGCTCTTATTCTTCGGGCCCACTTCCAGCTTAGTTTGTTTTATGAAAAACATATTTGAGAGTGCTGTATTTCTGGATTTTACTGTGTATAATTTATTTGTATCAACGGATCACATTCCATGATTCATCATCAGGATGAGAAGAGAGCTGTAGCCATCACCAACTTTCTCCTACAGCGCTCTTCTCATCCTGGTGATGGATTGAGGAGTATGATCTGAAACGTTGACCAAATAAATTATACAGAGTAAAATCCAGAAATACAACACTCTCATTGATTATGGACTGTGGAAATCTAATGTCTCTAAAGAACACATTAATAAATGGCATTTCCCTGTCTGAAATTTGGCTTATGATAATATTTTACTTTTTCTTCATTACTATTTAATTTTATAGTTAATTTGGGATTCTTAGATTTTTTAATTTATTATTTTATATATTAGATTTATAAATATAAATTTGATCTAGGTTAGTTTTATAAATTTAAACATGAAATTATTTGTTATTTTATATTAGATTTATAGATGTAAAATTGATTTAGGTCATTTTTATGGTGTAGATTTAAACATTAAACTTTTAAATCTCAGAATTGAAATATTAATTGTTGTTAATTTTTTTATTGATTATTCTAAGTCAACTTGATAGATGTTTGTGTATAATTCTATATTATATAGGTGTATTAAAAGACATTGTTTATTCATCTCCAATTAATCTAGGAGAACTTAATAGATCATTAGAAAATATTCACATGAGAACATCACAACATAATCATTGAGTATCTTAATTGCATCATTAAATTACATTATCATCTTCAACATAGTGCATTCTTGTTTATTATCTTCAATTGTTATTTTTAAAGTTGTTAAATAGGTTCGCCTAAGGACTTAACTAAGGATAACATGGCCTTTGCTTACCAAGTTCCTAATAGACAACATCCTAGTTTAGATACAACTACAATATGCTAAGGTGGATTTTCTATAGTAATCCATTCCCTTCCAATTCACTTTCATGCATCTATGTTCAATCCTAAGCACCAAATTAATCCTACAAGCATGTAGTTGGCTCTATAGACATAAATCTAAACTACACCAACAAAAACAATCATTTTATATTTTCTAAGGCATTTGTCTGACTAAGTCCTAAATTCCAATACATTAACAAATCAATTCTTTACATCTTCAATGGTATATTCCACCATCCAAAATTTTGTATTTACTTTATCTAAATTTTGTAAACTTAAATTTGCATTTATTATTCAAGTCCTAATCCTAAATTCTAGCATTTTATTATTAATTAATTATTTTCTCCAAAGTAAATTGTCATTAGCATATTTATTTTCATTACATTTTATGATGAACCTAGGGCTAAAGAACAATAATCTGCCCCTCTTGAGCCACGTGTTGATATATGAAATCACTAGACATTCATCTTAATGATTGTTGTTTAAAAAATATTAAAGATATTCATGTTTTTCTCAATATTAAATTGTGTAGTCAATAACTTAATAAAAACTATAAAAGTATAATAAGCAGTTAATTAAAAATCAATCAATATATATATATTAAACATGCTATGGATCATTAGTTTGCATTGTTTTAATCTTCTTAACCATTTGTTTTAATAATTGATAGAGATGATAAATACTAAAGAAACCTATTTTTATGGCTCCAAACTATAAAAAGTATGACACACTATTTTTCCTTTTTTCTTTTTCTTTTTCACCTTCTATGGCTTTTTCCTTTTAGCCACCATCATTGGAATATCCTTTTTTATAATATAATTTTATATCTTTGATAGATTTTGTATGATTGTGTTTTCCTAGACAATATGTTCTTTAACATTACAATTTTATAAGAATTTATTTGTCGAAACTTCCTTGCATGTTTTTGATTAACAAGAAAACTAAGTTTTGAAGGGACCCAAAACCCTTAAAACCAAAATACTACCAAGAAAATTAAAACAAAGCTAGTCAATAGCCTACCAACAACGAACAAAAAGAAGAAAAATAACCATAAAACTATTTCATATTGTTAAGAGTATCTACCACCTCAAGATATTAGTTGTAGAGTTTTGGTGGAGGCTTACCAATTCTAGGAGTTCATTTTTCTCTTCCTCAAAAGGTTTCCTTTTACTCCCCCTTGTCCTTGAACATGGCCCCTTTGGCCCCTTTGAATCTGCTTGTACCTATTTCTTCCCTTTGTCTTTGCTTGCTTTCTCTTTCCTTTTGCTTTCCTTAGGGACCCTATTAATAATTTTCTCCCCACTCAATTCTTTGATCTTCTCCATAAGGATCCTTATCCCTTCAACATTTTTTTATAGAGTAGTGGATTATCTTTAAAATATTCTCTAGATTTCTATCATTCCCCTAATTTTTTTTGTCCAAGTCATTCATTCGGCTTTCAAATTTAGCCTTTTTAATAGAAACCTCTAGACCATCCAACCGACTCTTCATCTCATTTTTCTCATCCCCATGATGATCTCAATTCTCTTCGTAAATTTTCTCTTGCAAACCATGGACTTTGATATTTATTTTGTTGATTTCTAAAAAGAATATTTTTCCATTTTAAATTGATTATCTACCCCTTCCCTGGAAATCCCTAAGATGTCATAAATATCCTCAATGTTAGAAAGGAGATAAGTGAATTGCTCAAATAAATGTGGGTGGTCAACAACATCATGATTATCTTGCACGTTGCATTTCTTTGGAGAGTGGATCTTAGTAACTAGTTTATCTAGCCCTTTCTCCTTACCTTTACCAGATGCTTCACCTTTAGTCTTAAAATTTTTCTTTCCCTTTTATTTTTATCCCATTCCTCCTCCTCCTCCCCAATTTGAGAACCTTCAAACTAGGAAATAATCCTCTTCACTTTCTTCTTGGAGGAGTTTTTCTTCCCCGTACCCTTTCTTTTCCTATGGTTCTCTTCCTTATATGGGACCACAAAGAAAAATTCCATTGGGTATTCTCCCTCATCTTCCTCCCTCCACTCCTCACCATCTTCATCCTCACTTGAATTAGAGCTCATATTAAAATACTTAACAACCATTGGTTGTTTATTTTTATTAGCATTCCCCTTCCCCCTTGGATTGAGCATTGGGGTTTGATTTTTGACATATTTCATAATTAGGAGAATTAACCCTTCATGCAACACAGGTAATTTGGGGTTTTTCATGTGTTCCTTAGAAACATAATCTAAATAGGTTAACACAAAAAGGGTATTGAAACCAACGACTTATATCTAAAGTGATTTAAAAAGATGAAACGGACACCATAGATTGAAGTGAACCAACCGTCCAAGGTGATATAATGCATGATAAATTCAACTACATCCATTCAAATGGGTTTTATGGATAGAAAATCATAGATTCACAATGAGAGTTTCACTATATTATCATGCTTATTTCCCTTAAAAAATTGGTTTAGAACTTCATCGTTTTCCTTTCTATCACAAAATGACTTTCTTCCCTACAATGAAATCCCAATGATACTTTTAATAACCTCCTTGCTAATATAAATCCCCCTTTTATTCACATTTAGCACCATGTTCTTCCATCCTTTGATAAAGAGCTTGGACACTTTTGGGTCATAACCATGAAGCCTTTATGGGTAGGGGTCAGGCCCCCCTTTTCCATAATTCTCCATTTTTTTTATTCCTATGGACCCCATTGCGGGATAAGGTCTCCACACGACTTCTCTCACCTCCCATAGTAATATAAATGTGTTTGGTAAACAAACCCCTCCATTTCTCCATAAATTTTGACAATAAGAAAAGGGAAAGAGACCCTCTTATTACCTAGAAAACATGTGAGAAGTTCAATTCTCAAAATATCCGCATCCCATTGACTCTCAAAGTTTGTGTTGGAATTCATAATTTATTATGGCAAGTGCTTCACTGGGTAATGAGGAATACCCATCCCATATTTTTAATTATTCTCTTTTAACAAATTCATTAGCAAAGATGTCTGCCAAATTATTTCCCTCATAGAAGATATGTGTAATTCTAATTTCATTGAAGGATTTGATCATATAAAGGGAGTTTGAGATGAAGGTGTCGATAGAATAGCTAGGGGTAGAATTATTATTAAGACATCTTATGATGTTTAAAGAGTCTCCCTCCAATCAAAAATTCTTATATCCTTTATCATAGGCTAATTTTAAACCATGATAAGAAGTTGTAGCTTTTAACAAAGTGATTGGTCTAAATTCCCAAAGGGAGCACCACCATTGAAACAAACTTGCCTTCCTCATCTCTTAACACTCCCCCACTTCCATCTGGCCCAAGGTTCCATTTGGCCACCCCATCAAAATTAACTTTAATCCATCCTTTTTGCGGGCATCTCTAAACCACATTTTGTAGAAGACTTCATATTTCTAAAAGGAAAAGAGATATCAATGTTGAGATTCCAATTCTTTGAAACCTGAGAACCATATTTACAAATATTAAGTTTCAGTCCTAACATTTGCTTCTTAGTTAACCCATACAAGAATTTCTCTTTAATATCTCTTTGGATCTTTATCAAAACACCTTCCTCCTTTAAGTGTAACCCTCTAAAAACTCAAATTTTCTCTTTCCAAAGGCCCCATGCAACATGCAGAGCAATTAAAGACCACAAAAATGTTAGAGTTATAATCCATTAGCTAATAATTATTTAATATTTAATTGATTATTAGTCTAATTTATTCTCATGCACTTAAGCTAAACTTACGAGTGTTTTCTGCTTTATTAATTGAGTTAATATTAGATCATTATGTCTCATCTCATGTGATGTTGACACTTGTCATGATCTGATCCCTTTCTCATTTAGGGCTTTGCTCTTATAAGCACTCAACCCTCATTGTAATTATCTCTTTGGAGAATATCTCGAGCTTTCATATCTGCTTGAGAGTCTCTTGCTTTTGTAGCTTTTTCTTGTTGAGGAATATTTCATATATTGTTTGTAGATCTCTTGCGTAGAAGGTGTATTTGTTTGTTGTTTGATCCTATGGCTCATGTTTTTATGCTTATTTCAAAATTCTAACATGGTATCAGAGTGTGGATTCATCGAACCCCTTCTCGATTTATGAGATTTTCTTTCTTCAATGAGGGTTACAAGCTTTAGATATGAATCCCCATTGCTTTTTTTTGCAAATTTTGGAGGTGGGTGAATTTTTGGTCCATTTTAGTGTCAAAAGGACCTCACCATTAGATCCAAAGTTGTCGAGAAAGTCAAATTTTTCTTTTGTTTCACTTGATTTTGACTCCTAATGCTAGATCTACGAAGGTTTGAAGTAATTGCTTTGTTCCCAGATCCGGAGGGACAACTACAATTTTAGTGCATTTTGAGCCTAAATTGAGGTTTCCATTGCGCTCAGAAGGCTCAAAAACCTTAAGATCACTTGTCAAATCATCAAAATTGGTGTTGGGAGCTTCAAAGATAATTTTTTTTTGTACAAGGGCCTGCACGACCTCTATACAGATTCTTGCATGTTGTTCAAGAAAAATAAAAATCACAAATATTGAACGTTTGAAAAAAATCATAAAAAGGTGGGGCACTGATTTTTGTGAGGGTACAATAGTACCTTGTTGTCAATGGTGATTGTACATGCCCACTGACGGCGGCTGTATAGCCGACTGACAATGGTTTCAACATCTCGGTGACAATTTTTTATTTTCCTGGTGGCGTCAATCTTCTTTAGGCAACAACATTTTTAAAGAATATTTCGGCGATAAGTGGGAATATTCCATTCGTCGTTATTTCCAAGAGGGTTTATTTTTTTTCCAGGCACAAAGAATATTTCATGGAATATTCTGCTGACATCAGTGGTATGACAACTTGCATGGCCCCTTTGACCCCTTCTTTGGCCTCTAGGGAGTGATTTTTTTCTTTTGGCCATAACTAGGGCATACAATATCATTTTTTGGAAAACGAGACATTGCCAAAAAGTTGATTCCATCGAATTTCTACTGGTGTGGGTCTCATTGCTTTATTTTGCTACTAGTGCATTCTACAACCTATTGAAGTCAGAGGTGTTGTTTTCAATCCCGAGCTCATAACTTTTGATCAGTTTCTTTGTTTTTCATGATTTTAGTGACATTGGAACCATCTTTCAAAGCTCTTCAGTTCCATCCATGTAATTTTTCTAGATTGTTCTCCACATATATTTTATTTAGATTTTTTTTTGTACTCTATTGAATTACTTGCATGTTTTAGCTCTTGGAAACCTTTCATTTGCATGGGATGACTCGTTATTGATTGTTCTATATGTATTTCTAGTATTTTATCCTATTTGGGCATTGTAGACATCTTTTTCATGCACATTTTCTTTTGTAGACACATTGAGATAAAGTGCCATTCTAGTGTATTCTTTTGTAGATGATATAAAGTGCCATGGGGGGTTGATGTTTGTCTTCAAATGGTTTTCCATCACACCTTTTTCAAGTGAGTGTACCTTCCACAACAACATCAAATCTTATGATATTGCTATCAGGATTCAACCGTGTAGTTTAGAGTCATAAGGCACAACACTTGCTGAAGGTTTTGCAAATGGGGTAACAACTCAAGTGGGCTTAACCTTGGAGAAAACTCCCTGGTTAAGCGCGCTTGAGCTGAAGTAGTACTGGGATGGGTGACCTCCTGGGATGGACCAGTGCTTCACCTCTGTGAGCATCATCTAGATGCAATGAGTGCTAAGTGGACCATTCGATATCGTGAGAGATGGGTTCTTGTTGAACCACTACTCATGAAACATGGGTCAATGAGTTTGACTCGAAACTACGGTTGAATCTGATAGCAATATCATAATTTGACCGCTGTGGAAAAATACCTCCTACTTATCAATTGATGAGCTAAAGGGGCTCTATTATGAATGGTTCATAAGGTACAACACTTGCTGAAGGTTTTGCAAATGGGGTAACAACTCAAGCGGGCTTAACCTTGGAGAAAACTCCTGTTAAGCTTGTGGAGAATCTTGGGATGGGTGACCTCCGGGACGGACCAGTGCTTCACCTCTGTGAGCATCACCTAGATGCAATGAGTGCTAAGTGGACCATTCGATATCATGAGAGATGGGTTCTTGTTGAACCACTACTCATGAAACATGGGTCAATGAGTTTGACTCGAAACTACGGTTGAATCCGATAGCAATATCATAATTTGACACGCTGTGGAAAAATACCTCCTACTTATCAATTGATGAGCTAAAGGGGCTCTATTATGAATGGTTCATAAGGCACAACACTTGCTGAAGGTTTTGCAAATGGGGTAACAACTCAAGTGGGCTTAACCTTGGAGAAAACTCCCTGGTTAAGCGCGCTTGAGCTGGAGCAGTACTGGGATGGGTGACCTCCCATGCTCACCTACCTAGATGCAATGAGTGCTAAGTGGACCATTCGATATCTGAGAGATGGGTTCTTGTTGAACCACTACTCATGAAACATGGGTCAATGAGTTTGACTCGAAACTACGGTTGAATCCGATAGCAATATCATAATTTGACACGCTGTGGAAAAATACCTCCTACTTATCAATTGATGAGCTAAAGGGGCTCTATTATGAATGGTTCATAAGGCACAACACTTGCTGAAGGTTTTGCAAATGGGGTAACAACTCAAGTACCTTGGAAAACTTTCTCTTGGGATGGGTGACCTCCGGGACGGACCAATGCTTCACCTCTATGAGCATCACCTAGATGCAATGAGTGCTAAGTGGACCATTCAATATCGTGAGAGATGGGTTCTTGTTGAACCACTACTCATGAAACATGGGTCAATGAGTTTGACTCGAAACTACACGGTTGAATCCTGATAGCAATATCATAATTTGACACGCTGTGGAAAAATACCTCCTACTTATCAACATTGAATCTTGTTGATTCTTGCCTCATGTATGTGTGCCCTATTTTTCACACCCTTTTATTTGCAGGTTGTTTCTCCTACATGCACTTCTTGGTTTCACATAGTTTCAGTGTACCTGACAACATTATGGGGGGGTTTATACTATTGGTGCTAATGCTTCTTTAGTTTCACGTTGGAGTGATCTATGTATCTAGTTATTTGTTCCTATGTACTTTCAGATGCAACATACATCAGTGGCTAGTTAAATGCATTTTGATGATATGGATCACTTATGATATGGACACTCTTGCATTCCTATTTCTAGAGGTTCTTCATTCAGTACTTTATCATTCATGTTCAACAGTAGTCTAGACTTTCATGCTTCTGGATGTTCTATATGTTCCTATTTTTTAGAACATTGTTTTGTATGGAGGATTCTTTAGTCCTTCACTTGGCTTTCATCTCTTTTTGGAGTGGAGTTTTTCCCATGAGGTTTTCTCTATTTCTCTGTATTATAGAGATCTTTTATTTGTACATGGGTAACTTACATGGCCTTGTTTTCTGGGACCCATCATGCATTCTTTTTAGGGTTTTTAGCTACTCCCTAAGTTAATCTTAAGGGGGGATTTTAGAGTTATCATGCATTAGCTAATAATTAATTAATCTTTAATTTATTATTATTCTAATTTATTCTCATGCACTTAAGCTAAACTTAGGAGTGTTTTATGATTTATTAATTGAGTTAATATTATATCATTATGTCTCATCTCATGTGATGTTGACACTTGTCATGATCTGATCCCTTTCTCATTTAGAGATTTTCTCTTATAAGCACTCAACCCTCATTATAATTATCTCTCTAGAGAATATCTCAAGCTTTCATATATGCTTGAGAGTATCTTGCTTCTGTAGATTTTTCTTGTTGAAGAATATTGCATATATTGTTTGTAGATCTCTTAAGTAGAAGGTGTATTTTTTTGTTGTTTGATCTTGTGGCTCATGGTTTTGTGCTTGTTTCACAATTCTAACAAAAAATAGGAGAAAAAGGATTAGAAGATAGATATAACCATTGTCCATGGAACTCAACAAAAGAGTTGGGAAATCCAATATAAGTTACACATGGAAAGAATCTAATCCCAAATAGATCAAGAGAAACTACAACTAAGGAAAATGTGGAAGGTGTCTTCTAAGTTACTTTCACAGAGGGCACACTGGTTAGGAAAGGAAACATCCCTTCTATATAGATTATCGATAGCAAGCATTTTATTCTAGACTATAATCAAAAAGAAAATATTGATCTTAGAGACTAGATTTTGGTTCCAAAGATATATCCAAAAGGGGGAAGGGGTTAGCTACTCCATCAACATCCCAAAAGATGAAGCAATAGAGAACACGACATCTAAAGTAGGGTTCCAATTCAACTTGTCCACTTTTTGAGAGGAAGGTATATGAATTAGAGAGAGGAAGTGTTGAATCTCCCAAAGACTAGGATCAACCACCCTCAAATTCTTCCATTTCCCATCTTGAATATAGTCAACAACCCAAAAACCCATTGTTCTAACATAGATATCTTTCAGAGGAAAGACCAAGGAAAATCCTTGAGCAAAAGGTTATCTCACCAAACATTATCCCAAAACTTAATCAATCATCCATTACCAAAACAATGGACCTTTTTGAATGATACTCCTAGAATGAAGGATATTTTTTTAGAACCAAGATCCCTCCTGTAACTGGTCAACATACAGAACCTCCCCAAAGTTAATGTACTCTGAAAAATACTTATTCTTCAAGATGGTCGACCACTCATTTCTACTGGCTAAGAGTCTCCAAGAATTTTTAGTGAGCATAGCAGTATTGAATTCTTTAATTTTCCTAATACCCAACCCTCCCAACTTCTTTGGTTCACACACTTGATCCCAAGCCACCCATGCAATTATTTTTCTTTCTTCAAGTCATGTAGAAAGGAACTTCTTTGAATTTATTTGGACATTTCCACATATTTTCCTAAAACTTTAAATAGAATCATATCATAGACTGGTAAATTCTGAAGGGTAGTTTTAATAAGCTGAACTTTACCTGCTTGGCTAAGCACAACACCCTTCCAACTAGCCAATTTAGAATGGAATCTATCAAGAAACCCTAACCAGAAATAAATAGGTATCTTATTCATAGATAGTAATAGACCCAAATAAGATGAAGGGAAATTTCACATTTTATATTGAAGTATACTAGGTGACTTCACTTGAAGTTGCATGAGAATATTGAGGAAGAAAATTTTACTCATAGGGAGATTGATTTATTTCAAAGACACCTTCTCATAACACAACTGAATGAACTTTAACTTCTTGGATTCCTTCACCAAAGCTTCCTCCATTATAATTGTCTCATCAACAAATTGTTGATGTGAGAAAGAAGGACAAAGAGATGATACATATGCACTTTAAGAGAACCCCATTTACCTCCATTTGAATGAATCTACCCAGATCTTCCACCATAATGATAACTTGAGAAATGGAGAAATCGGGCATCCCTATATATTATCCATCTTGATATTTCAAAGAATTTAGAGGATGACCAATTAACAAGCACAAAAAATTTAGGGGAGGAGATAAGTTGGCCAATAAGGTCAACAAACTTATTACCAAAACCAAAACTCGCCATCACTTTGGTTAAGAACCACTAATTAACCTAGAAAGAAGTTTTCACTAAGTATAGTTTAAAAAAAAAAATAACCTTCTTATTCACCGAAAGAGAGAAAAATATTTCATGAACAAAAATTATGGAGTCTAAAATCTATCTTCCAAGTACAAACCCATTCTGTGGGTTTGGAGATTAATTCCAAAAGAATGGACTACAATCTAACCATAAGAACCTTAGAAATGATCTTATAAAATTGAGTTACAAAGGCTAATAGGCCTATGGTTTCCAAATTCTTTATCACCAAGAGATTTTGGCACTAGACGAAGAAAGGTCAAGTTTAGTTCTTTCAATAATTTCCTACTACCAAATAATTTCTTGGTGGTGTTCACAATATCCTTTGCCACAATATCTTAAAAGGATTGGAAAAAGAAAAGAGGGAAACCATCTAGGCTAGGGGCATTATTTCCTTCAAATGAAAAAACAATTTTAGAGATAACACCCATAAATTTTCTTCATCATAAACAATTTTAGAGATAACCCCCATAAATTGACTCTCACTTACCCGATCATAGACCACATCCTTAGTTAAAGCATTGGAAAAGAACTCCAAATTAGCCTTATGGATTTCTCCATCATCTTTAAAGAGAGAACCATTTACCTAAATATAACTAATTCTATTAGTATCCCTATGTTTGAGGGAAGAGAGATGAAAGAGATTAGTATTACAATCTCCACTTTTCAACCAAATAGCCTAAGATCTTTGTTTCCAAAAGTCTTATTCTTTTATAATGATATCATGTATCTAAAAAATAAGCTCATTTTACTACTTTTGAATAGAAGAGTCCACCCCCTTGTCTTGGATTTCATGTTGAACCTCATCCAACATTTTTTTAACAAAGTCTTTGATTTGACCAAACAAATCTTTATTCCACTTTTGAACTATAAACTTAACATAAGAGAATTTCTTGGTCACTCTAAACACAAACATCCCTCAATATTAATATACCACCAGCTTCTCAAACATTCCTTAAGACCCAAATGCCTCAATCACATACTCTCAAATATGAAAGGAAACCTTTTCTTTGTTCCCAATTTCTCAATAGAGAAAGAAATTGGGAAGTGGTTTGATCTAAATCTAGTTAAGGTAGAGAGAGCACAAGAGTAACTAGAGAACCAATCCATAGAGATAAGAGCATAGTCCAATTTGACCTATATGAGATCTGATCCCATCTGACAATTAGAACAAGTATAAAAGGCACCCTAAAACTCTAAATCAAAAAGAGCATTCTTGTGGATAAACTTCAACAAGTTCATTTTATTGTCTAAGGGAATTTGAGATCCTCCCATTTTCTCATTCATCTTTAGAGGGGTGTTCAAGTCACCCATAACCAACCATGTACTTCCTTGAAGAGTAAGCTTAAAATAGCCCAACATATTCCATAGTCTTTTCTAGTCTTCTTTAAATTAGGAGCATAGACACTAGAGAATGCAAAAGGGATTATCCTTTAGATGAAAAAAATGAGTATTAACATGATTAGAACCAACATTTAGAGAAAATCCTCTAACAATATTCAAGTTCCAAAAATTTTCTATTCACCTTGAAGCCCACTTTGATCTAAAACTATGAAAACCACAATCCTTGAACAAACAGTTCTTCATTTTTTAGTCTTGTCACTCTACATCTTAGTGTCTTGGATTAACAAGATATTTGGTTTATGATCCCGAATAATATTTTTCAAGAGATCATGTTTATGAACATGATTTAGTCCCCTAATATTCCATGAAATTATCTTCATTTATACTTAGATGATGTGCTCATAGAGCACATATCAAAGAGAGTTTTTTGAATCCCTTCACAATCTCTTGCTTACATTCCTTTTCTCTCTTTTTTTGAGAGGAGGATCTACCTTGGACCTTTTTCTTTGAACCACAGTCTGCTTTTTGCCTATTCCTAGTGACCACTCCTTGAGAGCATGTCGATGAGTTAGGATGTTTCTTATTATTCTTATCTTTCACCACAATAAAGGGTCCCTCCACTGGGGTGACCAAACCCTCTTTCCTTGGAATCTCGAGCTCCACTATCATTTTCTCTTAAGAAGGAAAATACTAGGCCACAACATTTCCACCTAAAAGTTATAATCCCTAGAGAGACTGAGATGGGGTAACATTTCTATCTCTCAAACACATGGAATTTCTCTTCTTCTTTATAGAGTCAAGGCCCAAAGAGGAATAAGGTGATCCTACAAAACTAGTTTATAATTCCGCTAAGGAAGAAAAATTGCAAAAAATGCCCCCATGAAGAAAATTTTGGGTTTTGGGGGGTTTAAACGAACTTAGGGTCTGAACAAAACTAATAAGGGTTTGCTCAAACCCCCCTCAAGCGAACCCTATTAAATGTTGGGTCCCTCATTTTTCATGTTTCCCAGAATAAAAAAAAAGAGAAATTTTGTAAAAAGGGTGGTTCGCTTGAACCCCCCTTCGAGAAAACCCCCATTCATTCAAAAGGTCAAGGCGGGTTTGCTCCAAGGGGTTCGAGTGAAACCCCCTTTTTCCCCCTTCTCCCCCTCTTGCACCAAATTTCTACAAAATTTTTCCCTTCAAAGCTTGGGTTGAGGATGAAAATGGAGGAGACTTCACAGACCCAATTGGATGATGGTAGTCCTCGAACGAGCTATCCATTGAATGCAATTTTAATATGTTTTGGTTTTATTATGTATTTTATTTTTTAGTTTGATTAAACATAGGTTTTCACCAAAAATCAAGCTCTTTGCTCTGCACATGTGGAAAAATAGTAGATTATCATTTTTTTTGAAAAATATGAGTGCACTAGATATTGATGTCCTTGATCCAACACAAAAAAAAGAATTTTGATACATACAAAAAAAGTTATGCTTTAGCCAGTGAATCATGTATAAATTGTACAAGGTTTGACTTTGAAATTTAATTAAGAAAAAAATATTCAATGAAATGCTATTAAACCAATTCCATGCACTAGATATCATAGTTACAAATCTAAATTCAAAAAAGTTAGAATTTTATCCTTTATAGAAAAAAGTTATGTGTTAGCCAGTGATTCCACTCTTTAAAAATGGTGTTTATTGTCAAAGAATAGTTTTCTAAGGAGATGGAAAAAGAAGTGCAATTTGATTCCAATTTTTTTGAAAAAAACATATTTAGAATCTATAGACAAAATGTCACAAATCACTAGTTTTCATCATCTTCAAATTCCTCACAGTTTAGTTGCTATAGGTGCCCGAAAGTGAAGATTTAGTTAAACAAATTCAATTCAATGTCCAGTTTGGCCAAAATTTTAAACTAGTATTGTGGGATCACCCAACAAAGAGAATCCAACATCAAAGTGGAGATGAGAGTCTTGTCAATAGAAAAATCTCCCAATAATGGTGAAGGATCTGAGTCTTGTAGTTCCTCTATCTGACTAGGAGAGGGGACCTTCAAGAGCAATTGGGGTTGCAACATGCCCTCGTTTCCATTCCCATCTACTTCAAAGCTCTGCATTTGAGCAGAATTCATAGCCTTACCTTCCTTAGTCTTCCAAACCTTGGATTTGGTCTTCTAAATTTTACTAAAGCAATTTATATCCCAATATTCAGGCTTTTATAGTGGAAGCAATCAAAAGGTAAAGTTTCAAAATTCACCACTTACTTCCAATCCCTTATTTTAGTATTATATTTACCGAATTTGGTGAATTTGTTGACTACTACACATTGACACAAATTCTACAAAATACTAGAGTCCCCTAGATAGCATCATCTCATCAATTGAAATTAGCTAACCAAAGGTGCTAGCAATTCATTTGAAAATTTCTTCATTTCAATGTTCCATTGGGAGGCCTAGTAATCTTACCCAATAGGGTTTGAGTTGAAAGAATAGTTAGAGACATCCAAGCCCAAAACCCATTTCTTCAAGGCTAATATTGATTTAACAATGAGCTAAGGACCCTTTGATAGGATGTCCCCCAAGTCCTCCTCACAAGAGAAAGAGAAAGAGAAGAAATCTTTGGCCATATCCACACTATCTACCTTCCCTTTAGTGTGGCATTTCTTGTTAACCCATGCCCGAACCACACAAATGTTTATTCTAGGGCCCAAAAACTTCCCAACTAATGAAAACTCCATAGGAGAAACACCTTTTTCAACCAAACAATCTAGAATAGAAATAATATACTCACCTAAGTCCAATATTGAGGAGACTTGAATAGGAGGGGAAGAGATTTTCCCATTTGGTTTAGAGCCAAAAAGTCTTGACCATCGATCAAAGAGATTTGCACACTCGATACCATTGGGTTGCTTTTCTACAACACACAAACCCACACCATTTTCCTTGAGAACAAAAACATATGACGTACCCACTAGGACTAGTGATAACAAAGCATCCAACTTCTCTATTTATTTATTTTTCAATCAATCTATAGATCTTTTACAAGGCCCACATTGGGCCCTTATTAACAGGAAAACTATCATTCAACACTGATTTAGTAGCAACACAACCATCAATCAACTTGCTACCATATGCAACTCCACTGCATTTGAAATTAAAACCTATACTTCCCAGTTCTTCCTCTCACACTTTTGCTTCCATTATTTATTTCCTTGCATGTTAGTCATAGAAGGATCTACAATTTGTGACAATCAAAGAAAAATACAAAAATACATATAAGGTTAAGATATATATGTTTTACAAATTTCAAGCCATTATGGGCACTAGAAAAAACAATTGGTGCTAACATCATTTTTCAACCACATAGGGGTGCATTTTTCAATGTATCTAATTGCTTTCATATTTAAAATTTAGTTTCTCAACTACATTCAAAGCTTGTCCCATCAACTGAAATACATTTATAGGTGCACACATATGTGTCCTTTATTTTACTAGCTTTTCATTCCTTATCCATAGTGTATAAGTATTTATTTTCATCTCCTAGTTTCTATTTCCAAGTGCTTGCCTTTAGTCTATATTTAATCCTATCTCTTTTATATTAGAGTAAAATCATGCATTAGCTAATAATTAATTAATATTTAATTGATTATTAGGCTACTTTCTCTTCATGCACTTAAGCTGAAACTTAAGAGTTCCTTTTTCTTTTCTTAGAGTGAACTATTATTAGATCATTTTGTCTCAACACATGTGATGTTGGAATTTTTCATGATTATTTCCCTTTATCATTTACAGTTTTCTCTTATAAGCACTCTCCTTCATTGTATTAACCCTAAGTAGACTCTTGAGGTTTATTCTATAAGTACTTTCTTTTTGAGGAAATAACTGATCTGAAGGATCTTCACCAAAAAATGAAGTTTCTCAATTTTCTCTAGAAATAGCATCAGTAGAAAGAACAAATTTATGACTCCAACACAACTCGAACGGAGTCAAACGGAGCTACGGAGCCCAAGATATGCTCGGTCAAACCTTGGTCAACTCGGGCCCAGGTTAGAGAAAAAAGGGGTCAAAATTTGACATTGTCAAAAGTGGTTGAAGTTGGTGTCATCACGAAGAGCTCGTCGAGAGCTTTTTGATGGCATTCATTTCACACAAATTGTAGTCCATTTGCACCAGTTACAACCGGTCAAAGGTCACATAGAAGGTTGAATTTTGACTGTACGAATGTTGACATTAGCATGCTGACATGGCAGTCTGTACGATAGAAAAAGTGACATGGAAAAATCAAGACCTGACACACAGTAGGTGACATGGATGTCTGTACATGACGTGGCATTCCGTACATTCTGTGTGGCAGTCCCGGTCAACATTCAAGGTGGCATCCAGTCATCTCTATCGGCCAATCACCACATGACATGTGGTAGCCCAGTCAGTGGACACATCATCATCCAGTCAATAGACATGTCATTATCTAGTTAGCGGACACGTCATCATGGAAGACTTTGACTAGTGAATGAAATTGCACCACGTGGCACATCGTTTGAGTGCCATGTGGCAGCTACTCTATCTACTCCCTCTGGCGGTCGGTTGGAAATTGGTTATATTTGTTAACAAAAGTTCTAATGGCCCAGGTGGGGCTCGAACAAGCCATCTACATCCTATAATCCCAGTTCATTTTGTTATGCAATTGGTTTTGAAGCGGTAGAAAAAAGGCTGGTGGGGGTCGAACCTTGGACCCCTCACCAAGAAAAATGATTACTTACCATTGAACCACCAAATTCTTTGGTGATATAGGTGAGAAAATTTTGTTTTAAGCCGGTTGTTAAACAAATAACCTCCTTTGGTTAAAACAAAACCCCCAAAATGCAATAAAGCTTAACCAAATGCCAAAAGGGGGTATGTACAAAATATGGAGAAGGTTAATTTGTTAGGGGAAGATATTTCATTAATTATGGTAGTTTTCACCCCATATAGTAAATTTGATGTATAAAAGGGGGTAGTAAAGGATGGAGAGGCTAAGTGGTGACTTGGGAGAATTATCTTGGTGAAATTTTGCTCTCATCTCTTGCTTTCAAGGAGACTGTTCTTGCGCACTTGGAGGGGCTTTTCAAATTTTCTTTGTACCAGGGAGAACCTATGCCAAAATTCTGTAACCATTATTCTGGAGAATTAATCGAATCCGTCCACTCATTTGAGAGGGGCCTAGAGATGTAGTCGTTCTTACGATGAACTCTGTTATCAATTCTATTTGTGTTCTCTCTCTCTTTCCCCTCATTCTAAATTTCAATTAAGTAATTTGGATTCCTTAAATTGTAATCATTACACATTCAATGCAATTGTCATAGATTCGTAAAAATAGATCAAGTTTGGTATCAGAGCTTTGTGTGACTAGTATTGTAGAATTGGATGCTAACACATTCTAGGAAACATTGAGGTGAAGGAGAAATAGAAGAATACAATCTTGAGATTGGCAAACAGAGGACTTTTCCAACAATGGACGAAACTCAAGTTGGGAAAAGTACTGAGCAAGAGCTTGACATGATAAATCTTTTCAGTGAGCCTTTCTTGACATGAAGGCTATGGTGGAAGAATTTTATGCAGAAAAGAAGAAGTGCAAAAAGGAGGTTCATCGAAGCAAGAAAATAAGGAAGATCGAAAGGACAATGAAGAAAAAGCTCCAAAAGCTCCATCTCCTCCATCCTCCCCTTCTTCTCCATCTTCCCCTTCTTCTTCTTCCTCTTCTACTACTATTAATCCTTTGAAAAGAAAGTCTAAGCCTATTATTAAACTGGATGTAAAATTTGAATTGCCTAAGTACTATGGTGAGTTAAATGCCGAAAAGTTAGATGATTGGATCTAGCAGGTAGAAGTGTATTGTAGGATTCAAGGCCTAACAAAAGATGCTTCTATGATCTAGTTAGCCACTCTTTGGTTGGGAGGTACAACTCTTACCTGGTGGGAGAGTAGGACTCGGGAGGAAATTGCTTGCCATGGTAAGGTCAATATGACTTGGATGGAATTTGTTGCTGCCCTTAAAAAAAAAGTTTTATCCTTTAGGTTATATGCAACAATTAACCATGAATTGGTAAACCTTTAGGCAAGGTAAGGGTTAGTCTGTCCAAGATTACACCCATGAGTTTAGCAAACAGGCTATTGCTTTAAATGTTCCATTGTATACTTAGGATACACTGCTTAAGTACATAGGTGGTTTACATTCTTACCTAAGGCATACTATTCTAATGTTGAGTCCTAATAATCTAGATGAAGTGTCAGTCCAAGCCACTCATTTAGAGTCAAGGGGTAAGAACACTTTCAATGATAATTTTTCAAAGAAACCATCTAAGTCTGAGGGGAAGTCTAAGGGTAAAGAAAAAGACAAAGATAAAGGCAAAGGGAAGAAGACAACTACAAATAAGGAGGGTGATAATCCCACATGCTCCCATTGCAAGAAAGAGGGGCATGATGATTCAAAATGTTGGAAGCTGAATCCCAAATTAAGGACAAAAAGATATGGAGGCAATAAAGGCAAGCAAAATATTGTTGCAACGATTCAACAAGATCTTGGATCTAGCTTTGGAGATGAAACTCAGATTGTTGCTATTGGGGTCCAAGGTAAAAGGAAAGGTATAACTCTCTCTTCTAATGAAAATGCAAGTACAAGTAAAGTATCTACTCCTCCTAAAGCTGATAAACAACAAAATGAATTGTTTCATATTTGAGTTGTAACTAAGCACACTAAGATTGACACATTGTTTGATACGGGTTCTCAAGTCAACTTAATATCTGAAGAGGTGGTAAAGAAACTTAATCTAGCTACAACACCTCATCCAAAGCCATATTTTCTTGGATGGGTTTGCAATGATGCTCAACTGCAAGTAACAAAACAGTGTTAATTAAAATTTGCTATCACTGCAAACTTTGTTGATGAGGTAGAAGTAGATGTTGTTCCTTTAGATATTTGTGGGCTTCTATTAGGGATTCCTTATTTGTATGACAGAAAAGAAATATTTTATAGGGGGGAGAATAAGTATCATATCTTTAAGGATGGGATATAATACATTATACATGCACACAAAGTTAAGACTAATCTTGCACTAGTTAATGCTGGGCAGATGAAAAGGTTGGTCAATTCTAGTAAGAACTTTTTATTAATGCTTGTAAAACCCAAAGAGGATGAAAAAGCTGAATCATTTAAAGGGTGTGATCCAAAGCATAAAATTGAGATGGTCAAAATAGTTTTTGCTTATGATTACTTATTTTAGGAGCCAAAGGGATTGCCACCTAAGAGAGAGATACAACATGAAATACAGTTGTAGAAGGATGTACCTCTTCCAAACATCAGCATGTACCGTTTATCAGTTTTGCAGAATGAGGAAATCAAAAATCAAGTTTAGGAGTTGGTGGGAAAAGGAGTCATCCATCCTAGTACATCTCCTTGTGGTTCTCCAATTGTGTTGGTTCCAAAGAAAGATGGATCTTGGAGAATGTGCATCAACAATCGATCCCTAAAAAAGATAATGGTAAAGAACATGTATCCTCTTCCCTACATTGATGATTTACTTGATCAGTTAAAACATGCATTTTATTTCACTAAGTTAGACTTGCATAGCAAATATCATCAAATAAGAATTGCGGAAGATGACATTTGGAAAAATGCATTTAAGACAAAATAGGGATTGTTCGAGTGGTTGGTGATGCCCTTCAGGATTTGCAATGCACTAGCTACATTTATGAGAGTCATGAATGATGTCTTTCGTCCTTTTATTGATGATTTTGTCATAGTCTATCTAGATGATATTCTTGTATTTAGTAAAACTTGGGAAGATAATGTAAGTCATGTAAAGAAAGTTTTTGATGTATTGAGAAAAGAAAAACTCTTTGTAAAGATGTCAAAATGTGAATTCACTAAGACATCCTTAGTGTACTTAGGCTATGTCATAGGTGGTGGTCAATTGAAAGTAGACCATGCGAAGGTCAAAGCTATTGTAAAATGGCCTAAGCCAAGTATAGTCACTGAAGTCAGAAGTTTCTTAGGTGCAGTCCAGTACTGGAGAAAGTTCATTGCAAACTTCTCTTACATTGCATCACCATTGCACACATTGACTAGTATGAAGATAAATTTTCAGTGGGGAGGTCCACAACAGAAGGCCCTCAACACTTTGAAGGAAAAATTGAGCATAGCACTAGTTCTAGCTTTACCAGATTTACACCAACCATTTGAGATCGAGACAGATGCAAGTGGATTTTCCATGGGAGCAGTGCTAATGCAAGGAGGTAAACCAATCTGGTATCACTCTGAAACCTTTTCACGTGCAGTTATTAACTATCCTACTTATGATAAGGAACTTTATGCATTAGTTTAGAGTGTTAAAAAATGGAGACACTACTTAATGGGGAAAGAAATTGTAATCCACACTGATCACCAGCCACTTTAATATTTGCATTCACAGTATAAACTACAAAAAATTATGCACTTTAGGTGAATGGGTTTTCTTCAACAGTTTCATTTGGTAATTAAGTACAAGAAAGGTGCCCATAAAAAATTAGCAGATATGTTGTCTAGGCCTCTTGTTATGAATGCTTTGATTATCCTTAAAGGTAGTTCCATGGTACATGAAAGTTTTCAGGAACAATATACTAATGATGAATACTTTAAGGAAATCTATTAAGCTCTAATTGCAAGAAAACATGTAGAAGAGAAAGATTACTATGTGTAGGATAAACTATTGTATCACTTGGGAAAGTTATGCATTCCAAAAGATAAAAAAGCACAAGTAATCAGAGAAGCACACACATCATTGATTGTAGGACACTTTGGGGTAAGAAAAAAATGACTCAATTACAAAAATATTGTTATTGGCCTTGTATGAAAGAAACTATAACTAAGTATATTAGAGGTTGTATCATGTGTACAACAAGTAAGCCTAGTAATATGAAATTGGGGTTGTACACGCCTCTACCTATACCATCCCGTCCATGGGAAAGTGTGTCAATGGACTTTATCGGGGGGTTACCTATGTCTAGGAAGGGACATGATTGTTGTGCAGTTTTGCACACATGCCCCACTTGGAGTAGGGACCCTCTTTTCATGATGTCTTTTGACCTTTGGTTTTTATGAGATTTGTCCTTTTTAAGGTCTTGAGATGTTAATCTTTCTAGCTTTGGTCTTGCCTTGAGGCCTGAATTGGTTGAACTTAGGTTTTAGTCAAAATCTGGGTTTTGACCTGAGTCTGGGATTTTCCAGCTCTGGCAGATTCTCTTGAGCCCTGGTTTGTTGTCCGTTTACTACTGAATTTTTCAAAATCTGAGTTTCTGCTTGAATCTGGGATTTTTCGGGCTGAGTGGATTTTCCTGAATTGCGTTAAAATCTCGAACTTTGTTTAAATCCCGGTTTATGCCATTTCCGTGGAATTCGTGTCCTTCCGGATTTTCCGTTTGGCTTGGGTTTTTCCGAAGTCTGTTATGGGCTCGGGTTCCCAGATTTCCTTGATACATCTTGTCGCTCATTAATGCTCAAATTACCTTCACTCAGACGTGAGTGTGGATGGATTTAAGGCCTTTTGGGCATCATTCTAATTTTAATTTTCACTTGCTATTTGCTCTGGTATTGGATATTCTTCATTTGAGCTTTGATTGTTGGATGCGGGTTGCTGCGTGTGGATTGCTTGAGCATTCGTTGTATTTTTTCGTTGCTAGGGCACATCGTTTCACAGTCACCTCCTCGAGCTTGAGACTTGTTCGGATTCCATGGTAAGTCGTTGCTAGCCCCTTTTTTTGTTTGCGTCAGGATTGAATCTTTCGAAGTCGATTGGTGGCCATTTTAGGTCAGCCTTTGCTTGAGTATGATGTTATATTTATAAAGCTAGGGTTTGACCTCACTCTTCACAAGATTTCATCATTCGCACTATGCATGCCCCTGTTTACCAAATGAATGTCGAATAGATCGATGTAGATGGGCGTTCTGGGTAGGATCTTGCCCCTAGGTGAATAATTTGCTGTATTTAGCGAAGTTGGGGTTTCGGTGTTTTGCTCGGATTTGCTAGGAATGATTGATCCATCATGATTTTCATATCTGGCATTTAGATTAAATTTTCTTGTGCCTTGAGAAATCTCGGTGTGCTTCGGCCTGATCATTTAAGGATAGTATTTCAAACCTTGAACTTACCCTGGTTTTCATGGCAGAGGGTCTAGTCGTCAAAGTTAGGGCATCATTGTTTCGCCATGAGGATTAGTCATTTGAAGGCTTTGGAAATTTGAATTCCTATGCATTTGAGGTCTTGCTTATTAGCATCGATTTTGAGACCATTTGAATCCAAATAGTTAGGTTTGAAGTGATCATAAGTCGACGGTTCGCGTGTTAACATTCGTCGGGTTTCTGAGGTGTCCGCAGAATTTCCCGATATCTGTCAAGTCCGCGGAGTATAGCGAATTTCAGAGTATTTGAACCATCCACGAAAATCTGTCCTACTCGGATTTTTTAGGTTTTCCTGCTTGATTTCATTCTTTTCGATTCTCGAGGCTAGGACTAATTGGGTAAAGTGCTAAATGATGATTTCTTGTTGCTAATGGATGGATTTCATAATAATTACATAGTTTTTTGTTTTTACTAATGATCAATTTGGTGAATGATGTCTTGGCAGCAGGAATCCTTCTGGGTCGGATTTCTCTGAAATTCTGCCCTGACTAGATTTTCCCGGTTTACCTCATTTTCCCGGATTGCTTCTTTTTCCGGATTTTCAAGGATTGATGATTTGTGATGGATCTTGATTGCTTTATGTGGTTTTATGCTAACCCTTTGATTGGAATATGTGTTATAATTGGATGCTCATGATACTCTTTTGTGAATGCAGGCTGAATCAAGTAGGGCGGCTGTAGGAAAGTCTAAAGGTGATACGGAGGGATCCTCAATTTCAGAGGCAAAAAGTTTGAGATTGGATACCAAGAGTTAGTTACCTGACAGTAAGATATATTTTGTATGGTCTGAGGTCTCTGACACCAATGTTGGAGTGTGGAGATATGAGGAATTCAAGGAAAGAATGGCTCAGAAGGATCTATCGGTCCTGAGGAATGGAATGATGAAGTCCGGATTGGTCCATGTGGTAGGGTTCTCTCCTACAATCCGGTGCAACGAGTTAATACTAGAGTGTGCCCAGCATTATGACTTCGACACACAGAGGGTTGTTAGTACCGAAGGGAGAGTCTTGGTGAATTTTAATCCTGTTTCTATTGCTCAAGCCTTTGACATGCCGGATTTTCCTTCTGTGTGTGCCTTAAACATGGATCTGGCCAAAACCTATTATGAGAATGAGCCTACCAAAGCCCAGCAAATGATTAATTCCTAGTTGGAGAAACCAAAATCTCACTTTTCCAAACTACCTAAGCAATTACATAGGGTTAAATTCAGGTCAGACATATACGATGCAATCACATTTTTGAGCAGAGTAGCAGGTTTGAAGAGTGCTGGGGTGTTAGAAAACTGGATGGTCCATGTGATCAGGAAGATTGGGCAGGGTACCAATTACCATTGGGCAGGACTTATTAGTGCAGTGATTGATAAACAGATGAGGGATGTTCTAGAAACAAAGAAGTTCACCATGTCCTCCTATGTGGTGTATGTGTTAGCCAGATTCTACCCATACAGGGGTCTGAATCCAAAGGGGACATTTGGACAGAATGTAATCTATGACATTTACCCGGAATTGCACCTAGGACACCAGGATTACAGGAGAGCAAACGATGCTTTTGCAATGTATATCACTAGGCTGCTTCAAAATGCAAAGCATGTGAGATTGTCAGATGGAGCGAAGGAGCTGATAAAGAAATATGGAGCTTGGTTCATTCAGTTCCCCACCTTCTCCTACATCAGGATTGACGGATGTCAAGCTACTCCATATAGGTTACCTAGGTACCCTACGGATCATATTGTGTTATTGGAAGTTGTGAGACAGATATGTGAATTTGATGCAATTATTAAAAAGGCGAAGCATAAAATAGGTTTTGGTGGAGATTTCCCCCTCAAAATTGGTATAGCTGAGGTATGTCCTTCTATCCAATCGGCGTATGCAGTAGGAGATGAATTGACAGCTCATGGTTTCTCCTTCAATTCCAAGAGGAAAAACTTTGATATCACCGGGGAAGCACAGAAGAAGGCCACCAAAGAATACCGTCATAAGGATGACCTAGAAGACTATTGGGTAAATATCAAAGATGATTTTGAGGCAAGGAAGAAAAGGTACTCTAGGCTTCCGGTTGATGTGATTAGGCAATATAATGTCAAGTTGATCCCCGACCAGCTAGAAGATGATGGGAATCTGGTGCAGGACCATGCATATGAGTTCGTTAAGGACAGATCAATTGGAGAGATAAACTAGAATGATGATGAGGTAACTGAGTTAGAGGATCTAATGGCCCCTATCATGAGGTTTACTACTTCATGGTTGAAGCATAAGGTTTGGGAGTTGGAAAGTGAGAAGGTACCCTGTACCTTTAATTTGATGGGAAATCTCAATCCTATGTCCACTTCAGAAGAATCTGGGGAAGATGACCCCAAAGGGAAAACTAAAGGGAGCTCACCCTTCAAAATCAAAATCAGGGGTTCTCAAGAAAGTGAGCCAGAACCGAAAAGAAAACCAAAAGGAAAGAAAAGAAGTCGAGCTTTAAAAATAGGCAAGTCTTCTGAAGAAGAGGAATTTGAAAAAGTAGAAGAAGAAGATGCTCCTCCACAGCCAAAGAAGACAAGAACAACTAGGGTTTCAAGGAGGAAGGGTCAAGAAACTTCCAAAGATGAGACTCCTATTGTTGAAGTAGAAAGTTCAGGAGAAAAGACTAAAGTTTATATGAGGAGATCAAGGACTCCATCTCCTAAGGAGACTATGCAAAAGATGGACCCTCTTCCAGTTGTGGAGCAACCTAAGGCTACTTCCCCTTCACCGAGTTTACCTGAGAAAACAACTCATCAAGAGCAAGAGACTAGTGGAGAGACATAGCCATTCAAGGAGGGAGAACTCTTTGGTGCGGCAGTTGGGCTTGAGGTTGAAGAGGAAGAAAAGAATCCTTCTCCATTAGTACAATATGAGGATTCTCCGGAGAATAGCAAAGGAAACAGATCACCTAAAGAGGAGGATATCCCTATTAGAACCCCATCACCCGTGCGAGAAGAGGAACCTGAATTAGGTGATCAAGGTGAGTAGTCTCCTGAAAAAGAAAAGGATGAAACAGTAGAACCACATGAAGAGGTGAAAACAGACAAAATCTGGGTGGAGCCTGTTGTCCCGGATTGGTTAGAAAAGGAGATCACAAGGAAGAAGAAAGTCGTTGTTGAAGACACCCCTCTGGATTGGGATGAGATGTTAACTAAGATTGGTAAAGGCAAGAAGAAAAAGATGGCCAAGGTGGTTTCAAGGATAGAAAGAGATGAAGCGATTAATAGGGTTATTCACATTGCCACCCTTGTTGCGGATAAAACTAAAGAGGAGGTCACCAGAAAAGATTATAATGTGTAGACTATTAATCTAGGACCAGCTTCTATGGAAGAAGATATTGAAGAATATGAAGGGTCTAGTGCAATAATAATCGGCAGATTAAGGAAGGAGACTCCGTCTAAACATGAGCTTAGAAAAGAAAATGAGAGGCTTAAGAAGTGTCTAGAAGATGTAATGAAACCTCTGCAATCTCTCCACCCATCTTCCTCTGCTACTCCTGGTTTCTTGCCCAAGGAAACCATTTCTGAAATTGAAAAGATGAAGGCCTCCACCTAGACTGTAATAGATTGGTTGAAGGATGTGCAAGTGAAAGGAGACAATGCAATAAAGAATGTCCTTTCAGTTGGAAAGGATGCAGTCAGAGCTAAAGATTTGTTGGAACATGTGCTATCCCAAGATAAGGAGGACATCGATCTTCTGTTGTAGAAGTCCAAAGTAATTATGGAATATGGAAAAGATCAATTGGCTGTAGATGAGATTCTTCCTTCCTCCAAACTTAATGAGCCTTGGGAATGGTTTGAGGCTTTGCAGATTCAAAAAAAGGCCATGAGGAAGATTCATAAATGAAAGAAGCTAATAGATGGTGACCTGACTAGAGTATATGATGGGTGCATTGCATTTTTTGAGATTATGACTAGCAGGAGGAAAATTGCTCCTACGTATCTAAGCCTAGAGAAATTAAGGGAATGGTGGCATGATGTTTATGCCCCAGATTCTGAAAATATCATAACAGGACACCAACTAGATGATGCAGCAACCTACTTGGCGGTGATGGATAAGTATCAGGCTCACAAGGATGATTGGAATAACACTGTTAAATAGTCAAAAGAGGAGATTGGCTCCATTGAATGTCGGCTTAAGATCTTGCCCTTGGCACCTGTCACCGAGCTAGATAAGGTATTTTTGAGAGTTCATGGATCATTGGCTCAGAGTAAGGATAAGGGAGGCGATAGTTAATGCCCATTTTGAAGATTTGTGCTACCCTATTATTATAGGGCTTGTGTTGATCCATGCTACATTGGGGAGTGTGTTTGGCCAACGTTGATGATGTATCAACATTTAATGTGTGCCTTATTTTGAAATTCCTGGGGCCGACTTGTTTTGGCTATTATTTTTTGTAAATGTTTGGCTGGGCCGACATGTTTTAAGAATTTGCTATAAAGGGCATTCTTGCCTCATTATAAGGGTTAGCTAGAAAGATAATAGAGACAAGACAAGTTAGATAAGAAAAGAGCTAGAGCGTTTTGTAGTAGAAGTAGTAGTCAATTTCTTGAAGCAAATATTGTAACAGAACAGTGGAATTGTTGCAACATTTTGGTAATCTAATACAATAGAAGGCATTGTGGTTTTCCTGGTGAAATATTTTGTGTTAGTTATCTTGCATGGTTCCTGTCGTTTCATCTTTCAAATTGCTTAAAGATTTAGAATTTAGTGTTTTAGAGTTGGATCAGTTTGGTGAATGATGTTCATGATTTCATATTTGGAATGTTTGTAGCAATCTCTAGTCTATACTCCCAGTAACTATTTGATTGTAGTAGGCTGGTGAAGTCAGCCTGGACCATACATTCATTTGTGCTTAGTTCGATTGTGGATGAATATCTATGATTTGAAAATCTATATACCTTAGAAGATTGCACCGTTCTTGTGATATTGCATTATGGGTTGATCAAGAATTAGTTATTTGAGATTGGTCCATTCCAGATATCTGTCATTTGCATTGTTCATTCTAGGAATGGTTTAGATCCTATCATATCTCTGCACCCTTCTCTTTTGCAGTTTCTTTATCATCTGGTTAGATTTAGGACTTGAGATCATCATATTGTAAGATCTGATAAATTGGAAAGATATAGTTTGTTTGTAGTAAGGTCCGATTGTGATTACCAACATTTTCACATTTCATCTGAGTTGTTTATGCATTGTCATGACCTGACACCCGAGAGACCTTGGGGTGATTTTTAGTAATTTATTGTTGAAGATTACCTTTCAAGAGAGATAAAATATTGTATTCTGTCTGAGTTGTTGCTGTGCAAAAAACACCATTAACAGATTGGCGCTAGGAGGGCCTGAATGAGCACACTGGATCGTTTCTTGAACACCATCTCTCCAGAGAGATATAGGAGAAATACCAAATCTACCCCAGGAGAAGAAGATTTACAGGAATTGCAGTTCCCCACTAGGTCAAGAAGGACTCAAGAAAGGGGAGAATCATCATCACCCATCCCTTCACCAGCATCATCCACGTCTTCACATCCAGAAGTTGAAGCCATACCCATCCCTGAGGTAGTTTCCATTCAACAACCTCAGCCTATCATTAACCAACCACAACCACCACCCCCACTTTTTCCAATGGCCTTCTTTGCTAATAATCCATCTCCTTTATTTTTCAACGCTTACAATGTATGCCCAAAAACCCTGAACACTTTTGTTCAAAGTTCAATGTTAATGACCCAAACAAGACTGCAGAAGAACATATAAGGATTTTTCAAACCTGTCTCAAAGATAGAGGGATTGTTCATGAGGATGTTGTCTGTAGGCTGTTTCCTTATTCACTAGGAGAAGAGGCTTTTTACTTGTACAATCACCTCCCATCTGGCTCAATTCTTAATTGGAATGATCTTGAAACTGCCTTTTTACAAAAGTTCAGAATACCTATCAGTGCCAATGAATTGTATTTGCAATTCACTAGAGTCAAGAGAGAAGTTAATGAACCAATATCCAGTTTCAATAATAGGTTTCACTGTGCGTACACCAGACTTCAAGATCTTTATGTTTTGGATAACAATATAGCCCTGGGAGTCTATTACGAAGCATTGGATAGCCTTACGACCACCTTTATGAAGTGGAGACCTAACCCTCCAGTTAACTTAACTGATGCCTATACAGAAGCTGTCAAGCTTAGCACAGATTTAAGACAACACTTGACTGGACCATTACCTTCTTTAGGACCAGTTGCACATCCCAATCAAGTTCAGGCAGTAAACCATGCACTCACCAACCATACCCCAATCATGAATCAGGTGCCTCAATTACCTCTGGTGCCACATCCTGGTCTCCCCATGAGCCAGGTCTCTCCTATGACGAATTTTCCCCAACAACAGGTTAACCAACCCATGTATCAGCCACAACCGAATAGTTTTCCTGCCTATTTGCAGAACTCTGAAGTGTTGCATCAGTCTATGGGATCTGCTACAATGCCTGTCCCTCCTCAGAGTAATCCAAACCAGACCCCTTATCGAGATCCAAATAAGGATAGGATTGATGAGATGGACGAGCAGATAAAGAAGTTAAATCTAGAGGTGACTTATCTAAGGAATCAAAATAGCCAATTACAAGCTACTCAGAAGAGTATACAGTCCAATAAGAATAGAGAATTTCCACAAGGACATAATTTTGACAGAGGACAGTGTAATGAAAGAGGATTCTATAATGACAGGGGATATAATCAGGATAGGGGTTACAACAATGACAGAGGATTCAATAATGATAGGAGACATAATTTCGATAGAGGACAAAGTAGTGGCACGAGATTTGATAAGAGGCAGTCACAGGGACAGAACAAAACGTGGAATATGTGGCATAATAATGGAGGAATCCCCACCCCATTAGATCAACCAATTAGTCAAGTTGTCAACCAATCTGTAAATCAGCCAGTCAGTCAAGACAAGCCTCCCAGTGGTGTGTATTTGGCTGAAGCAGCCCTATTAGGATGGTGTAGAATCCATAAGACAAGCCAGCATTCAGAGTTAGAATGTCCAGAGTTCCAAATTGCAGCCTCCATTTTCTAGTATGAGGTGGAGGATAATGCAAATGGGCAGGAGATTATTCCCTCCACCCCTTACGATTCTCCTGTGCTAGTATTAAATTATGCTCCCTTCCCAGCAAGTAAAGAAAATATTCCAGAAGAAGAATCTGATTCTCAGGAAGATAAAACAGATCAAATCTACAATGGCGACGAGGTGGCTCAGTTATTCAATGAAGAAGCAACGAATGATAATGGACCCCTTGATAGTGAAGAAGCTTATGTTGAAGAAGTACAAATGTTCCAGAGGCAGGGTAAAGGATATGATTTAAGAGACTTACCACATAGGCGTCCATAGGCTGGGGGACCTTTCACCACCTCTATTCCTCCTAATAATTTCAATACCCCTCCAGATCCTAATGCTAGTAATAATCCGTCTTATCCACATGTTTCCAGGCAATATATTTCGAAGGAAAGACAAGCTTCAACTGACCTACAAAAGGAAAAGGCTGTTCAAGCAAGCAAAGACAAGGTGGAGGAACCTTCTAGGGAAGTCTCCACTGATATGAGCAAGGAGCAAATGGTTTCTTATGTCGTTGAGGAGTTCAAAAAATTAAAGGTAAATCTTTCAGCATTTGAGTTATTAAGGTTCCCCGCAATTAGGAAGGCAGTTTTAGGTACTTATGATGCACATCGAGTGTCTTTGGATAAACCTTCTAGTGAGGATAACAACAAGATTTCTAGTTCTTAGCCTGTGAGGACACAAAATCAGGTCCATAGTCAGGCTAATTTTTCCCCTGGAGATAAAGGAAAGGAAAAGGACAAGACTCAAGTGGCTCAAGTAGATACTCAACCAACTTTGTTTCAAGGGAAGACAGAAACCCCACCATTTCTGATCTCTGTGCGCATATTCGGTAAGAATCTACATAATTGTTTACTATATTCTAGTGCTTCCACCAATGTGATACCATTTGGGGTATGTAGAGCTTTAGGAATTACACCTGCTGATTTCTAGAAGAAGGTGACTCAATTGGATAGAACTAAAGTAAATGTGGTGGGAGAACTAAACATGATTCACATGCAGATAGCTTCTAACCCAAAGATTCAATAGGTTATCAATATTCAAGTAGCTGATATTCCGGATGCATATGGTTTGATTCTAGGAAGAGATTTTACTAAGGCTTTGAATGAATATGTGTCTACTGATCACTCTTACATGTGGCTTCCCTGGAAAGGAGTGCCCAATCAGATCAGAATTGAGAGAGAGCCAAGAATGAAATACATGATTACGGAATACCAAAATACTTCAACATAAGTTCTGATATCCGAAGTAGGCATGGGAAATTATATGTTGTCAACCCAGTATGAGGAGTCAGACTTAGAGGAGGTATTGATGCTACACACGATGCCTATTGATGCAGATACAGGATCCAACCATGTTGCTGTTGTGACAGAATTAGTTGAGGAAAAAGAAGAATCTGAAGATAATCAGATCAACCTACTAGACAGTTTCCAGGAATTCATCAAGCAGTGTGTTGAAAATAAAACTCATCTAGGTAGAAGGACAAGCTTTGTAGAATTACTCTTACCAAACTAGTGCAGAGTTCATAATGCTTCCCATTCAGAGCTGGAGTGTTGTTTATGCCAGACGGCAGTAGAACGAGTACAAAAATGCCTGAATCCAACCCAGGCTGTTGAGATAGATGTGCGAAACCCTCAGGAAGGATGTAAAAGCAAGAAACTTATGTTGTCTGAGGAATTATCCAGCACTGGTAACTCGAAGAATGTGATAAAGAGGACTGCCACTGCTAACTGTTGGACTCTCAGGTTTGATGGATCCAAATCCAAGCATGGAGCCGGGGCTGGGTTCGAACTAATCAATCCAAGAGGTAAAAATTTCTTTGCAGCCCATAGACTTCAATTTCACTGCACAAATAATGTAGTAGAATATGAGGCGTTAATTCATGGACTTCTCATGGCACTCAAGAAAAAGGTTAAGATTCTGCAAGTTTTTGGTGATTCTGAGTTAGTAGTTAAGCAAGTAAGGAGACAATATTCATGCCACAATAGGAGAATGACTAATTATAGGCATAGAGTATGGGACCTCATTGAGGGATTTGATGCCTTCAATATTCAATTGATACCACGACAGAAGAATCAAACTGCGGATTCTCTGGCTCAGGCGGCAAGCACCCTGCAGCCTTTATCTTTGTCAGGATTGAAGAAGTTCACTGTAGAATTGAATCCTATGCCATCGGTTCCATATAATGTTACTAGCTTCCAGGTATTTGAAGATGACAAACATATTCTGGATTTTATCACAAATACAGACGTTTTTGCCTCCCAAATCATTGACGAAGCAGAACTGGATTTAGAAGGAGTGATGAATCTGAAGTCTAATACTATTCCAAGAGGGATGGTGCAATTGGAGTGAATATTTGATATGGATAAGATCAGAGATCAGGAACAAGAATAAAAGAAAGAGTCTATCAATGGACAGTTTGACACTTACAACTTGGGAACTAAGGACAGTGCTAAGAACATTTTCATTGGCAAAGTATGCACTCCAGAAGAAAGACAAGGAATAATTGAAGCACTACATAGCTTTCCAGATATTGTAGCCTGGAGTTATGAGGATCTAAAAACTTATGATACATCAATCATAACTCATACTATACCTCTGAAGCCAGGTGCCAAACCTTTCTGGCAGAGACAGAGACCTATCAATGCGTTACTAGAACCACTAATATAGAAAGAAGTTCAGAAATTACTGTCCGCCAGAATTATATTTCCTATCAGACACTCAACATGGGTGGCGAACCTAGTCCTGGTGAGGAAAAAGAATGGAGAAATTAGACTCTGCGTTGATTTCAGAAACTTAAATAGATCATCAAAAAAGGACAACTATCCAATCCCTTCATTGGATGAAGTACTTCAAGTGGTTAATGGATCTCAGATGATGTCCTTTTTAGATGGTTATTCAGGGTACAATCAACTAATGGTTCAATATGAGAACAGGCACAAGACTACTTTCACAACTAAATGGGGTACCTTTGCCTACAAAAGGATGCCTTTTGGTCTCATTAATGCTAGGGCTACATTTCAAAGGGTAATGGATATTGCCTTCAAGGATATCATAGGCAAATGCATCATTATTTATATGGATGACTTGACTATTTTTTCAAAAAATAGAGGGGATCACATCTCTGATTTGCGCAAAATGTTTCAAAGGTGTAGGGAATTTGACATATCCCTGAATCCTAAAAAATGTATTTTCGGAGTACCAGAGGGAAAGTTGCTCAGACATGTCATATCTAAAAAGGGAATTGTGATTGATCCAAAAAGAGTGGAGGCTATACTAAAGATTTAGCCACCTGCTAGCAAAAAAAAGATGAAATCTTTCTTTGGCAAGATCAGCTTTGTCAGAAAATTCATTACTAGATTTGCTAAAATTTTCAAGCAATTAAATGCAATGTTGAAGCAAGATTCCAAGGTCAAATGGAATACAAAAGCAAAGGAGGCATTTGCAGAAATCAAAAGAGCCATTGCTGATGCTCCAGTATTGGTAAGTCCTAACTATAGTAAGCCTTTTCACATCTATTCATTTGCTTTGGACCATTCATGTGCAGGAATGCTAACTCAAAAGTCTGATGAGGGAAATGAGTATCCCATTGCCTTTATGAGTGCCCCATTAAAAGATGCTGAGTTGAGATACCCAAGTGAAGAAAAGCAGGCATACGCTCTGGTTAGAGCAGTGAAGAAATTCAGACATTATATCCTCAGGAATAAGGTTTATGCAATTGTCCCAGACCCTGCAATCAAGTTACTTCTGATGCAGAACAAGTTAGGAGAGCGTAGAGCTAAGTGGGTGACAATGCTACAGGAGTACGATATTGAGATCCAGCCCATGAAGTTGGTAAGAGGACAGGGACTTACTCAGACTATGGCAGAAATAGGCCCTGAACTGACTATTCAGAATTATAACATTGAGGAGGTTTCCCCAGATGGCTGGTATGATGACATAGTTTATTATTTGCTGAACCAACGATCTCCAGGTCATCTTAATGCTGTTTAGAGGAGAGCCCTATGATTGAAGAGTGACAGTTTCATGCTAAAGGGAGCTATTCTGTATAAGAAAAATCACGAAGGCATTTACTTGAGGTGTCTTGGGAAACGGGAAGCTGAAAAGGTGATAAATGAATTTCATGAAAGGTATGACACTGGCCATGGTTCTGCAATTTCCACAACAAATCAGATCTTAAGGGCTGGGTATTACTGACCCACGTTGTTCAAAGACGTCCACCATCATGTCAGGACCTGCCACACCTGCCAGACTGCAGCAACAAGGGAAAGGTATGCAGCACTTCCACTCCAATCGGTCACTGAGGTAAGACATTTTGCCCAATGGGGTATGGATTTCATAGGCCCTATCAACCCACCATCTTCTGCAGGACACAAGTACATCCTAACTATTACTGATTATTTCACAAGATGGACTGAAGCATTTGCTTGCAGGCAATGTACATCTGAGGTAGTGATTGATTTCTTAGAATATAATATTCTTAATCGATTTGGATGCCCCATTGCTGTTGTCTGTGATAATGGTCCTGCTTTCGCATCTTTAAAATTTTCAAATTGGGCTTTTGAGCATGGTATTATTGTGAAGTTTTCGTCTAATTATTATCCTCAGGGTAATGGCTTAGCAGAGTCCTCTAATAAGAACTTATTGACTGTCATCCGTAAGCTGTTAGAAAGGAACCCAAAAGACTGGCATACCTAGCTTCGGTTTTCCCTTTGGGCAGATCGTACAAGACTTAAGTCATCCATCAGAACATCTCCCTATCACTTAGTATATGGTCTAGAGCCAGTATTCCCTATTCAACTCAAGATCCCAACCTTACAGTTTATTAATGATTTTTATGACGAGGGGGATAAAAGGGAGGCTAGGTTGACAAAACTACTGCACCTTGAGGAGAAACAAGATAATGCCCTTGAGAATTTTGCCAAACATCAGGGGGTAGTTAAGAAATGGTTTGATAGCAGGGCTAAGATTAAAGCCTTTAGAATTTTTGACCTTGTCCTATACTGGGATAAACTTCATGATCGAAAAGGGGACCATGAGAAATTTGACAAATGGTGGCTTGGTTCGTATCAGATTACTGAAATACTTGGAGATAATGCCTTCTTTCTGAAGACTCTCACGAGAGAAGATATTCCACTGCCTGTCAATGGGCAGTATTTGAAACATTATTTTCAATTCTGAGCTGTTTTCAGCTCCCTGCTTTGTATATAGTTAGTTTAGGTTGCTTTCTATTGTTTTTTTTTTGTTAGAATAGGTTTCCTTTCGGTTTGTTTGTTCTGCTTTGGTTAGAGTAGGTTTGCTTTGGTTTGTTTTGTTTTGGGTTTGTGTTGCTCCCGCTCTTGGTTCCTTCTCTTTCTGAGGGTCTCTTGTTGCATTTGTATAATGGTGGTGACAAAGTAGGTGTGGTGTTCCTAGTATTTCCCTTACAAACTTCAATCACCTTTTCAGAATGTCTTGGTATTCATTCTTCACCCAATGTCACTTCTCCTTGTGCTAAAACAAAGGGTCTTCTAGTCAGATTGAACATGAATACATTAGGGTCTCATACTTTGAATATTTAAGATACCTGAAGTTGCAGAGGGTCTTTATGAGGTTTGAACAGGTGAAAAATATTTTTCTACTCTAGTGCCACTGTGGTTCTCATCCCTGAGTGTGAACTTCATTGTTCACAGGTTGAAGCAAAATAAGTGGAAAGACAAGCAGTATAAAAAAAAAAGAGAAAAAAGCTTGGATTCAACTCATCAGGGGAATCTGAATATCTCTATCGGGGCTATAGATGCCTGGCTGGCAGTAGAGCTATGTTCCGGGGAATCACAGCAATAACCTCATCGAGGCTATGGATGTCTGAATAGTAGCGAGGCTCTATCCAAGATACTTTTAGAGTATGAATCTTTATGTAGCCTGTCTATACTGAGTTTGGTTCTTGTTGCAACTAAAGGAGGGTAATGAATGCATATGTACACACTTTGACCCTAGTGTAGGAAAGTTTGGATGACTGGGGGGTTCTTTGTTTTAACCGTAGGTAATGGCTGAATGGATGAGTTGAAACCATAAGTTTTGGGTTCTTGATTCTAGTTTGTCATCGAAATGCTCAGGAGCATTTCCCTAGCAAAGTCACCATTTGTTGTGCAGTTTTGCACACACGCCTCACTTGGAGTAGGGACCCTCTTTTCATGATGTCTTTTGACCTTTGGTTTTTATGAGATTTTTCCTTTTTAAGGTCTTGAGATGTTAGTCTTTCTAGCTTTGGTCTTACCTTGAGGCCTGAATTGGTTGAACTTAGGTTTCAGTCAAAATCTGGGTTTTGACCTGAGTCCAGGATTTTCCAGCTCTGGCGGATTCTCCCGGGCACTGGTTTGTTGTCCGTTTACTGCTGAATTTTCTGAAATCTAGGTTTCTGCTTGAATCTGGGATTTTCTGGGGCCGAGCGGATTTTCCCGAACTGCGTTAAAATCCTGAACTTTGTTTAAATCCCAGTTTATGCCATTTCCACGGAATTCATGTCCTTCTAGATTTTTCGTTTGGCTTGGGTTTTTTTGAAGTCCGTTATGGGCTCAGGTTCCCGGATTTCCTTGATACATCTTGTCACTCATTAATGCTCGAAGTACCTTTGCTCAGATGCAAGTGTGGATGGATTTAAGGCATTTTGGGCATCATTCTGATTTCAGTTTTCACTTGCTATTTGCTCTGGTATTGGAGATTCTTCATTTGATCTTTGATTGTTGGATGCGAGTTGCTGCGTGTGGATTGCTTGAGCGTTGGTTGTATTTTTCGTTGCTAGGGCACATCATTTCATAGTCACCTCCTCGAGCTTGAGCCTTGTTCGGATTCCATGGTAAGTCATTGCTAGCCCCTTTTTTTTGTTTGCATCAGGATTGAATCTTTCGAAGTCGATTGGTGGCCATTTTAGGTCGACCTTTGCTTGAGTATGATGTTATATTTATAGAGCTAGAGTTTAACCTCACTCTTCACAAGATTTCATCATTCGCACTATGCATGCCCCTGTTTACCAAATGAATGTCGAATAGATCGATGTAGATGGGCGTTCTGGGTAGGATCTTGCCCCTAGGTGCGTAATTTGCTATATTTAGCAAAGTTGGGGTTTTGGTGTTTTGCTTGGATTTGCTAGGAACAATTGATCCATCATGATTTTCATATCTGGCGTTTATATTAAATATGCTCGTGCCTTGAGAAATCTTGGTGTGCTTCGGCCTGATCATTTAAGGATAGTATTTCAAACCTTGAACTTACCCTGGTTTTCATGGCAGAGGGTCTAGTCGTCAAAGTTAGGGCATCATTGTTTCACCATGAGGATTAGTCATTTGAAGGCTTTGGAAATTTGAATTCCTGTGCATTTGAGGTCTTGTTTATTGGCGTCAATTTTGAGACCATTTGAATCCAAATAGTTAGGTTTGAAGTGATCATACAGCAGACGGTTCGCGTGTTAACATTCGTCGGGTTTCCGAGGTGTCTGTGGAATTTCCGCGCGCCTGAATTTTCCCGATATCTATCGAGTCCAAGGAGTATAGCAAATTTTGGAGTATTTGAACCATCCGCGAAAATCCGTCCTACCTAGATTTTTCCAATTTTCCTGCCTGATTTCATTCTTTTCGATTCTCGAGGCTAGGACTAATGGGGTAAAGTGCTAAATGATGATTTCTTGTTGCTAATGTATGGATTTCATAATAATTACATAGTTTTTTGTTTGTACTAATGATCAATTTGGTGAATGATGTCTTGGCAGCAGGAATCCGTCTGGGTCGGATTTCTCCGAAATTCTGCCCCGACTAGATTTTCCCGGTTTACCTCATTTTCCCGGATTGCTTCTTTTTCTTGATTTTCAAGGATTGATGATTTGTGATGGATCTTGATTGCTTTATGTGGTTTTATGCTAACCCTTTGATTGGAATATGTGTGATAATTGGATGCTCATGACACTCTTTTGTGAATGCAGGCTGAATCAAGTAGGGCGGCTGCAGGAAAGTCTAAAGGTGATACAAAGGGATCCTCCATTTCAGAGGCAGAAAGATTGAGATTGGATACTAAGAGTTAGTTACCTAACAGTAAGATATCTTCTATATGGTCTGAGGTCTTTGACACCAATGTTGGAGCGTGCAGATATGAGGAATTCAAGGAAAGAATGGATCAGAAGGATCTATCGGTCCTGAGGAATGGAATGATGAAGTCCGGATTGGTCCATGTGGCAGGGTTCCCTCCTGCAATCCAGTGCTATGAGTTAATACTAGAGTGTGCCCGGCATTATGACTTCGACACACAGAGGGTTGTTAGTACCGAAGGGAGAGTCTTGGCAAATTTTAATCCTGTTTCTATTTCTCAAGCCTTTGACATGCCAGATTTTCCTTCTATGTGTGCCTTAAACATGGATCTGGCCAAAACTTATTATGAGAATGAGCCTACCAAATCCCAACAAATGATTAATTCTTGGTTGGAGAAACCAAAATCTCACTTTTCCAAATTACCTAAGCAATTACACAGGGTTAAATTCAGGTCAGACATATACGATGCAATCACATTTTTGAGTAGAGTAGCAGGTTTGAAGAGTGCTAGGGTGTTTGAAAACTGGATGGTCCATGTGATCAACAAGATTGAGCAGGGTACCAATTACCATTGGGCAAGAATTATTAGTGCAGTGATTGATAAACAGATGAGGGACGTTCTAGAAACAAAGAAGTTCACCATGTCCTCCTATGTGGTGTATGTGTTAGCCAGATTTTACCCATACAGGGGTCTGAATCCAAAGGGGACATTTGGACAGAATGTAATCTATGAAATTTACCCATAATTGCACCTAGGACACTAGGATTACAGGAGAGCAAACGATGCTTTTGCAATGTATATCACTAGGTTGCTTCAAAATGCAGAGCATGTGAGATTGTTAGATGGAGCGAAGGAGCTGATAAAGAAATATGGAGCTTGGTTCATTCAGTTCCCCACCTTCTCCTACATTAGGATTGACGGATGTCAAGCTGCTCCATACAGGTTACCTAGGTACCCTACGGATCATATTGTGTTATTGGAAGTTGTGAGATAGATATGTGAATTTGATGCAATTGTTAAAAAGGTGAAGCATAAAACAGGTTTTGGTGGAGATTTCCCCCTCAAAATTGGTATAGCTGAGGTATGTCCTTCTATCCAATCGACGTATGTAGCAGGAGATGAATTGACAGCTCATGGTTTCTCCTTCCATTCCAAGAGGACAAACTTTGATATCACCGGGGAAGCACAAAAGAAGGCCACCAAAGAATACCGTCATAAGGATGACCTAGAAGACTATTGGGAAAATATCAAAGATGATTTTGAGGCAAGGAAGAAAAGGTACTCTAGGCTTCCGGTTGATGTGATTAGGCAATATAATGTCAAGTTGATCCCCGACCAGCTAGAAGATGATGGGAATCTGTTGCAGGACCATGCATATGAGTCCATTAAGGATAGATGAATTTTTAGAGATAAACTGGAATGATGATGAGGTAACTGAGTTAGAGGATCTAATGGCCCCTGTCATGAGGTTTACTACTTAATGGTTGAAGCATAAGGTTTGGGAGTTGAAAAGTGAGAAGGTACCTTGTACCTTTAATTTGATGGGAAATCTCAATCCTATGTCCACTTCAGAAGAATCTGGGGAAGATGACCCCAAAGGGAAAACTAAAGGGAGCTCACCCTTCAAAATTAAAATCAGGGGTCCTCAAGAAAGTGAGCCAGAACTGAAAAGAAAACCAAAAGGAAAGAAAAGAAGTTGAGCTTTAAAAATAGGCAAGTCTTCTGAAGAAGAGGAATTTGAAAAAGCAGAAGAAGAAGATGCTCCTCTGCAGCCAAAGAAGACAAGAACAACTAGGGTTTCAAGGAGGAAGGGTCAAGAAACTTCCAAAGATGAGACTGCTATTGTTGAAGCAGAAAGTTCAGTAGAAAAGACTAAAGTTTATATGAGGAGATCAAGGACTCCATCTCCTAAGGAGACTATGCAAAAGATGGACCCTCTTCCAGTTGTGGAGCAACCTAAGGCTACTTCCCCTTCACCGAGTTTACCTGAGCAAACAACTCATCAAGAGCAAGAGACTAGTGGAGAGACAGATCCATTCAAGGAGGGAGAACTCTTTGGTGCCGCAGTTGGGCTTGAGGTTGAAGAGGAAGAAAAGCATCCTTCTCCATTAGTGCAATATGAGGATTCTCTGGAGAATAGAAAAGAAAACGGATCACCTAAAGAGGAGGATATCCTTGTTAGAACCCCATCGTCTGTGCGAGGAGAGGAACCTGAATAAGGTGATCAAGGTGAGCAGTCTCCTGAAAAAGAAAAGGATGAAACAGTAGAACCACATGAAGAGGTGAAAACAGATGAAATCCGGGTGGAGCCTGTTGTCCCGGATTGGTTAGAAAAGGAGATCACAAGGAAGAAGCAAGTCGTTGTTGAAGACACCCCTCTGGATTGGGATGAGATGTTAACTAAGATTGGTAAAGGAAAGAAGAAAAATATGGCCAAGGTGGTTTCAAGGATAGAAAGAGATGAAGCGAGTAACATGGTCATTCACATTGCCACCCCTACTGCAGATAAAACTAAAGAGGAGGTCACCGGAAAAGATTATAATGTGCAGACTATTAATCTAGGACCAACTTCTATGGAATAGGATATTGAAGAATATGAAGGGTCTGGTGCAGTAATAATTGATAGATTAAGGAAGGAGACTCAGTCTAAACATGAGCTTAGAAAAGAAAATGAGAGGCTTAAGAAGTGTCTAGAAGATGTAATGAAACCTCTGCAATCTCTCCACCCATCTTCCTCTGCTACTCCTGGTTTCTTGCCCAAGGAAACCATTTCTGAAATTGAAAAGATGAAGGCGTCCACCCAGATTGCAATAGATTGGTTGAAGGATGTGCAAGTGAAAGGAGACAATGCAATAAAGGATGTCCTTTCGGTTGGAAAGGATGTAGTCAGAGCTAAAGATTTGTTGGAACATGTGCTATCCCAAGATAAGGAGGACATCGATCTTCTATTGCAGAAGTCCAAAGTAATTATGGAATATGGAAAAGATCAATTGGCTGCAGATGGGATTCTTCCTTCCTCCAAACTTAATGAACCTTGGGAATGGTGTGAGGCTTTGCAGATTCGGCAAAAGGCCATGAGGAAGATTCATAAACGAAAGAAGTTGATAGATGGTGACCTGACTGGAGTATATGATGGGTGCATTGCATTTTTCAAGATTATGACTGGTAGGAGGAAAATTGCTCCTAAGTATATAAGCTTAGAGAAATTAAGGGAATGATGGCATGATGTTTATGCCCCGGATTCTGAAAATGTCATAACAGGACACCAGCTGGATGATGCAGCAACCTACTTGGCGGTGATGGATAAGTATCAAGCTCACAAGGATGATTGGAATAAAACTATTAAACAATCAAAAGAGGAGATTGGCTCCATCGAATGTCAGCTTAAGATCTTGCCCTTGCCACCTGTCACCGAGCTAGATAAGGTATTTTTGAGAGTTCATGGATCATTGGCTCAGAGTAAGGATAAGGGAGGCGGTAGTTAATGCCCATTTTGAAGATTTGTGCTTCCCTATTATTATAGGGCATGTGTTGATCCGGGCTACATTGGGGAGTGTGTCTAGGCCAACCTTGACGATGTATCGGCATTTAATGTGTGGCTTGTTTTGAAATTCCTTGGGCCGACTTGTTTTGGCTATTATTTTTTGTAAATGTTTGGCTGGGCCGACATGTTTTAAGAATTTTCTATAAAGGGAATTCTTGCCTCATTATAAGGGTTAGCTAGAAAGATAATAGAGACATGACAAGTTAGATCAGAAAAGAGCTAGAGCATTTTGTAGTAGAAGTAGTAGTCAATTTCTTGAAGCAAATATTGTAACAGAACAATGGAATTGTTGCAACATTTTGGTAATCTAATACAATAGAAGGCATTGTGGTTTTCCTGGTGAAATATTTTGTGTTAGTTATCTTGCGTAGTTCCTATCATTTCATCTTTCAAATTGCTTAAAGATTTAGAATTTAGTGTTTTAGAGTTGGATCAGTTTGGTGAATGATGTTCATGATTTCATATTTGGAATGTTTGTAGCAATCTCTGGTCTATACTCCCAGTAGCTATCTGATTGTAGTAGGCTAGTGAAGTCAGCCTGGACCATACATTCATTTGTGCTTAGTTCGATTGTGGATGAATATCTATGATTTGAAAATCTATATACCTTTGAAGATTACACCGTTCTTGTGATATTGCGTTGTGGGTTGATCAAGAATTGGTTATTTGAGATTGGTCCATTCCATATATGTGTCATTTGCATTGTTCATTCTAGGAATAGTTTAGATCTTATCATATCTCTGCACCCTTCTCTTTTGCTATTTCTTTATCATCTGGTTAGATTTAGGACTTGAGATCATCATATTGTAAGATCTGATAAATTGGAAAGATATAGTTTGTTTGTAGTAAGGTCCGATTGTGATTACTAACATTTTCACATTTCATTTGAGTTGTTTATGCATTTTCATGACCTGACACCCGAGAGACCTTGGGGTGATTTTCAGTAATTTATTGTTGAAGATTACCTTTCAAGAGAGATAGAATATTGTATTCTGTCTGAGTTGTTGCTGTGCAGAAAACACCATCAACAATGATTACTTGTTTGTAGTAGTTGATTGGTTTAGAAAAATGTGTATCTTAATGCCTTTTAAAAAATAGGTCACTGCTGAACTGACAACTGAAATATACTTTCAATTTGTATGGGTTCATTTTGGGTTACCTACTTTTATTGTATCAAATCAAGATTCTTGAAACCTAGGGGAATTTTGGTCAGCCTTGTGGGGACTCATGGACACCAAACTAAATAAGAGTACAACCTTCCATGTGCAGAACGACAGACAGATAGAGGTAGTAAACATGACAGTTGTGCATCTGCTCAGAGGTTACTACAACAAACATCCCAAGCTGTGGGATGAGAGTCTTCATTATGTGCAGCATGCTTACAACCATGCGACACACTCTTCTACAAAGAGGTATCCTTTTGAGACTTGCTTTAGTTATGTACCCAAAACACCGATGGATTTTTCTTTTGGTAAGGATGATGTTGAAGATGGACACCATGATGCAGAGAAGGCTTTGAAGTTCATCCAAAAAGACCAAGCAATTCATCAGGCAGTGGAAGCACAGTATGAGAAGAGTCAAGCCAAATACAAGGCTCGACATGATAAGCATCACAATGATCACCATTCTCTGGTTGGAGATAGAGTTTGGTTACATGTCAACAAGGAAAGAATGCAAGGTGAAGGAAGGAAGCTCAAGCCGATTCAATATGGTCCCTTTGAGATCTTGGAAAAGATCAGAACCAACACCTTCCACCTTAATCTTCCTCCATACATGCACATCTATTCAGTTGTCAATGTTGAGAATCTGAAGTTGTACGAGCCTCCAATGATACTATATGAAGACATAGACATTCAAGTTCCATCAGTTGATGATCTTTCACTGGAGTACATGTCAGAGTTGCCAGAGGATGTTAGCCTAGATAGGAAAATTAGGACTTCACGAAGAGGGAAAGTTGAGTACCTCAGAGTGGGACTGAAGGGGATGAACCCAAGTAAGGCTAGATGGATGGAGATTGGTAAAGTGAGGGAACTTTACCCTCACTTAATTTCCAAGTAACTAGATTTCGAAGGTCCAAAAGATCTCTAGTGGGGAGGACTGATATAAAGGATCTTCACAAAAAATTGAAGTTTCTTGATTTTCTCCAGAAATGGCATCATCAGAAAGAGGCCAAAATTTTGACTCCAACACAACTTGAGAGGAGTCAAATGGAGCTATGAAGCCCAAAATATGCTTGGTCAAACCTTGGTCAACTTAGGACCCAGGTTAGAAAAAACGGGTGAAAATTTGACATCATCAAAAGTGGTCGAAGTTGGCATCATCGTGAAGATCTCATCGAGAGCTTTCCAATTATGTTCATTTTGTATGAATTGGAGTCCATTTGCACAAGTTACAGCTAGTCAAAGGTCACAAAGAAGGTTGACTTTTGACTGTACAGATGTTGATGTCAGCATGCTGACGTGGCAGTCTGTACGATATAGAAAATGACATGGATGAATCGGGACCTGACATGTGGTAGGTGATGTGGACGTTCATACATGACGTGGCATTTCGTACATCCTGTGTGATAGTCCCGGTCAATAGTCAAGGTGGCATCCAGTCATCTCTATTGAACAATCACCACATGACATGTGGCAGCCCAGTCAATAGGTCACACATCATCACCTAGTCAGTAGAAATGTCATCATCCAGTTAGTGGACATGTCATCATGGAAGACTTTGACTAGCAAATGAAATTATTCCATGTGGCACATCGTCTGGGTGCCATGTGGCACTTACTCCATCTACTCCCTTCGACAGTCAGTTGGAAAATCGTTATATTTGTTAATAAAAGTTCTAATGGCTTGGGTGGGGCTCGAACAAATCACCTACATCCTACAAGCCTGGTGTTCCACCAGTGGGCTGCACAATGTGTGCTAGTGAAATAGGGAGCTTAGTTCATTTTGTTAAGCAATTGGTTTTGAAGCGGTTGAAAAAAGGCCGGTGGGGGTTGAACCTTGGACCCCTTGCCAAGAAAAATGATTACTTACTGTTGAACCACCAAATTCTTCGGTGATACAAGTGAGAAAAAATTATTTTGTTGTTTGTTTTAAGCCGGTTGTTAAACAAATAACCTCCTTTGGTTTTTTTTCGTTATTTAATCATGTTCGTGTGCTAATTTTGATTAAGTAATCTGGATTCCTTAAATTGTAATCGTTACACATTCAATGCAATTGTCATAGATCCATAAAAATAGATCAATAACAAAAAAATATTTGCAACTCTCATGTGTGGAAGATGTTCTCATTTGTTGTTTGATCTTGCTTTTAGTATGTTTTTTCACAAATCTAACATGGTATCAATGCATGGATTCAAAAAACCCCTTCTCAAATTTTGAGAGTTTTCTTCAACTAGGGTTATAGGGGCTTCAAATCTAAAATATTTATATTTTTTAGGTGCATTTTGGATCAAAAAGGAAATCACTATTGTGTTTAGGAGGCCAAATAGATGAATTTTGACAAAATTTGTCCTATTTCACTGATGGGCGCTTTTGAGGAAAATTATTTTTGCATAGGGGCTTCTACAGTTGTACATATAAATTTTTCATTTTTTTTTAAAGATTAGTACTTTATTAACACTCAATGCTAAATATAACACTAGGTGCTATATATAGCACCTAGTGCTATAAATAGTGTTGACCAACACATATTATTCCTATGGCATAAAAACCGTCGACTCTTCAAAGTTGGTGACCACTTTTTCCCTTCTAACATGGAAAAAAACTTTTCCAACAAGCATTTAATTCAAAATATTCCCTACTATTCTAGTATATAGTTGGAATTTTTTGGTGTGGCATGATTTCAAGCAATAGGAGAATCCTTTTGGCATATTCAAGATCCTCAAAGCATATTCTAGCAATGGGATTTTTACCAATGTAGCTTAGAAAAAAATATTTCTTGATTGATATGGGAATAATTAATGATAAATTGGACTTAATGAGGCCTTGATTTAGTGTTGTGAGGTGTTTTACACATCCACACTAGGTCTTGGACCCTTGCAGACTGAATAAAATTCATTTATTGATGTCTTGTAAAGGTGTTGTAAACTGTTGTAAATGACTTTCACACTTTTCCAAACTTTTATTAAGCATTCAAGTCTAATGGACCTATTTTCCCCCTAATTCAATGTTATAAAATGTATTCTCACATTAATCTAGAAGGATTGTAAATTAAACTTAGTTTTAATCTAGTGTTATAATGTGTTTTACACATTCACATTGGATGTTGTGCCTTTCTCGACTGTGGACCTGATTTTAATGTTGTAGAGTGTATTTAATCACACTTTCACATTGAAATTTGTGTCCCTAGCCCTAATCACTCTTTATATTATCATTAATAGGTCCCTATGCCCCCATATTATGCATCCTGAGGCTTAATTTGATCAAAGACCTGATAAAATCAACATAAAAACTAAAATTCTTCACTCCTCGACATCCCAATAGGAAAAAAAGCCCCTGTGGGACTAAGTCACCCATCTGGTCGAATGAGTCCCATCTAGGTGGGACTAAGTCGCCCAACTTGGCAAATTAGTCCCATTTGAGCCATTTTTGAGGTTTGAGTGGGAAAAAATGGGTTTTAAGTTTAATTTCCCTCCATGTCGGCCTTGTGGATCAAATTAATAGGCATTTTAGATGGATTGCTTATATAAACAAGCTTTTAAACCCTAATTCATTCACCTAATCATTCATTCATCATTCATTCTCCATCTCAAGTCAAGCAAGCTAGGGGTAGGTCATTTAGAGAGCATTCAAGATCTTTTCTAGACATTCAAGGGAAGATTCTTCATCCATTGTTGCAGAAATCCAAGATCTATCATCATAGAAAGTTTCTAATTCCTTCATTTCATGTTCATGCTTCATCTTATTTCTTCATTGGGTTTAATTATCTAAAAGGGGTTTGACCAAGGAAAACCTGTATTCCCTAACATTAAATAGTTATATTTCTTTCCTTATGTGGTTGTAGATTTAGGCACTTTGAAGGCTTAAATCATTGAAGAATAAGTTGCAAACTTGTTGAAGATATCTCCTTGTTGGCTAGGTCAAAATATCCACAAAAAGTCACTTACATGCACGAATTTGGCAGTTTCAGATCTAGATAGTTGGAGTAGAAAGTGTAGATCGAGAGCTTCTATTTCCACTTTCAAATTTTTAGAAAATCCAAAGTGGACTAAGTCACTATCAATGGCGACTTAGTCCCACTGTACATGTTTTTCAAAGATTTCTATAGATTCAGATACCCATTTGGCTGAAACAGGCTCTAGTGTAGTTTTCTAGATCTGGGACTAAGTCACCCAAAATGGTGTATGAGTCCTAGTAGGTCAAAAATTTAGAATCAACAAAATTTCTAGTCTTCATTCCAGTCCTCAACACATTTCCAGGTGCACACATTAAGTTTTACAATTTTCTATTTTGTTTCATTTGCATTTCTAGGTCATTTAATATATGTTTGCATATCACATTGTGTTTTCAAACATTTCATGTTTTCCAAGTTTACACTTGGTGGTGAACCCTCATTTGTTGTTATCTAATCCCTAGAACTCTCCCTCAGTCAGATTTTGATCCCCTTTGCATTGAAATCTCTAGGGTTTGTTCTTGAATGAAGTGTTGATCTTTGCCTCTCCTGTTAGGTGTAAAACCCTAGAGGTGCAAGAGGTGACAAAAATCTGTAGTTCAATTTGGTGAACCTGACCATAGAACATCACATTTTCTAATTTTGGATTCCCTCGTCATCATAGAATTACCTTGCATTAACTTTGCATTAGGGTTTGCATTGATTAATTTGCATTCTAGGGTTTCAAAAATTGCATTAGTAAAAGTGCATATAGGTTGCATTTTTTCATCTTAAATCACTAGAAAATTTTGAAATTCTGCATTGGCATCTTAGGTTTGCATCATAGAGCAAAGAACACATAAAAATCAACAAATTTTGTTTGAAAATTATGAAAAAAATCCCCACTGGGACTCATTTACCACCTTGGGCAACTTAGTCCCTTTGCACCCCTAAAACTGTCATTTGCAACACTAAAAGCCCTATTTTTAAGCTTCTGTTTCCTACCATTAACTATCTGTATCATTTGGTTAAGTTCGTGTTACATGCATTTCACTAAATCTAGCTTAATTTGGCTCATTTCATGCATTGATTAATTTCAATTTTGCATTCACAACATTTTTTCAGATCATTGCATTACATAATCAGTACATTACCTTGTGTGAAATTTGAAAAGTTGCATTTCATTCTAGGCCTTTACATTTCATTTTTAGGTTTGCATACATTATTGTTCAAAAATGTTACTCTCGGTCTTTTCTAAGTTTGCAAAGAAAAAAATAGATAATAAGCATGTTAGTCATTCATTCAATGCATTCCCTAGTTATGAGAGTATCTTAGTGCAAGAGAGTGAAAACAGTAACACTTTAATTAAACTTACACCCCCTCCTATCTCTCCTATTTGTGTGGATGATGTGATAGAAGAGCATACAAACATAGATAACCATGATAATCATATTTATTCTTCTCACAATACCTCTTCTTTTGATGATGAAGCTATCTTGGCGAAAGAAAATACAATTGTTGAGAATCATGAGGATCTTGTTTGTCCTTCTCCTCATCCCCTTTGGGAATATATTTTAGCACAAAAGAATGAAATCATAGATACATTCCTAAACATCACCTTACCTAATTTCCATCCTCCTTTGGCTTGTGAGAGTGATTTTGAGGAAGATGAGATTATAAATGATGAGGGTATGTTGGTGTTATATGATAAAATCTTTAAGGTCTATAACAACCCTCTTTTGGAAGAAATTAGGGAACAAAGGAATGAAGTCATACATGATCATGATAATCATACTTGTTCTTCTCGTGGTATCTCCCCTAGTTGTAAGGAAGATGCTTTGATATTAGAAAACATAACCAATGGGAGTCATGTGAATCTTAGTTGTCCCGTTTCACCTAAGGAAACCCTTATTGAGAAAGATAATTCAACCATTGACCATTCCCCTACTTGCAATAAAGTCATTTTAGAAGAACCAATTCATGAATGTCAAGAACATTTAATTTGTAGTTCTCCTAAAAACTCTCCTCCTAGGGAGAATATCATGGTTCTAGAAAATTGAAACAATACTAATGTGTCTTCCTTAGATAATGATAAAAAGGTGATTCTAGATTGCCCTTTATTAGAGATACATCAAACCAAGACTGCCGAAGTTATGAATGTGCAAGTGTTCGTTAGATCCCCTTGATTACTGGACCTCCTACATACTCCGTAGGAGATCCTAAAAATCCTCTAATCCTTTACCCACCATCACACAAAAAAAACCTCACAACAAATCCAAACTTATCCTTTACCCACCTAAGAATAATGTGTTATAGCAACCGAGTCATAATATTGTTGCTCATACATATAACACTATAAATAATCCGCAACCACAACAATCCACCCCAACACCATTAAATTTTCCTAATCCCATTTTTCCCAGTGCTCCTCAATTAACTTTGCATACTAAGGAGTATGATCTTGTTGGAAAACTTAAGAATACTCTTGCAAAGATATCCCTATGGGATTTAATTCAGAATTCACCTAACTATCACACTATGCTTCAAACATCCTTACAACAAGTTCCTATCCCTTCTAATGTGCAACCAAATGACATAGCAACCTTAATTCAAGAATTGAATGTTGACATTGTTTTCCACCAAAGTGAACTCCCCCCTTTGGAAGTGCAAAAATAAAATGTTGCTTTCATAATAATATCTCAATACAAAAGAATAGGGATAAAGAGAACCCTTGTTGAAAATGGCTTAGCCCTTGATGTGTGTAGTGTAAATCTTTTGGATAGGATGCATGTGGATAAATAAAAAATTAAACCTAATTCCTTGTCTATCCATGGATTTGACAATGTAGGAAAACAACTGCTGGGTGTGATAACTTTGCCTATTACAGCTGGGAAGGCCACATTTCAAACACCAATCCATGTTATGCCTAATTATCTTTCCTATAATCTAATTTTAGGAAGACCATGGATTCATGCAATGAATGGCATGCCTTCTACTCTTCATCATAAAATGAAATACATTTATAACAACAAAGTGCACATACTTGAAGCTGACCCCGATCCAAATAGTTGTTTGAACATTGAGAAAAACAAAGAGAATCATTTAAACACATTGACAACAACCACACAAGTAGATCCTATACAACAACACGACAAAGAAAAATACATTGAACAAGTCACAAAGCTACTAGAAGATGATTGGGGTTCCTTACATTTCGAACATACATTCATGGGTGAGTACAAGATCATAAACAAGGACTCTGACAAGGGAAACAAAAAATCAATCATGTCCACACAAAACTTGGAAGACCCTTCAAACACATCCACCTCAACCACTTTAGAACATAAGACACCAAATTACACAATTTTTTTTTAAGAACTCAACAACGAACAACCACTTGATCCAAAAGCAATGAAAAATCTTTATGGAAAAGGTTATGAACTTATGAAACAACTTGGATATAGTGGAAAAGGATGTGGTGCTAACGAACAAGGTATCCATGCCCCCATCAATCCTAACACACAAGAAACAACTCATGGTATTGGTTATTGTCCTTTGATAGAAATAAACAAGCCTTAACTCAACTTCAACTTTATTACAAAACACCATTCTAAGACAAATTTAACAATAGTGCATCCTGAACTGATAGACACTAGTGGTCTTGATTGTTCTCCTTTTCTTGAAATGCAACAAACAACAAAATCTCCACTTACTATCAATGTCATCTCGCAAAACACTAATAATTTAAGTTTGTTAGATTTTACACCCTCCTATAAAGGAGAGAACAAAATCTCGACATCTAAAGGGTTTGGCATAGGTATGACATCTTGTACATCTAAGCAAGAGATATCTTTGTCACAAACTATAGGAACACCTACTATTAATCAAGAGGGTATCTTATTGAGACTCCTACAAGATCACTTGATATCCCTTCCTCCAAGAACATGAAATAAATTTTGTTACAAGAATTCATTTTGTGCCTATCATAGAGTCCATGATTATTCTACTAATGAATGTAAGGGTTTGAGTAGTAAAATAAATCTTAAGGAGTTTGGTACTCTCCCTTTTTTGGGAGCACCTAATTCCTTTAATTGATATTGATTTTCACTCTACCATGCATCTTATCAATCATTTCGGCTCACCCTTGTCTTGCACTAAGTGGGGGCAAGGGGTTAGGTAGCCTTGTCCTCATATATCACCTGTTGTTGTCTCTTTTGGCTAGTCGATCACCTTTCATGACCATATAGGAGCAAGTTTGGGATGTGCATGACATGCCTTAAGTTGACTTGCATTTGGCATACTTATTCATGGTGTAGCTTATTGGAAACATATGACTTGGCATAGGGATTTCCAAATAAGCTCTTGTATCTTCTTCTAATTTAAAGTAATTGCTCACAGTAATGGTGTTAGCAACTACTTTAAAGTGGGGGCATACATCGACACTCATATTTCATTGTGCAATTTTATTTTTCTTACGATTTCCTCTCTTGGAAACATTAGGTATAATGTTGCCCAGGATGAGACCTTGAACTTGTCCTCTATTGGAAACAAGATGACACCATTTGCACTTTTCCTCTCTTGGAGACATTAAACATGATGTTTCCTAAGAAGAGACCTTGCACGAACTAAGCAAAATCCCTTTGAACATTCCTTACACCATTTTGCATTTACAATGTCTATGAGTTTCAAGCATACAAAGTCTTGCTTGCCTCATGGAGCTAAAAGATCATTTTTGTGTGGCACCTTATCAAAGTTATCGGGAGGTATAACTTTGGTATGGTTCGAGTGGGAAGCCCAATCCAAGGCATGACTTTCCCCATAGCCACCTACACGTGTGTGAGTGCATACTAGCCATGAGTATATGTTTCTCACCTTTTAGGACTTCTCACCCGACGAATAGCCAAGATTTCTGTCACCTAACAGTGAGTATGCATTTTTGGGAAAATAGCTTAGATCTAATCCATGTCGTGTTGGAAAAATTCAATCAAAGCTTGATCCACCTTTTTATACTTCTCTTCCTTCTAGTTGTTGCCATTGCATGATTGCGTATCTTGATTTGCTGAAAATTATTCACCTTATGTGTGTCCTTTCACACTTATGATGGTTTGACTTAGGATCTTGGATCTTGGGGGCTTGACTGATGCCTTGATCTTTGTCATCCTTTGTCATCCGCATTGGTACAATTAGACCCCTCTTGAATGTATACTTTACTGTGAGTTTGAAGCAAGTTCATCCTCTCACTAAAGTGGGGGCTAAATGTAGCATAAAAAAAAGTATTTCTTGCTTGATATGGGAAAAATTAATGATAAATTGGAATTAATGAGGCCTTGATTTAGTGTTGTGAGGTGTTTTACACATCCACATTAGGTCTCAGACCCTTGCAAACTAAATAAAATGCATTTATCGATGTGTTGTAAAGTATTGTAAATGAATTTCACACTTTTCTAGACTTTTATTAAGCATTCAAGTCTAATGGACCTATTTTCCCCCTAATTCAATGTTATAAAATGTATTCTCACATTAATCTAGAAGGCTTTTAAATTAAACTTAGTTTTAATCTAGTGTTGTAATGTGTTTTACACATTCACATTGGATGTTGTGCCTTTCTAGGCTATGTAGACCTAATTTTAATGTTGTAGAGTGTATTTAATCATACTTTCACATTGAACTTTGGTCCCTAGCCCTAATAACTCTTTATATCATTATTAATAGGCCCGTATGCCCCCATATTGTGCATCTTAAGGCTTAATTTGATCAAAGACCCAATAAAATCAACATTAAAACTAAAATTCTCTACTCCCCGACATCTTAGCTGGAAAAAGATCCCTTATGGGACTAAGTCACCCATTTGGGCGAACGAGTCCCATCCAGGTGGGACTAAGTTGCCCAACTTGGAGACTTAGTCCCATTTGGGTCATTTTCAAGATTTGAGTGGGAAAAAATGGGTTTTAAGTTAATTTTCCCCCATGCCGGCCTTGGGGATCAAATTAACAAGAATTTTAGGTGGATTTCCTATATAAACAAGCTTTTAAACCTAATTCATTCACCAGCTCAAGTCAAGCAAGCTAGGGTTAGGTCATTTAGAAAGCATTCAAGATCATTTTTCAGACACTCAAGGGTAGATTCTTCATCCATTGTTATAGAAATCCAAGATCATCATCATGGAAAGTTTCTAATTACTTCATTTCATGTTCATTCTTCATCTTACTTCTTCATTTGGTTTAATTACCTAAAAGGGGTTTGAGTAAGGAAAACCCTTATTCCCTAACATTCAACATTTCTCTTTCTTTCCTTGTCTGGTTGTAGATTTAGGCACTTTAAAGGCTTGGAAGTCATTGAAGAATAATTTACAAACTTGTTGAAGACATCTCCTTGTTGGATAGGTCAAAATATCCACAAAAAGTCACTTACAGGCCTAAATTTGGCAATTTCAGATCCATATACCTGGAGGAGTAGAAAGTGCAGATTGAGAGCTTTTGTTTCCACTTTCGGATTTCAGAAAATCCAAAGTGGACTAAGTCACCATCAGTGGTGACTTAGTCCCACTATACATGTTTATAGAGATTTATATAGATTCAGATACCCATTTGGCTGAAACAGGCTTTGGTGCAGTTTTCTAGATCTAGGACTAAGTCGCCCAGAATGGTGTATGAGTCCTAGTAGGTCAAAATTTTAGAATCAACAATATTTCTAGTCTTCATTCTAGTCCTCAACACATTTCTAGGTGCACACATTCAATTTTACAATTTTTTGATTTGTTTCATTTTCATTTCTAGGTCATTTAATATATGTTTGCATATCACATTGTGTTGTCAAACATTTCATGTTTTCCAAGTTTACACTTGGTGGTGAACCCTCATTTACTGTTATCTCTTCCCTAGAACTCTCCCTCAGTCAGATTTTGATCTCATTTGCATTGAAATCTCTAGGGTTTGCTCTTGAATGAAGTGTTGATCTTTGTCTCTCTCCTTCTAGGTGCAAAACCCTAGAGGTGCAAGAGGTGACAAAAATATTTGGTTCAACTGGTAACTAAATTTTCTCCAAGTGAAGGGGAATATTCCCTAAAATATTCCTCCAACATCATGCTAACATTAGTATAGTTTTTCAGTGGTAAAAATTGTTGACAAGGCCCCCTCCAAGCTCCCTTTATGCCCTAAAAGAGCAGTTTTTTTTTTCTTTTAGCCATAACTTGGGTGTACGATATCAAAATTGGGAAAATGAGATATCATTGAAAAGCTAGTTCTGCATAATTTTTAATGGTGTGGCTCTCATCACCATATTTTTATACTAGTACATTTCATAGCCTATCAAGCTTAGATGTGTAATTTTCACTCCCGAGCTCACACCTTTTGACTAGTTTCTTTGCCTTTTATTATTCCAACATCATTGGAAAGGTCTTTCAGAGCTCTTCATAGCTGTGCATGAACTTTTTCTATATTTTTCTCAAAGTACATTTTATTCTTTTTTTTCAAATTCTAGTGAATTACTTGGATGTTTTAGCTCTTGGAAACTTTATATTTGCATGAGTCGACTTGTTTTTAGTTGTTCTACATGTATTTCCAACATTTTGTCCTATTTGGGTATTATAGATATATTTTGCATGCAACTTATCTTTTCTAGACACACTAAAATAAACTGCCACTATTGTACATGTTTTTTTGAGGATTTCACACATCTTGTTGTGTCTTTTGTACTTACTCTATGATATAAGCTCCATGGGGGGTTGTGTAGGCCTTTTTTGCTATCACACCTTTATAATGTGAGTATCCCTTACACAACAACATTGAATCTCAATGATTCTTGTCTCATGCATATGTGCTTTGTTTTGCACATGTTTTTATTTGTAGATACATTCATGTGTGCATTTAGATGTTCCTTGTTCTCCTACATGCACTTCTTAGTGAAAAATAGTTTCATTGGACTTGTCTTGGCTCTCGCTTGTTAGCATTATGGAGGGGTTTCTATTGTTGGTGCTAATGCTTCCTTGGTTTCATTTTTTAGCGTACTATGTATTTAGTATTTTTTCCTATGTACTTGGAAAATACATCATTTGGTTACCCATTCCTTTCAGTGAGATGAACTATTTTCCATATGCACACTCCTGGATTCCTATTTTGTGGAGGCAACATTCTATATTCACTTGATCAATGCTCTTCAAACTATTAGTACTTATATTTTTGACTTGCATCTTGCATGGTTGAGTAGTGTTGTTGGGGTCACTCATGCAAATCTATGTGTGATTTGTATCTTCGACTTCTAATTTTTTTCCATTTGATTCAAATAGTATTGTTGGGGGCATTCATGCAGATTATTTTCTTTCTGATCTTGATCTTGATCTATTTCAAAGGAGTATATTCTTTTAGAACTATAGTAATCATCATTCAACAATTATATACAACTTATTTATACTTTAATGACATTTTACATGTTCCTATTCTTTTTGTGCTTTTTCTTTGGAGGCTTCTTAGTCTTTTATTCACTTTTCTCTCTTTTGGAGAGGAGTTTTACCATGAGGTTTTCTCGTTTTCTCCAATTGTGAGAGATTATATTGTTTGTACATGTGGGTACTATTGTGTGGTCTCACAACACACCCCAAGGATGTAAATCTTGGGGAACCAAGTAAATTTTTTTAATGCTTATGGCAGGTGAAGGGTGACAAAGGATCACTGGAAGCTCATGTTAAAGGGAAGTCTTTGAAATAATTCATGATTTGAATGTACCATTTGCTGGGTACACTAGAAAGCTGAGAACCGAAAGCTAGGTTGGTTGGAATGTTTAGCATAAGGTTTGGAAAGTTCTTGCAGTCTAGATGTAAAGGTTTGGGATTTGTGAAGGTTCCAATGTTAACCAGGATTTGAGTGAATTTTGTTTTAGTAAAAGTTGAAGTTGTCGGGTATTGGGTACTAGGTAACAATGCATACATGTTGGAATTGATGGTTTAGTTTTACCCAAAAGCCTAAATGTTCGGTGGCCCACCTAAAAGGATAATTACACAAGAATGCATTAAAAGCATGTTATTTATGGCTTGATTTAAAAGATGACTTATTAATGATGGTTTTATTTAATGAGATTTTTATTGATGTTTTCTAAAAAAGGGATTGATATGTGGAATTTTTATGTGTAGGAGAAATAGGATGTTGGACTATGTTTTGGTATGGATGGTCAAGAAAATTGAGGTTGCAATAAGATCTGGTGATATTACTAGGTTTTGTGGTGCACTCTAAAAGATCACATGAGAACAAAGTTTGTAGCAAGGAAATGTCGGGTACTAGGGGACCAAGAATCCTGGCACTATGCATGTGGTGAAAGAGTGTTCCTAGCTTTGAGGTGATTTACTTTCAGGTCTTTTATGTTCAAGCCTAAACCTGAGCATGGGAACAAAAGTGCTAGTGGATTTGGATGCCTAATTCCATCTGATCACTCTGAATATCTAGCAGAGGAGGTTCCTACATTTTGTTAGATAGATCTGCTTAGTTCGGGTTGATTTCTTGATCAAATTTTAAATACATAAGTCCAAAAGTTTCAAAGTGTTGAAGAAGGTTGACATTCGTTGAATTATTTAGAAATTCTCTTGCTAGTTGTCATGTGCCATGTGCCTTGTTGTGACTCATCCCTTGGATTTCTTCTCATGTTTTGGTTAAGTTTCTTGAAGCATCTTGTTCTTATAAAAGGCCGAGAGGTGTTTCATTTTAGGTTTAGTTCAAAATTTGTGGATGTCGGAGAACCAAATTTTTTTCAAGTTTTATTCTTTTTCCTGTTTTCTATTCCATTCCAGACTAAAAAATTGTATGTTTCATTAGAAGTTAACTAATATCAAAGCCAATTTCAAAGCTATTCCTTGATATGAAATCTTACATAGCTAATTGTTTGTTCCTATTGAACAAGACTGTGTGCTACGTCATTTAAGGGTGCATACTGACACTATACAGTGGCAAATAATCCCCCTTTCTTTAAAATTTTGCATCATTTTGTGCCTAGTTGTAAAGCAATCTGGTGACGTATGGAATAGTTTGCTTTGGTTTGGTTATTTCTTGAGGAATGCGTAGATAATACCTGGGAGAAATTTTACTTTTCAGTAATTTTTAATGCTTTATTATAGAATAGATGTTTTATATTTTAGAAAATGTACCAAAAAGTGATAAATGCATGGAGTTTTATTGCAAATATTTTAATTCTATGAAATTATTGAATGCTTAATGCTAATTCTACTTGAATGAATGTAAATTATTTGAATTGCATGAAATATTGTTGTAAGTTTGTTGATTTCATGAAGTTATTGAATAATCAGATTGAAATTATGTTCATATCTCTATGATACCAACCAATATATTAAGGACTGTTTACCCCTCATTTTTAACAACAATATCATAACGAACCTTGACCAAACCTAGTGCGTGTGTCAAGACTTAACATAAATGAGCCTTGGGATCAAGCTGAGTTTTCCTTAGATTTTAGGTTTTCTTAATGGAGTCTTTCAAGAAAGGTAGGATTCCATGGTGTCTCTTTGAGAATTTATTTTCCTATTGGTGTGTAACTAACATCCACATCAATAGCAGTGGTATTAGAAGGAGGGCCTTCTCCTTTATTTTTAGAGTTGGTATCATTGTCTCGGTTTTGAAATTGAAGTCTACTTGTGAGGCAAGAAAGTCCATAATGGAGAGTAAAAAAGAGATGGATAAGATATGAAATATCCTTAATTGAAGACTTTATCCCTTAAGTCTGTTCACCTTTGGTAGGGTTACCGAGTGTAGGATTCATGATACAACTAATCATAGTGAACTTGACTATGATTTTTTTTAACAAGGGTAAGTTTGACCACTTATAAGGTGATTCCATTAATGGAGGCATCTTTAACTTTATTTTGAAAGGAACCATTAGTGGAAGGAGGTTTGAATTTTGAGAAAATGCCCAACCCTAGTGAAACTAGAAATATTGAAGATTTAACTATTAGAACTAACAAATTCACTAACCATAATTGTTATGAAAAGATTCTAGAAATTTTATAGGAAAAGAAGAAAGGTCATCAAGATTTGGAAACATCATGTTTAAAGCATGAATTCAAAAGGAGTGAGTCACTAATCTTTGCACACATGGAAAGTGATAACAAAGAGAAAGAGTGGGTGAAATGAATAGGAGATGCATGCTTTTTGCCCCTAATTGTGAATCCACAACCTAAAAGGGAAGAAATTCTTGATTTTACACAAAATTTAGAGTATCAAGTTTTTACTTTCTCTCTTTTTGATGATTATGTAAATTATATTAATATTTGGCCTAACGAAATGAATAGTGATGTTGAGATTAAAGATAGGAAAGAGAGTCGAAAAAATATTAGAGAGAAAGAAAATGAAAAAATGAATACAATTGTTCATGGAGCAGAGCAGAGTGAAATGGAGAACCATGAACAAGGATTGGGAGAAGGTAGAGTATCAAGAAGACAATGAAGGTGTGTCATTTTGACTATTAATAAGGTTGTTTCCATACATTTTAGCCAAATTATTGGTAAGCATGCATTCAAATTTTCATTTGTCAAATGCATAAAATTTCAAATACTTCGTTGTTATAGTAGGTTATCCGAGATTTATTCGAGTGAATTTAAAGATAAACTTGCTAAAATTCAGACAAAGAGAACTATGAAGATAGTGGTAGAAATTAGGGTAAATTTATTAATTAGGGTTATTCACTTGATTAGGAAAAATTTTAGTTAGTTAGGTTAATTTTCTTTAGTAGGGTTTTTTTCTTGCTTTCTAGTTTCATTCTTGGCATTAACAAATTTTGCTTAAGCTAAAATACATGATGATTGAATTCTTAAATATTGCACTATAAATTAGAAAAGGTAAAACCATTTAGAATAAATACATGCTTAAATACAAAAAAGAAAATTTTTCATTATATTTCGTATATACATGAAAAGTACAAAATTTCTCGTTGTAAAGTGATGTAAAAGAGAAAAAAGGAAACAAAAAGGGAAGTCATGTTGGAACAATGGGTAGGCTGGTCATTCAATTTGGGCCACTTCATTCATGAGGAGTGTTTACCCAAGGTAAGCACTATCCCTATGGTCTTCAATGTTGGGGTATGCAAATCAGTAAGGAAGGGCCAAAGAGGAACTACTTCCCCGTGTTCTAGGAACTACGAAATGTCATCAGTAGAAGGGATTCCCATGGCCAAATGAGTGATAGAGAGAACATGGTCCAAATTCCCCATAAATTCAGGTTGAACTATCATCACCACTATAGAATGAACTTCAACCACTTAGAGGCTGAGGTCTAGAAGCAAAGCCATGAACCGCAAAGCCAGGTCTGAATTCAACCTGTAATATGCTCTGTAATTCACATAAGTTTCCCTGAGGACCATGCACAAGAATGACTTAGTGGAAAGAGTCTAGAGAAAGAACACTTTTGCAAGAATTTGGGTCATAATTTGACCAAGAAAGCCATTCTAGTGATGAACATAGGTGAGGCAAATGGGAGTATCCATGGCCTGGAAGTGAGAAAACACAAGCAGCGAGAAAGATGGAATTAAAGAAATTGCATTTGGAAAGAAGTGAAGAATTTGAAGGAGAGTGGAATTTATAGAAAACCATGAGAAATCTATAGTACACAATTGTCTGGGTATAAAATCTTGGGAATGCAAGTTGAGGTGGCAATAGTACACTTTTCTCCAGAATTTAAAGTTAAATCAAATAAATTTTCACAAAGCTGGTGTCCAGTGCTTTGAAGTTTATTAGTACGAAGATCACGAATCAAGCAAAGTTGAGATTTCAGAATTAAATGGTGGTCATTTCAATTTATTTTATCGAGCCATATTGATCATGAGGATGTCCAAGTGTGATTTATAGATAAGAAAATTAAGTTGGTGAGGTGGCACATGTCAACATGTGGAGAGCTTGAAGAAAATATTTTACATGTGTGTTAAGGTGTGCTAATTAAATACAAAGTATGATGGTTGGGCTTAAGTATAATCATGACAAGTCTGATGCATTAATGTTAGTGTAGCACTACCAAAATCGAAATTGCTGACTAAGTTTATTTTAGTGGGTTTCCATAAGATAAAATGGAAGGGTGGTAACCAATGTCTCTAAATTTAGAATTAATCAAATGATTTGGTAACTTGCTGCTAAATTCTAACTTATGTATTTTTTTGGCAAATAGCGAATTGCAGTTAGCTGAAATTTGGCATAAGGATGATAAAATTTATCTGAAAGGTTCACATACAACAAATAACTAATTGACTCTTTTGGGAATTGGTGAAATGATGAAGGGATTTGCATTGAATGAAAAATAAAAAAGTAACCTTCGCTACCAATATAATTCCCAACCTAATAGTGGGCTTCATCATCTGAAAGTTGAAGCAAAAGATCTTACAAAGAAATATCAAATGAAAAAATAAAAAAGTGAATACTAAAGACATATCAAAAGAGAAAATTCAACTCTTTACCTAGCTATCGAAATATCTCTACCGGGGCTATAGATGCCTCACTGGAAGTAGAGCTATGATTGGGGGAATTACATAGATAACCTTGTCAGGGCTATGGACGCTTGATTGGCAGCAAGGCTCTATCCAAGGTTGGCTATGGAGGATTATTAAATTATGTAGTTCAATGTCAATGAACTAGTTTTTTCACCAAGTTCCAAAGATGGGAATTAATCAATGCACACACTGATACTTTCCAGAGGAATTTTATAAATTTTATGTCAGATATTAGGTAAAGGTAAGGGGTTTATTGCTAGAAAATATGCATAAGATAATTTATAGTAGGCAATTGAGTCTCGGGTTTCTTTTAAATTTGGTTTTGTTGACCTTGCAAATTGTTGTGTGGTCTCACAACACACCCCAAGGATGTAAATCTTGGGGACCCAGGTAAATTTTTTTAATGTTTATGGTAGGTGAAGGGTGGCAAAGGATCTCTGGAAGCTCATGTTAAAGGGAAGTCTTTGAAACAATTTGTGATTTGAATGTACTATTTGTCAGGTACACCAAAAATCCAAGTACTAGAAGCCAACTTGGTTGTAATGTTTAGCATAAGGATTGGTAAGTTTTTGCGGTCTAGATGTAAAGGTCTAGGATTTGAGAAGGTTCCAATGTTAATCGAGATCTAGATGAATTTTGTTTTGATAAAATTTGAAGTTATCGGGTACCAGGTAACAATGCATACGTGTTGGAATTGATGGTTTAGTTTTACCTAAGATCCTAAATGTCTGGTGGCCCGCCTAAGAGGATAATTACATGAGAATGCATTAAAATCATTTTATTTATGGATTTATTTAAAAGATGATTTATTAATGATGGTTTTATTTAATGAGATTTTTATTGTTGTTTTCTAAAAAGGGATTGATATGTGCAATTTTTATGTAGAAGAGAAATAGGATGTTGGACTGTGTTTTAGTATGGATGGTCAAGAAAATTCAGATTGCAAGAAAATCCAATGATATTACCAAGTTTGGTGGTGCACTTTGAAAGCCCATGCTAGAACAAAGTTCATTGCAAGGAAATACCGAATACCGGGGAACCAAGAATCCTGGTATTACGCATGTGGTGAAAGAGTGTTCCTAGCTCTGGGGTTATTTACTTCTGGGTTTTTTATGTCCGATCCCAAACTTGAGTGTGGGAATAAAAGTGTTGGTGGATTTGGATAGCTAATTCCACTGGATCACTTTGAATATCCATTAGAGGAAGTTCCTACATTTTTTTAGATAGATCTTCTCAGTCCGGGTTGATTTCCTGATTGAATTTTTAAATAGATAATTCCAATTTTTTCATAGTGCTGAAGAAGGTTGACATCCGTTGATTTATTTTGAAGTTCTCTTAGCAGTTGTCATGTGTCACGTGCCTTGCTATGACTCGTCACTTGGATTTCCTCTCATGTGTTGGTTGAATTTTTTGAAGCATCTTGTTCTTATAAAAGCCCAGGAGGTGTTTCATTTTAAGTTCAAAATTTTGTGGATGTCGGAGAACCAAATTTTTTTCAAGTTTTTTTTTTTCTTGTTTTCTAGTTCCATTCTAGACTAAAAACTTGTATGTTTCATTAGAAATTAACTAATATCAAAGCCAATTTCAAAGCTATTTACTGATATGAAATATTACGTAGCTGATTATTTGTTCCTATCGAACAAGACTATGTGCTATGCCATTTAAGGGTGCATACTGACACTATCCGTTGGCAAATAATCCCCCTTTCTTTAAACTCTTGTATCAATCTATGCCTAGCTTTGAAACAATCTGGTGATGTATGGAATGGTTTTCTCTGGTTTGGTTATTTCTTGAGGCATGCATGGATAATACCTTGGAGAAATTTTACTTTTTAATAATTTTTTATGCTTTATTTTAGAATAGATGTTTTATATTTCAAAAAATGTACCAAAAAAGTGATAAATGCATGGAGTTTTATTACAAATATTTTGATTCCATGAAATTGTTTAATGCTTAATGCTAAATCTACTTTAATGAATGCAAGTTATTTAAATTTCATGAAGTATTGTTAAAAATTTATCGATTTCATGAAGTTATTGAATGACCAGACTAAGATTATGTTCATAGATCTCTATGATACTAGCCAATATCTTAAGGATCATTTACCCTTCGTGTTTAACAAATATATCACAATGAAGCCTGAGTGAATCTAGTGCATCAAGACCTGACATAAACGAGCCTTGGGATCAAGTTGAGTTTTTCTTAGATTTTAGGTTTTTCCGGTGGAGTCTTTGAAGAAAGGTAGGTTTCCATGGTGTCTCTATGAGAATTTATCTACTTGTTGGTGTGCAACTAATATTTGTGTCAATAGGTACCTCATAAGGCCTTGTTTTTTGAGATCCATCATGTATTATTTTCTTTTTATGCATTAACTTTTTAGGGTCTTTAGCTACTCCCTATGTTTTCACTTAAGGGGGTGTTAGAGTAATGATGCATTAGCGACTAATTAATTAATCTATTATTAAACTAATTTCACTTCATGCACTTAAGATAAAACTTAGGAGTGATTTTTTCTTTTATTAGAGTGAGCTATTATTATATCATTTTGTCTCATCACATATGATGTTGACACTTGTCATGATCTAATCCCTATCTCATTTTGGATTTTCTCTTATAAGTGCTCTCCTTCATTGTATTAACCCTAAGCAAAATCTTGAGTTTCATTATTACTATTGAGGTTTATTTTGTAAGTACTTTCTTTTTGAGGATATAGAAAATCACTATTTGTAATTCCCATGCATCGAAGGTGTTCTCATTTGCTATTTGATCTTGCTTTGTGTGTTTTTTTCCATAAATCTAACATTATGTAGGTTAAAAGTTATATATTGGGCTAGTTAGTTTGATCTAAAATCTTAAATATGATCCACTTTAATACACATTCTTAATCAAATAAATTCATAACCAATTTCCATTTATTTTCCTTCATTTAGTGAACCTATACATATCCTACTAGATCTCTCTTTTTCTTTTCATGTGTTAGAATAATTTTGTTGGAAATAAATTTTTGTACTATGTTGTCATTAGTGTTGTAATTGATGTCAACCTATGTAAAACTATAGTGTGGTTATGATGAGAAGGTGTTTGTGGTGTTGAGTAGGTGTTGTAGATGTAGCATGGTCACTTGGTTTCCAAGTGCTTTTGAGAAAATTTGTATAAAGAGTGTGAAAGGTGATAGGGGTGTGTTTTGTATTGTGCTCTACATTTATTCATGCTTAAAGATGTGCTTGTGTTATTTGGATGTGATGATCATAAGTGTTAAGAGGTGTTATATCTAGAGTTTCAGGTTCTGGATTGTTTGACAATAAAATATGTGTTTGATAGTGTGTTGGACTGTATTTGGATTATGAAGAAGGTTATCTAGGAGAAACAGAATTGCTCCACATTTCTCCACATTGAAGTTTCTTGTCTTATGGATTTGGGAATATGCTAATTATGCTTCTATCCATCTTACCTTGGAACTTTTGGCATTAAACTATTCCACAAGCTTAGTTCATGTGGTGTGTCTCAGTGGTAGTTTGACTAGTTGCACAAGATGATAGTATTTTCAGTTGTAGGTGTTTCCAATAGTGTTGTTGAATATTCTATTGGTGTTTTAATATCTCATGATATTGTGCAATGTTTCTAAGTGTTCTACATGCTATTTCTGAACCTAGTGAAGTGTGTGTGTGGTTGGTTGCTAGTGTTAATGTTGGTTTGGACAACTTGGCATGTTAGTGTTACTTTTGGATGTGCTTCATGGTTTATGGAAGCATGGTGATAGGGAGAGGGTTGGAGGAATCAATCACAGATTCCTGCTTTAGGTCCTGCTTGCAAGACCTCCTTGGTGTTTTGCTCCACCACCTTAACCTATAGGTCCCTTTTCATGTTTAGGTACCCCTGGTTCTCTTGGCCAACCCACTGCTATCACAAATTAACCAACCAAGTCACTCTTGGTGCAAAAACTTTAACTCTTCCTTAGCCTTTAATCTACCCTAAAGACTAACTATACCTCCAAAGTTTGAATTTTGACTTGCAGGGGTGTGGAGGTGTTTTAACACATTGCAATCCATCCAATTTTGATTCTTAAGCATCCTCCTATCTCCATTTCTTGGTCACTTTCTTCAAACCCTCATTTAGGGTTAAAAAGGCTACTAGCCCAAGAGCCCCAATTAGGTCTCCCTCTCTGAGAAAACTGATTGTCTCTCTCAATTTATCCAAAGAACCACCAATATTTCTTTGGGGTTCTTGCTTCAAATGGACACCTCTCAAGGATTTTTGAGGTCTTGAGTCTTCATCAGCCGTACAAGACCTCAACTTGAAATTGGGCAAAATCTAGGGTTTTTAAGCCTTTTCTGGCTGCTTCCAATCTGCTAAATCTTTCACTGACCTAATGTATTAATGGAGCTTCCTCCTGATTACCAGACCTTGGTAAGACTTCCATCTACCTTCTCAAAAAGGAAAGACAACAAAATTCAATCACTCCTGCAAGATATGTGCTCTGCACTCCTGGTCTTCCCTAGATGGACTCTTCCTGGCTCGCCTAGGGCAAGACTTTGCCAACAACTCTTGCACTCACACAAACCCTAAAACCTACCATATGTACACACATGGAGTCTAGTCACTATTTCCAAAGGGCCGTACAATTTGTACGGTGGGAAAGTGGTCTAGCACTCCATTTTCTCAAGATTGCCTGGTTCAGACCAACCATAGAAAGAAAACAAACTATTTACAAACAATGGTTGAAAATGAATCAAAAAGGCTAATAGATGGCACATAGAACTTTTATTCTATCAACACTACATCCTACGTACAAAACAATAATTAATTCAATCCATTAAAGCTCTACTTGAAGCAAAAATTAGAAAATAACCCTCAAAAACACTATTTTTCCTTTAATTTCACACATTTACACCACAATGCTAATGATTCCAACCTTGCTCTCAGGTCGAAGCACACCTTATATAAGGTACCTAAATCAGTTATTCTCTCTTGGTCAGACATGTAAGTAATCAAGTGGCAAAGTTGTAAAATGCACCATGTTTTTCAACTTTTGCCAAATTCAAGAAAACAAAGTAAGGTGAGTTACTAAACTCATCCATCCTTTCACAACTTCTATCCTAGAGCTCAAACACATCCCTAAGCTATCTCCTCAACTCAATGGTCAACATGACCTTCATGATAACATTACAAAAATAAAACTTCATTCTAGACTTCCTAACTGGTTAGTGTTTCCTAGGTGCTCCTGCACCACATGGTGTAGCATGTCAGTGTAGATTTGGGTCTTGGTTAACCCTTGGTATGGTCTACCTTCAATTCTTTCCACTATGAAGGTGTTGGTATCGACCTATTTGATGGTTGCACATTTGAGGTGCACATGTTTCATTGAGCCCGACTTGGAGAAGATTGTTTGGGTTTGTGGAGGATATATATGCAAGGTCATTTATTGGAGAATTTTGTGGTGTGATGTGTGATGTGAAATTATGTGTATGTGATCAAGTGTTGAGATCTAAGTGTGTGGTGCAGGAGCACCTACACCACAACATCCATTTTTGATTATTTGAAAGCATGATGGGTAATGCTAATTTTTTTACATTTATTTTTGTCCAATAAGGTCTAAAAGACCAATCTTAATGTAATTGGAACCATCTTAAGTCATTTAGGTTGACAATGTATAGTCTTGCACCTGTGAGTCTTTGTAGCCTCTTGAAGGAAATTTCTTACATTTGTAAATAGGGGTGGAAGGTAGGAGTTTAGGAATCATATTGAAGGAATAATAAAGGTGCTCAAATATTTCTTGGTGTTTTAAAACAACAAACTTGCTAATAGTGATCATTTAGCACTTGTGGGTCTATAATTGTGTTTTTAAGCAAAAGTGGGTTAAGGTGGTTACATGGTGGTTGTAGGAATTGGGGAAAGTTGTTTTGTATTTCAAATGAATTAAAATAATTTGAAAGGCACAAGGGAGGACTTTTGAATCAAGTGGTGAAGATAGTCCATTGAATAAAAGCAATCATTTCCTGTTACTTGCTATTTTTCTTCCATTTTTCACTATTTTCCTGTGTTTACTAGCATTGTACAGACTGTACAAGTATATTGAAGCTCTAAATTCTTGTGATTTATTGTATGACATGGAATAACATGTTTATGAATCCATTTTGAAGTCTTAATCACAAATTTGAGGAGTTCTTTGTTAATTTTTTGTGATCTGCCTGTACAGGGGCAGTGAGGGCTCAGTTTGAGTTTCTTTAATGTTCTAAGCCTTCCCCACTTACTGTTTTGATTTGTGGCTCAGTGGGGAGGCATGGAGTTAGGTTATGATATGTTCCCTTGTGTTTATTATTGGTAATAAAGCAGATTGCAAACTGTAGGGTGTCACCACAGTGCGAAATAAAGCAAAGTTCATGCAAGGATGGATGGGACAGTATTGGATTTTCAATGATTTGTTGTTGGTTTTTCTTAGAAAATAGTTTGGAAAATTTGTGCAGACCCTAAACAAGTAATTTGAAGTCTTAGTTGGGCTTGGAAAACCCGAACAAGGTGTAAGGCTGAAAACCTTAGGTAGTTGTGAGGAAATTGAGGGTTTTGAGGAACGATGGCTTAGAAGTTGAGAAAATGCCTAAAACCTGTGAAATTGGGTGTTTAGTGGCATGTTTGATGACTATCCAAGAGTTCATGGTGATTGGAGAAGTCTAAAGAGTAGTTGGTTTGTAAATTAGGGCTAATTTTGTAGCCTTTTGAGTAGGGTCACTTAGTGAAATTCTACAATGTTGCAAAAGAACCTTGCATGAATGATTGGGGAATTGTATTTTATGTTGAGTGGATGCTATGTAGATTTTGAGTTGGTATTTTTATAGACTTCTTGAAAATATATGCTCTTTCGTTGATTTTGGAGACTTGAAGCTATAGTGTTGATATTTGAGAGAAGCTCTGTCAATTTGTTTCTTGGGTTTCCACCACGTCTGTATCATAGTGGTATCAGAGCATGGAGTAGATTTTGGTTTTCATTTTGGAGGTTGAAGAAGAGGCAAGGTTGACAAGATTCCTCCAAAGAACAAGGATATGGCTAAGGAGATGAAGGATATGAAAGAAAGACATGCTAAGGAACTTAGAGAGTTGGAAGAGAGGATCATAGCCTTGGAGACAAACAAAAGAAGGGATGCTAAAGAGAGTGAGACAAAAGAAGAGGAAGATGAGGAGTTTGAAGACATGGAAGAACAACTTGATCAAGAGGACCAAAGAATTGCAAAGTTGTTGAAGGCAGTGAAAGTTGACAAGCCAAAGGTAAAACTTGGTGTTCCTAAATATGGTGGTAGTCTAAATGATGAAGAACTACTTGACTGGATTGATGCATCAGATAATCATTTTGAATGTGAAGAAATTCCTGAGGAGAAGAGTAAGGATTGCAAAGACTAAGTTGTAGGGCCATGCATTGGTATGGTGGGATTACTTTCAGTTTGAGAGGATGAAACAAGGAAAGTCTAAGATCACATCATGGGACAAGATGATATCAAAATTGAAAGGTAAATTATTACCTAAGGATCACCAAGTTCAAATGTTTAAGAGATTACAAAACTTAAGACAAAGGGAAATGGATATTAAGTCTTATACTGAGGAGTTTTATAAATCGAGTTTAAGGTCTGGTCATCATGAGAATGAAGATGAGAAAATTTCTAGGTATATTGGTGGTTTAAGGCTTAATGTACAAGATGAATTGGTTTTGGCTAACCCTAGGAGTGTAGATGATTGTTATCAAATGGCTATCAGGGTGGAGGAGAAATTGAAGAGAAGGCAAGACAAAGAAGTTAGAGGTAGAGGTGGTGCATCAAGAGGAAGAGGATTCAATTCTAGTTCAAATCCAACCAATGAAAGTCAAGAGGATGCCATGAAAGGCCAAGAGAAATCTGATTCTAGAGGTGGATGGAGAGGCACAAGCGGCAGATTTGGAGGAGGTAGGAATTCCAACAATGCATTTTCGAGAAGATGCTACACTTGCAACCAGCTTGGACATCCATCCTTCAAGTGTCCTGAAAGGCAAGGATCAAGCTCTCATGGTGGAGAAAGGAGGAATCAATTAGTGCATGAAGATGAAGAGAGTGTGACTTCACCGGTAGTGAACCTCACATCAGAAGTTGGAGAAGCCTTGATGCTACACAAACAACTTTTGAAGACTTATAAAGAGGAGGAGCCATTGCAAAGGAAAGCACTCTTCAGAATCAATTGCAAAGTGCAAGGTAAGGTATGTAGGATGGTAGTGGAATCAGGTTCAACTGAAAACATGGTTTCTTGTGAAATGGTGAATAAACTCAATTTGAAAAGAATCCCTCATGATTTTCCTTACAAGGCCTCTTGGTTAAGTAATGGTCAATCCTTGATAGTGAATGAGCAAGCTATGGTAGATTTTCAAATAGATGAGTATAAGGATAGTGTTCTTTGTGATATTTTTCCAATGGACTATTGTCACATCCTTATTGGAAGACCATGGTAGTATGATAGGAGTGCCATCTATGATGGGAAAGCAAATAAGTACTCAATCTTGAAAGATAGACAATGGTTTGTTTTGACTCCTTGGATAGGGGATGAGAAAGGAAAAGCAAAAGTAATCATGTGTGGGAACAAGGAGCCCCTAAATGTTGTGAAAGAGGTAACAAATTCAGATGATATGCAAAAATGTAAGTCTAAAAGTGCAGGTACAATAGATCTAAAGGTCAATTTAGGGTTAAAGAAGACAAAGATAGTGAATGTCTAGGACAGTGTGCTAGTAGGTATGATAGAGTGCCCTGTGGTTATGCAACAAGTTGAGAAACAATCAAAATCTGATGGTACAATGAGTGGACAGGCTGAGAGGATAGGGATAAGGAAAGATAATAAGGCAGTGAGTAAAGGACAAGACAAACAAGGCCGACAAGACAGTTGCAGACCTGAGTATGAAAGGACAGTGAGGAAAAACCAAGGAAGTACTGACATATGTTTGTTTGTAGGTACAATGCAGGGTAAAAAATCACATCTTGGTCAGAAGAAGGATATAAGATTGATGACTGGTCTGAGAACAGAGGCAAGGAAAAATGATTGTATGCATACAATACACCATGAAGGAAGTTTAGGGTAGTTTGTATATCCAGTGTACATGCATTTGGAAATCAACATAGTCATCATGAAGTTTGGAGACAATGGCACCAACACCAGCTCATGGGACATGAGAATTTTCTAGGGGGGGTGTATGGTGCAGGAGCACCTACACCACAACATCCATTTTTGATTATTTGAAAGAATTATGGGTAATTCTAATGTTTTTAGGTTTATTTTTGTCCAGTAAGGTCTAAAAGACCAATCTCAATGTAATTGGAACCATCTTAAGTCATTTAGGTTGACAATGTATAGTCTTGCACCTGTGAGTATTTGTAGCCTCTTGAAGGAAATTTCTTACATTTGTAAATAGGGGTGCAAGGTAGGAGTTTAGGAATCATATTGAAGGAATCATAAAGGTGCTCAAATAGTTCTTGGTGTTTTAAAACAACAAACTTACTAATAGTGCTCATTTAGCACTTGTGGGTCTATAATTGTGTTTTTAAGCAAAAGTGGGTTAAGGTGGTTACATGGTGGTTGTAGGCGTTGGGGAAAGTTGTTTTGGATTTCAAATGAATTAAAAGAATTTGAAAGGCATGAGGGAGGACTATTGAACCAAGTGATGAAGATCATTCATTGAATAAAAGCAATCATTTCTTGTTACTTGCTGTTTTTCTTCCATTTTTCACTGTTTTCTTGTGTTTACTAGCATTGTATAGGCCGCACAAGTAGATTGATGTTCTAAATTCTTGTGATTTATTGTATGACATGGAATAGCATGTTTATGAATCCATTTTGAAGTCTTAATCATGAATTTGAGGAGTTCTTTGTTAATTTTTTTTGTGATTTGCCTGTACAGGGGCAGTGAGGGCTTTGTTTGAGTTTCTTTAATGTTCTAAGCCTTCCCCACTTGCTTTTTTGATCTGTGGCTTAGTGGGGAGGCATGGAGTTAGGTTAGGATATGTTCCCTTGTGTTTATTATTGGTAATAAAGCAAATTGCAAATTGTAGGGTGTCACCACAGTGTGGAATAAAGCAAAGTTCAAGCAAGGATGGATGGGACAGTATTGGATTTTCAATGATTTGTTGTTGGTTTTTCTTAGAAAATAGTTTGGAAAATTTGTACAGACCCTAAACAAGTAATTTGAAGTCCTAGTTGGGCTTGGAAAACCCGGACAAGGTGTAAGGCTGAAAACCCTAGGTAGTTGTGAGGAATTGAGGGTTTTGAGGAACAATGGCTTAGAGGTTGAGAAAATGCCTAAGACCTATGAAATTATGTGTTTAGAGACATTTTTGATGACTGTCCAAGAGTTCATGGTGATTGGATAAGTCTAAAGAGTAGTTGGTTTGTAAATTAGGGCTAATTTTGTAGCCTTTTGAGTAGGGTCACTTAGTGAAATTCTACAATGTTGCAAAAGAACCTTGCATGAATGATTGGGGAATCATATTTGATGTTGAGTGGATGCTATGTAGATGTTGATTTGGTATTTTTACAACCTTCTTGAAAAGATATGCTCTTTTGTTGATTTTGGAGACTTGAAGCTATAGTGTTGATATTTGAGAGAAGCTGTGTCAATTTGTTTCTTGGGTTTCCACCACGTCTGCATCAGTGTGAGCATGAACACCTATGACTACCTGAAGCAAAGAGTAGAAGGTATCTACATTTCAGCGTGCTTGAATTTGTTGGAGGTAGTGAGCCAAAGGTTGTGAATGGTGTGTATTTGTTGTGGTGGATTCTCCTATTGCTCTAAGATAGTGAAAATTCTTGTAGCAGTCTTTTTCTATTCGCTTTCTATCCAAGCAGTGAGCCCTTCTTTCTTTTGGATAGTGAGTCCTTTGGGCAGTGACCCTTTTCTAATTGGTGTTGTTATTCATATATATGTTATTTAATCCTCACCATGGTTTTTCCCTAATCAAGGATTTCCACATAAATTTGGTGTTCTATTGTGTATGGTTGTTAGTGTGTTGATATTTCATTTGTTTACATTCATGTTGATGCATAATAAGGGTTTGAAGGTTTTAATTTACAATTGATTCACCTCCTCTCTCAATTGTATTGTGTGTCTAACAATTGGTATTGGAGTATCTAGGTTCCTTGGAAGAAGCTTAACCACTTGAGGTAGATCCAGATGGCGCATATGAATGGTGTCAAATCTCTTATGTTCGATGGAACAAATTATGCCTTTTGGAAAGCTGGGATGAAATCCTTTCTTGTCTCATTAGGATTTGGTGTATGGAAGTTAGTTGAAGATGGATATACTATACCTACTACTACTCCGAAAAGTGAAGATGATATCAAAGATTATGAGAATAATGGAAATGAAAGGAATGCTATTTTGAATGGGATTTCTGATTTAGAACTTGTGAAGGTGATAAGCTAAAAAACTGCTAAAGAGGTCTAGGTAATGTTGCAAAGTATTTATGAAGGGGATGCTAAGGTCAAGCAAGAAAATATGTAGAATTCAAAGCCATATTTGAAATCCTGAGGAGGTTATAAGATAAAGATATTGCAGGCTACATGCTAAGGGTGGATGAAATTGTCAATGTCATCAATGGTCTTGGTGGAAAACTGGAGGAAAGTGAAGTTGTAAAAACGGTATTGAGAACTCTTCCTAAATATTATAGTTCTAAAGTTTATGATATTGAGGAAGCTTAGAATTTGGATCAATCTACTAGAGATAAAATTTTTATTGCTTTAACTACTTTTTAATTAAGAGAGTTTGACCAAGATGCTTCAAGAAAATAAACCACTTTTAAAGTCAACAAGAAAGAGAAGAATGACATGAATCTAATACAAATGATCTTAATGAGGTGGAAGAAAATTTTGTAAGGAGATTGAAAAAGGGAACTAAAAAATATAGAGGTAAGTTACCCTTCAAATGTTTCAGTTGTGGAAAGATAGGTTATTATGCTTAAAAATGTCTGGAAAAAGTTTCAAATGCAAACATAAAGATCATAAAGGTAAACCTTTCAAGAAGAGTTATTTTGTTAAAGAAGACAATGGTATATCTAATGATAAGGAATCAAACTATCCAGATGATAGTAGTGATGAATGCTTGTTCATGTCTTTGAATTTTGGAACTAATTCTACTAACCTTGAAAGATGTGTGAAGGAAATTGCTCCAGAAATAGGTCATGGTATTGAAGGAACTATGTTGACTTCCTTTCATGCAAGAGATGAGAGAAACTACTGGATAATTGAAAATGGATGCTCAAATCATATGACAGGTGATAAGAGTAAGTTTTTTAAACTTGAAAAGTATGATGGTGGTCATGTAAAGTTTGGTGATGAAACATCTACTAAGATCTATGGAAAAGGTTCAATTAGTTTTGATGGCAAGCATAAGACAGATGATGTTCTTTATGTCAAGGGTCTCTGACATAATCTTCTCAATGTAGGAAAAATGTGTAGTACATGATACAATATGGTGTTTTAGGATGATGATTGTGAAATCAAAAAAGGAAGCTTTGGAACTTTGGTTGCTGCAAGAATAAGGAAAAAAGGGAACATTTATCAACTCAAGGGTACTGGTGGTAAGTCCGTTATGACTCAAATCAATGAAATTTGGCTATGGAATAGAAGAATAGGTCATGTCAATTTTGATAGCCTAGTGAAGATCAAATCTACTCATGTTGTGAGAGACATGCAAAGAATTACAAAGACTATCAATGCAATTTTCAAAGAGTGGTAGGTTGGAAAATAGACAAAGAAGAGGCTTAAGACTAAGGACTATTCTACTACATGACCTTTGAAGTTGGTGCATACAGATCTATGTGAACCTACCAGAATAAGAAGCCCTCAATGTGACATGTATTTTATGTTGCTAATAGATGATTACTCTATAATGACTTGGGTAACATTTCTCAAAGAAAAATCAGAAGCTGTAGATAAGTTTAAAGCATTTAAATCTATGTCGAGAATGAAATGGATATGAAAATAAAGTGTTTAAGGTTTGATAGAGGCAGTGAGTTCACCTCTAATGAGTTTAACAATTTTTATGAAGATCATGGCATAAAAAGATAGTTATTAGCTCTTAGGAATCCACAACATAATGGAGTTGTGGAAAGGAGGAATATGACAGTTTAGGAGGCTGCAAGGACCATGTTGAAGGAAGCAAATCTATCAGATGTCTATTGGAGAGAAGCTATTCATACCACAGTATACATTCTTAATAAAGGACAAGAGTGAACAATTCAAAGACTCCCTATGAATGGAAAAACTCTTATTGTGAAATATTTTAGAGTGTTTGGAAGCAAATGCCATATTAGGAGAGATGAAGAGAACTTTGGAAATTTTTCAATGCAAGATTAGATGAAGGAATCTTCCTTGGATATTCTACAAAGTCTAAGGCATATAGGTCCTACAACAAAAGGCTAAAGAAGATAGTTGAAAGTGCAAGTGTCAAAGTGGATGAAGAATCACATCAAAACTCGGTGTTGATAGAAGGATATGAATTTGATGAACCCCCTTGCAGAGAAGAAAAAAAAGAAGAAGATAAAGAAAAGGAGATGCTAGTGGAAGAGGAAAAATATTGGAAAAAGAATCCTAAGACTCCCAAGTATGTGCAGAAGAATCATTCTAAGAATCAAATAATTGGAGACAACAAAAAAAGTGTGTTGACAAGAAGAAAAGCTATTGTAGTAGAGGAATAGGTAAAATTTTGTTTACTTTCTAAGATAGAACCTAAAATAGTAATTAAGGCATTCAAAGATGAAAATTGGATCAAAGCTATGGAAAAAGAGTTGATGCAGAATATATTGTAGCAAAATCTTACTGAAATAAGTGTTGTGGATGAAGTAAGTTACATTGAAAGATATCAAAGTATCATTTGATGAACCCATTCCTATCTTATGTGATTGTAGACATCTAAATTTAATCACTCCCATATGATTAAATTTACTCCCTTTTCGTCTACCATATTAAAATATTAATTTATTAAATTAATATTACATCTTTTATCTCATATCTGTGAAATATTTGATTTAATAATTAAATGCTTTATCTTTCACCTTCTTCCTCTCTAAATTAAATAAATACACTAATTTATTTAATTTAGTCATTTTTCCCCTTTTGATTTAAAACCAATTTAAAATTCTTCACTTTCTCTCTCCTTGTCACATCCTCCATAATCTTGCCCTAATCTGAATTAATTTAATTAATTCATGATTATGATGTGCATCCTCTTAATCAAAGATTAATGTCACATCCTCCTACATTTGCCACTTGCCTCTAATCTTCCATTAATTAGCCTAATCCAATATTTGCACAACCTTAACCAAGGTCATTAGCCATGATTTAGCACCACTTTTTAGCCATCCTTTGCATTTACCTTCTTTTGGCATTGACCCCCTTTCCCATGTGAATTTTTAATTCATATTTATTTATCCTAGATTACCCTCCTTTATATGTAAATTTTTAATTGACATTCCATCCTTCCAAGGCTTCTAGAACCTTGGACTTGTCACAATCTCCACATGTGACCAAATCCCACCTTTTTGGAGCCCACCTTTTATCCTCTAGATCCTCCTAGGAATGTGAATTTTTAATTCACATTTATATCCCCAACCACCTTTCCTTTTTCCATGTAGATTTTTGAGGAATTCCAAAATTCTTCAAATGTCCCTTTCACTCCCACTTGGGGACAATAAATCTCTTTTTGAGGAAATCTTTCACTCCCCAAGGTGCTTGTCCTTCCTCCACCTCATGTACCTTTTGACACCTCACTTACACCTCATCTTCTCTTGGCCACTTCACCATCCACATGTCAAGATGTGAGGGCTTGTGGGTTCTCAACCCACCATAGCCCTTCATCTTGACCTTGTTGGATCAATCTTGACCGTTGAATTCTCTAGAGAATTCAAATTCTCCTATAAATACCCCCTTCTTAAGAGCATTTTCAACACTTAGCCATTTTATAACTACATGCTGCCAATTTGCATTCTCAATCATCCACTATCATCTAGCCATCCATCTTAATCATTTTGCACAAGTTAATCTTGCATTTAGTCACTCAAGAAGTCATCTAAGAAGCACACAAAATCATCCCAAGCAAGGGCCAATCAAGGAGTCATCAACAACAAGGAAGGTGAAATCATTTGCATCTTGTTTTATCCATTTTCTTTCTTGTTTCATCACTCTTTAGGCTAATCTTGAAGTGTACTTAGTCTTTTATCACTTGCATTTTTAAGTTATTTGGCACATTAGAGTAGGATACAATTCTTAGGATCACATTTCTGGCACGCCCGGTGGGACCCACAAACGGGTTCTTGCATTTAACCTCCATTTTTGCTAAGAATTTCATAGGAAAAGGTCGCAAAAAGGCGGAAGCGCCCTCTGTCCTACTGCAGAAAGGCGGAAGTGCCCCTGCCTTACCGCAGAAAGGTAGAAGCGCCCTCTTGTCTGCTATAAAAAGGTGGAAACGCCCTATATCTGAAAGTTTCATTTTCTTCTAACAAGTTTGCTGCAGTTGAGAATACATTTAGAAGGTTTTTCTAACACTTTTCTTGCAGTGGGAGGGGCACAACTTAAAAAAAAATAAAAAAAAATCTAATAAAATTTGTTGCAGAAAGGCGGAAGTTCCCTCTAACCCCTTGTTGCAGAAAGGCGGAAGCGCCCTCTAACCCCTTGTTGCAGAAAGGCGGAAGTGCCCTCTAATCTTGCTACAGAAAGGCGGAAGCGCCCCCATTTTTGCTGCAGAAAGGTGGAAGTGCCCCCATTTTTTCCACAGAAAGGCGGAAGCGCCCTTGTTTTGCTGCAGAAAGGCGGAAGTGCCCCAAAACAACACAGTTTGGAAGGTAAAATAGTCATTTTAGCTTCATTTTTGCTCTTGATTTTTGCCATTTTCAAGTAGTAACCCTCTAACATTATTTTGGCAAGGATATTGGTGTTTTTTTTTTGCTAACGTTTTGCAGCATATTACAGCGTAATTGACCAAGGACGAAGAAAAAGACAGCTAACATTTGTTTACAGGGTCATCTACTTGATCAGATTTTTAAAAATTATCCTTGTTGTTTTCGAACATAGTCTAATTAGGGGGAATAAACTTCATTGTTTTCTATGATTGTCTATTATTATGTTACCCAAGGGGGCATTCATTTGTTTTCACTTTCCCCTTGCACTTCGTGTGACCCTGGGGAGTAGTTGGAAGTGGTTAGTGTCTTCTTTTTAGTGGGACTTGCTTGAAGATTTCATCACCCCAAAGGACGATTCCAACCACGCGTACCGGCGGGGTATATAAAGGGGGGAGAACGAAAGTTGTACCCCAATCCAGTCACATTATAATTGGCAGAGCGTCGAAGCTAGGGTGATACCTAGATAGATGTGAAGAGTTGGTCCGAGCCTTTCAGTATCTCGCTGGGGTTCCCAACTCACGTTTGTGAAGGGCTAGTGTTCACGGTTGTGCCTCACATACCAAGAGTATATCGAGGACTCCCTAGAAGGCTTGTGCATCCTAGATTAAGACCTTGCCTAGCCATACCCTTAATATTAATCATAGGATTGTGCTTGCTTGAAGTGTTTCTCATGAAAAATCTGTGAAATCTTTATTTTTTTAGCCTTACTTTATCATTTTGCATCCTTGCCATAGCCTTTACCATCAAAACCAAGCTCTGTCCTACTGCAGAAAGGCAGAAGCGCCCCTAATTCTGCTGCAGAAAGGCAGAAGCACCCCTGTTTCTGCTACAGAAAGGCGGAAGCGCCCCTGTTTTGCTGTAGAAAGGTGGAAGTGCCCCTAATTCTGCTACAGAAAGGTGGAAGCGCCCCTGTTTTGCTGTAGAAAGGCGGAAGCGCCCCTGATTTGCTGCAGAAAGCTGTCAATGCCCCTAATTTTTGCTGCAGAGGGGTGGATTTTCCCTCCTAAACACCCAAAATTGCCCCATTTGGATCCGTTTAGCCTCTAAACCATCATTTAACCGTTTCCAACCATTATCTCATCATCCTAGGCCTCCATTTTGTCACTCTAAGCCTCCCAAAACCTCCATTTGGTCCGTTTAAACCCTCATTCTATCGTTCCAAGCTTTCGTTTAACCATTCTAAATCTCCACTCATTCTCCACAATTATCTTTAATCCACCCGTTCATTTTAATTTTTCCCTAATCCATTTAAAAGTCCATACCCTCACCTAACAAACTCCATAACTTTACCATTTACATCACCAAAATACCACTCATAACCAAACCATCCTAACCTTGTATTGCAAAGTGGTTACCCAAATTGACCTTAGCACTTGAATTTGATTATTAGTCTTTAACTTCGACCCTAATCAATTTGCTTCCATCTTGAGGTGAATTCGGTGGCATAAGTTATCATCCTCGGCCCAATCAATCCATTCCTATTTTAAGGTGGATTCGGTGCTGTGATCATCCTCTTAATCAATTAAAGCTCTGGGTTACTAAGGGTAACTTCCTTTGACTAAGCTCAAGGTCTCCCTCTTATCTTTTATCATCCATCTTTTATCATTTAATCATACCCATCTAATCATGCAAATCTATCAAAACTAATCATTCAATCAAATTGTCCAATCTACCAAATAATCCAATCCAATCCAATCTAATCCAATCGTGCCAAATCCAATCCAATCTAATCCAATCTTGCCAAATCCAAATCCAATCCAACCAAAATCCGATCCAATCTAATATATCCAAACAAAGCCTGATCCAAATCCAAACCCCGTCCAAATCAGATCTCATCCAATCACAATCAAATCATTCATCAAAAGCATTTTTATCATCCACTCATAGCACATTTGCATGCCCGTTCAGACCCGTTCATAGGCAAGAAAATGGCCGACCGTCAAGCTCAGAATGACCAATCAAACAACCCTCAGGATCCCAAAAACATAATCAATGTCTCATCAAATCCTAACAAGGGTATCAACATCCCTCACGATCCTCATAATGGTACTTCATCGCATTCTAACACTGAGAATCAGAACAACTCACCACACAGTGAAGAGAGTATGGTTAATCAACCTGAACTCACACTTGAGGAACATTTTAGTAATCCTGCCAATGTGCAAATGACTGATCGTTTGCTCAAAAAACATGGGGAAGAAATCTTGGCCCACCTAATTGAGAAGGGTGTCAAACCCCCCTTGAATGTTGACTGGTCCAAATATAGGGGTGCCCCATCCAACGTACTCCAAGGGTCACAAGATACACAAGAAGGTTCATATTTCCCCAATATTCTGCCAGTTGAGGATTGGCATCAACCCGAATTTGGCAATGCCGTTCTTTATCAGGTTAACTATCCTCCACACGCTTCAACCTCAACTATAGGAGGACCTCAAGTGCCTGATCCCAATAATCCTTTTTCCTACGATATGCCACAAAATGTTCCACAACCTCTGCCGTTAACATTAAGAACACCCCCTCCTTCCAACCAACCTCCAGTCAACATTGGGGGCACCTCCTTTGCCGCATCACTTCCACCTCCTGGAACTACAAATATACCATCTCAATAGCTTCACCAACCCAACATTCCACCTCAATTACCTCCACAAGGCACACCCCAGCTGAACGTTCCAAGTGGTACCCAACAACCCCCTTTACAAAACACTTCTACACTACCTCCGCCATCTCATCAATAACAACCTATACACAATACTTTGGCCTCTTCACAACAACCGCCCCACCAATCACAAGGAAATCCATCTCGACCTATTACTCAGGCCATATCCCCCTTTCTCACATCCATTTTGCATCTGAAGGGTTAACCACAACACAATATCCCATCTCGGCCCATACAACCTTTGACGTCACAACAACAACCTCCCCAACACTACTACTATCACAATCAACAACAATTTCACCAACAACCATTTTATGTGACCTCCCAACAATCACAACAATACCCTCAACACCAAAAAACCAACACGCAACATCCCATCCAAGTTCCTTAACAACCTACCCCGCACTTTTATCAAACAAATCCATATTATACCCCACAACAACAGCCCCCGTATCAACAAAATCCCCCGTCTTACCAGCAAGCCATATCATCATCCAATCATCCAAACCCGTATTTCAACAATCCGACGCCCTCTCAATAGGATCCTCTATCATCCTATCATCAATATCCCCCCAACCCACCACCAGTTAGCTCAGATTTGTTGGAAATCAAAGCCACACTTAAGGATCTTCAAGCTGGGGCTACAAAACAATCATTCAAATTTGAAGACATATGCCCATATCCTTTTGATCCCTCCATCTCATTGATCCTATTTCCTAAACATTTCGAGATACCAAAATTTGACAAATACAAGGGAAACAAAGACCCTAAGGCTCATTTGCAAGAGTTTTATTCTCAGTGTCAAGAAGTCATGTATAATGACAACTATCTCTTGCGTTTGTTCCCACGAAGCTTAGCAAGCCACACCTTAGATTGGTTCATAACTCTTGAAAAGGGGTCCATAAAAACTTTCACAGACCTATCAGAAAAGTTTGTATCCTACTTCTCCTTCAATTTGGAGAAGGATAAAAACACCTTAGATCTCCTAAAAGAGAAACAACATGATGGAGAAACCTTTACCAGCTACCTCCAACGGTGGCTTGCATTAGCAAGTCGAATGAAAAATCCTCTGAAAGAAAAAGACATGGTCACTCTTTTTGTGGAAAACTCTCATCCTGACATGGCCCACAATTTTAGGTTACATTGTGTCACCACCTTCGCGGAGATAGTAGAAAAGGGACCTATCCTTGAATGTGCCCTTATTGCCAAAGGACACATCAAAATACACAGTCATGATAAAGAAAGGTCATTTGGAGATAAACCATGATTCTGGAACAAGAACAAAAGTGCGGTGAATGACGGAGTGACAGACACCAAACATGTCCAAGTAGCTAATGCATCCCAAAAGCAACAACAGTCTGTACCCAACGCCATATCTGTACCACAGGGGGTACCTCGTCCCCCTCAAGAGTCAAACCAAAAAAATTAGGGGAACACCAAACGTCAATATGCCCAATTGGGTGAACCCCTGAGTGTTGTTTTTAATAAATTGCTACAAATCAATTACCCCATCACATACCCTGTCACCAAGCCATTTGACGAGTCTAAACCCAAGCCGGCATGGTTTAAAGAAAATGAGTATTGTGACTTTCATAAAATCAAGGGACACTCTTTGAATAAGTGTCAGGGTTTGAAAAATTATGTCCAAGATCTCATTGATCAAGGAGATATCAAAGTTGACCCCAGTCAACCTTCGTCGTCCAATGCTCAACTACAGATCTATCAAAATGCCTTCCCAAACCATAATCAAGGCCCTAGCACCTCCAACAGTAATCCTCAAAACAACAGCACAAATAATGTGAATTACAAGAATGTGCCCTTCAATTATGAAGGTGTTATTCATTACATTGAGCAGGTGGAACCCCGAGTATGCATGATACACGTTAAAGCCAAATACCCTCAATGTGCTATTACTACATGACGAGCCCGCATCACCGTCCCTACAGCCTCTGCACCCACCCAACTGACTCCTGTAAATTCTCAGTACAACATCCTTGATCACTTAAGGAAGACCCCCGCTCATATATCCATTTTGGATTTGCTTAAGTATTCCCCGGTACATCAAGAAATCCTCAATAGAGCCTTGCAGGAAACCCATGTGCCAAATGACATCGACCCCACGCAATTCCAAGCTTTGGTGGGACACTTGGCTTTGTCTCATCACCTGCACTTCAGCCAAGATGATATGCCAAACATCGATGTCAATCATAATCGCCCCCTACACATTGAAGTCGTGATCGCTCGCCATAAAATAAAAAGGGTCTTGGTAGATAATGGCTCTGCCCTCAATTTGTGTACTTTGAAATTCATAAAATAGGTGGGGTACACTCAAGTGGACTTAAGCAACCAGATCATTACAATCAAAGCCTATGATAATGCAGAAAGAAATTTAGAAGGAATTATCAGTCTTCCTATCCAAGTGGGACCCGTACTTCAGTATACTACCTGTTATGTCCTTGATCTGAACTTACTATATAATCTCCTCCTTGGCCACCCGTGGCTCCATGCTATGCAAACTATCCCCTCCACGTACCATCAATTCCTGAAATTCCCCATCAACGGACAAGAAGTCACCATCTATGCAGACCCCCAACCATTTGAATATTGCCGCACCTTAGAAGCGTCTTTTCCCCATTTACATTATTGTCCTGGGGTTGAAATGGGGGCATCCCAGTCACCATCCTCTAATCCACCATCCACCGTGATAACCACTTCATCCTCCACCACTGATCCTTTAGTCACCAAAGTCCAGATCATTGACAAAGGGTGTGGTGAATATGAAATGCATATGGCTCTCAATGTAGCCACCATGCCACCGTTACCACATGAGTATGGTCAACCTTCACATGCTACACAAAAGGAAGACAAGACCATCACCTTCAGTGGTAAAAACATCCCTACTACCACTTTCAGATCTCTGAGTGTCAAGATCGATGCACCAGAAGAGGACATAAGCCAATGGGTCTACCGAGAAGAGCTCGAACCAGAGACTCCTCTAAAGAAATATTTTCAGGAAAAGTACCCTTGGCCAACAAAGTTCATGGAAAAACATAACTATCAAGGTAGAGGCCTAGGTAAAGAGGAACAAGGGCAGTTGCAACCCATTGATACGCCAAAGTTACCAAGAAACACAGGCATTGGGTATGACAAGAAATAGAAAAGCCCCGCAACATCATCTAATACTTCCAATAGTATCACCGTGGATGATGGCTCATTGAAAGACATACTCGAGGAGGAATCTATCATACATGCATACGATGATGTCGATCATACTGACCTATCATCCATGTTTGAATGCCTATCTGTCTGCACCATTAGCTTGTCCCTTTGTCACCCTGAACTTATCGATTGGGACCTACATGATACCACACCTGTCAATATGTCTACGGACACATATGTCAACCTTATAGGATTGGGGGAGGATGAACACTCCAGTCGCAAAAATAAAAGTAAGAAAAGTAAAAGGCGGTCATCTAATGAAAACCTCCCTGAGGCACTTCCTGACCTTGAAAAAGTAAAAATAAAGGACACATCTCATGGAGAAAACCTTGAAGAGGCACCGGAAGATGGAGATGTTCATCTTCCCCTTATGGGAACTCAGTTATCTGCCCGATCATCTATTCTGATTGAAGAGACACAAGAAGTTAATCTGGGAACTGCTGAAAGTCCTAAAATCACCTATGTAGCTAAGTCACTCTCAGAGCAAGAGTATCCGGTCATTGTGCAACTACTCCAAGAGGGAATCATTAACTTTGCTTGGTCATACTCAGACATGCCAGGCCTAGATCCCACCTTAGTGGTTCATCACTTAGACATTCGCCCAAATGCTAAGCTTGTCAAACAAAAGCTCCGCAAGATGCATCCGCAAGTTGCGTTATTAGTCAAGAAGGAATTGGAGAAGTTACTAGAGGCGGGTTTTATCAGACCAATTGATTACTCTGAATGGATCTCAAATATAGTACCGGTTGCCAAACCAAATGGAGACATTCGTGTCTGCACGGACTTCAGAGATCTTAACAAAGCTTGTCCAAAAGACGACTTCCCCCTGCCTAACATTGACATGTTGGTTGACCTAACAGTAGGACATGAGATGTTATCCCTTATGGATGGCTTCTCTGGTTATAATCAGATCCGAATCACACCTGAGGACTAGCATAAGACCGCCTTCACAACACCTTGGGGCACTTTTTGTTACAATGTTATGCCCTTTGGTCTCAAAAATGCGGGGGCAACGTATCAGAGGGCAATGACAGTCATCTTCCATGACCTCATACATATCATCATGGAGGATTATGTTGATGACCTATTAGGGAAATCCAGAACACGAGTAGAATATCCTGCTATCTTGAAGAAAATATTTGAGCGGTTAGAGCATTACAAGTTGTGGCTAAATCCAAAAAAGTGTGTCTTTGGGGTCACGTCAGGAAAGTTGCTGGGTAGCATAGTCTCCCGAAGAGGTATAGAAGTTGATCCTGCCAAGGTAAAGGCTATTATGGATATGCCACCTCCACGCAATCTAAAGCAGTTAAGAAGCCTCCAGGGGAAGATGCAGTCCATCCATCGGTTCATAGCCCAGCTAGCAGATAAATGTCAACCATTCACCCATCTTTTGAAGAAAGATTCCACCTTCCGATGGACCCCACAGTGTCAGATGGGTTTTGATAAAATTAAGGAATATTTAGCTCATCCATCGATCTTAATGCCGCCCATTCCAGGAAAACCCCTCTTGCTTTACATCTCTGCTACTTTAGTCGCACTGGGGGAATTGTTGGCACAACATGACGAGTCATTCAAAGAGAGGGAAATCTACTACATCAGTCGAACACTAGTTGGCTATGAGTTGAATTACTCCCCCATGGAGAAAGCTTGTCTTGCGCTAGTTTTCAGCACACAGAAACTCCATCATTACATGCTTAGTCATTCGGTCAAATTAATCACTAAAATTGATCCCTTGAAGTATCTATTATCCAGAACCACTCTGACTGGCCGCATGGCCAAATGGGTCATGCTTCTAAGCGAATTTGACATAGAGTATGTAGAGAAAAAATCCATAAAATGACAGGTTATTGCAGATCAATTCGCTGAAGCACCATTAGTAGATGCTTACCCCCTGGACACTGAATTCCCAGATGAAGAAATCTATACAATGACAGAAGCACCAGCTTGGACGTTATATTTTGATGGCTCATACACTCATAGTGGATCTGGAGCAGGAATTCTATTAGTCACTCCTCAAGGTGACTACATCCCAAAGTCATTCAGGATAGCATTCCCATGTACCAAAAATATGGCAGAATACGAAGCTCTCCTCACCGGCCTCAGAATTGCAAAACAGTGGCACATAACCCATTTGAAAGTCTTTGGTGATTCTTTGCTGGTTATTAGACAAGTTAATGATGAATTCATCACAAAAGATGATAAACTGTTACCTTATAAACACATGGTGGATGATTTTAAGAAATATTTCACCTTCATACAGTTTGACCAAATCCCTCGGGTGCAGAATAAAGCGGCAGATGCAATGGCCACTATTGGTTCCTTGATTGATATGCCTAAGGAATGAACAGAGTGTGAGTTTCTTGTTGAACAACTTTTAATCCCTGCATATGATGTTCCCGAGATTGACATGGTGTGCGATATTGTAGGTCCCCCGTGGTACCAAGATATATACACTTACCTCCATGATAATATCATACCCACAGAACTTACACGCAACCAACGTAAATCCTTTGTCCATCGTTCTTCCCGATACATCATTGTTGGTGATATGCTTTATCATCATGGGTATGATGGAATCCTCCTTAGATGTCTAAATGAGACCAAGGCCCAAATGGTACTAACAGAAGTACATGGTGGTATTTGTGGAGCTCACTCAAATGGTATGGCTCTGGCCAAAAGGATCCTGCGAGCTGGATATTATTGGCCTACATTGGAACATGATGCTTGTGAATTTTTGAAGAAGTGCCTTCCATGCCAACAGCATGCAGATTTGATCCACACCCCAGTGCAAGATTTTCAGCCTCTCCTAGCACCGTGGCCATTTTCTCAATGGGGTTTTGACTTGATTGGCAAGATTTACCCACCATCATCCGACGTCCATACATTCATCATCACTGCAACTGAGTACTTCACCAAATGGGTGGAAGCAATGCCCCTTTCACAAATCACCGGTACTTAGATTTCCAAATTCATCCTCTACCATATTCTCTGCAGATATGGTATCTCGTCCACCATCATTTTTGATAATGGAAAACCTTTTAAAAACCAAGCCATGAAACACCTCTATGACACCTTCCATATCCAGCATCATTGGTCGACGCCTTATTACCCTTAGGGTAATGGTCAGGCAGAAGCAACCAACAAGACCCTCATCTGCATCCTCAAAAAGGTTGTCAATAACACTGGACGAGATTGGCACCTCCATATTCATCCTACCCTCTGGGCATACCGCACATCCATCCGCACCCCAACAGGTGCCACCCCCTACTCTTTAGTATACGGTGTTGAAGCTGTCTTGCCAATCGAAGTTGAGCTCCCCTCATTGAGAATTTCTTTAAAAAACCTTATCAACAAAGAAGATGCTCGTGTTGCACGACTTGCACAGCTAGAGTTACTGGATGAACGGAGAATAAGAGCCTATGATCATCTGCAAGCATACCAAAATCACCTCAAACGTCATTACAATAAAAAGGTCCGTCCTAGACAATTCCAGGTTGGTGAGCTTGTTCTCAAAGAAAACCAACACACTCAACTGGACCGTGATAAAAAGGGAAAATTTGAGGCAAACTGGTTAGGGCCTTATATCATAGCTGCCAAATATGGATCTTGGGCCTACAGGCTGACCGCTCTTAAGGGAGATCCCCTTGATGAACCTGTCAATATCCTCCATCTGAAGAGGTTCTATGCCTAAGTCCGTCTGGTAACCCCCACCTAAAATAAAAAAAAATCAAAAAAATCAAAAAAGTATTAAAATATCCAAAAAGTAGTAAAGAAAAATAAATCCGTCCTATGGTGAAAACCACCTTTTGGTGGCACCTTGGATAAGTATGGATGGTGAAAACCTGTTAGCAGGCATCATCCATAGAAGGCTTAATAATTATCTACCTAATGTCCTAGTTATTTTGTGCTTTCATCCGCACTATCATCCTCGCCCACCTCAGCCTAGGCTGCTTGGTATTTATGAATTGAGCACTGGACGACCCACCTTACCTATCCCTCATCCTAAGATTTTTTATATCCCACTTTGAGCTTATTGTCTTTCGTTCCCTTTGTCGGTCGGTCCGTGTCATCATGTAGGATCATCCATCATGTCGGTCTCCACCTATATCTCATCCTCCTGCGTCTTTTTCATCCTTTGTCGAACTACGTTGCCCCTGTGCTATTACGTAGGCAAGGCTGATCATTTGATCTGCCCCTAGGGAATTTTTGGATCAACTTGTTTTGGTCCTCCATCACTTCGTCTTCACCAGTCCCTTTTCACTTTTATCCATGGTCTTTTTATTGAACTACGTTGCCCCTGCGCTTTCACATAGGGAAGGTTGGTCATTTGATCCTCCCCCGGGGCATTTGTCTGTCATGTTCTATGTCCATCATCGGTCACCATTGTCTTCTTTCCACTTTATCCATGGTCTTTTTCCATGAACTACGAGGGCTCTGTGCTCTCACGTAGGCAAGGCTAATCTCTGATCGGCCCCCGAACCCCTAGGTCTTTAGGTTGTGTCTTGTCTCCCTTGTGTTGTGTCATCAAGCTATGCCTTTATCTAGCTGGTCCTTAACAAACAAGACCCACTTGCACCAACGAATCTAATCAGTTTTGAATATCCTATATCATATTGATCTTTTCGCTTATTATCCATCACAGGTCTTAACAAGACACATCCTTCCTAACAAACCTCATCAATTCCATCTATCCCCTTGATCCTATGGCAATGGACATTTGAAATTGATTGCGAACTTTTGATGCTTTTGGTTTTTGTTTATCATTTGGGCTCCCTATCATCACTTATCAAGGCCGCGATAATCCATCATATTATGGCATGTTTTGATTGGTCCACATAGGGGCATATTTTGACCTTTTTTTTTATTGTGTCTTCTTGGTTGTCCCACATAGTACCCACCAAGATCCTCGAGATCTTGTGTTATGTTGGGGCATCCTTTTGTGCTTGTGGTTATCTCAATACCAGACCCGAACAAGGTCTTCGTGACTTTGGGGTATTGGGATAGCCTTCTTGTCTGGCGTATTTGTCTCATGCATTAGACACTAATCTACCTCAGTCCTTCATACCTTGGTGTATCGTGTCTTATGCTATAGCAAAAACCAGTGCTCTAAAGTTGGCAAATTGAATTAGGATTGAATTTTCATAATCATTGCATTAACACTCACCTTATGGTTTTGGTTGTGCGAATACTTCCCCCCATTCTTTTCCATTCTTCTCAGGATATTGATACTTTTTGACAGATGCCAAATGACATCCATCTTCACAATCACCACATACCCACCTCCCATTATCATGTCAGTTCCTATTGGCACTTATGGTCGTGTGCTATTTCCTCTAAAATTATGAAAGTACTATTCCATATATCCATTGTCACCTGCATTACGTGTTAGGTCCATATATCCATCACCACCTACATCACTACATGTTAGGTCCATACATATATCGCCACCTGCATCACAAAGTGTTAGACGCATAATACATCACATCCTGCATATATAAAATATTCATACAAAATCCATCATACACATATACATACATGACAAATAAGTCAACTAGGCATCCATATATATAAATCATAGATCCCATAGGTACACATAACATATCACCATGCACATATCATATCACCATGCATCAATAAAACTATTCATATTCCATAAGTACATATATCCAATCATCCACATGAACATCTCAATAAACCAATGCATAAGCATAAATAAACATAAGCATAATTATTCATATAAAATTATTCATATTCTAATCATCCATGTGAACATCTCATATCATGGATATGAGCATAAATAAACCAACACATAAGCATAAATAAACCAATGCATCCATCCACATAAATGCGTAATACCATATACGCATGCATATAATCCCCCATCATAAAATGAAACATACTACATGGTGTCAATAAGAACTGTCCCATATCAAAATAATATGATATCTGTCACATGTCCATCATACATCATATGATAAAATACAAAATCCAGAGATATGGAACATCTCTGATCTCTGTCAATAAATCCTATACACTCCACCCTACATCTGTCAAAAACTCAGTAGCCTGTCACCTTCCGAATGAACTCCCCACATCTGATCTCTATGGTGACTCAGGTCCTGCTCCCCTGCCTGGTGAAACCCCTAGTGAATCACTGTAACCACGGGTCCGTGTCCCCAATGACTGAGATGGCACTGGCATCTGAGGTGTCTGCCTGGTATAACGAAATGTTCGCTGTGCCGGATGAGGAACTGCAGAATAATAGGCAACCATCCAAAACCCTGCCTCTCTCATGCTCTCCTCTCGCTCTGCCACCTGGACCCAAGCGGCATTCCGCTCATGATGATACCTATCTCTGTCCCTAGTAATAGCTCTCCTCTCCTGCTCCCATGCCTCTTGAGCCAACCGACTCTGTGCCAACTCTGCCTGTACTCTATCCCTCATCTCCTCCGCAGCCGCTGCCCGTGCCACCACTGCATCCCTCTCTCTCTCCCCAATTTGCATATTTGCTCCTAACATCCCACCCACACCCTGGCTTGTCAGAACATGAGCCATCGCGACATCCCTCTCTGCCTGTAGGGTCTGCATCCGCAACTCTGCTGCATCTCTCTCCCTCTCAGCCCCCTATGCCCGAGTCACTGCTGCATCTCTATCCCTCTAAAGAGCCTATGCCCTCAGCTTTACTAAATCCATCTCTTTCCAGAGAGTCACTACCTCTGCTACTGCCTCATCTCTCCCCCTCTGCAATGTCTGTATCTCCGCCTCTGCTACTCCCCTCTCACTCTGAATGCGCGCCTGTGCTGCATCTCTCTCTACCTTCCTTCCCTGTCCATTCCACAGCCTCAACCCCACTATCTCCAACTCCACTCCGTTTCATGCCACCCCTATCCACAACTCCATTCTTCTTCATTCCTTCTTCATTACCTCTGTGTCCCTGTCCATCCACCATCCACTCTCCACTCCCCCCCTCCTGTTCACATCTACTCGTGGTCCCATGTCACTACTAATCCTTTCCACTGTCCTTCCACTGTCTCCCTTTCCCCCCCCTATCTCCTTTCCCTGCCCCTCCTGTCTCTCCTTTATTTTCCATTCCACTCTCACTCCACTCCTTTTTCTACCACTCCCCCACCTTCATTTCCTTCTACTCTTTTTATCCTCCCCTCCACACATCTCTTTCCATCCATCCATCCTTCTCTTCCCACTCTGTCTCATCCTCCCCACCTATTGGTGGCTACCTATCCCCCTGCTCTTATCGCTCCTCACGGTCCTCCACAATCCAGCGAACCCGAAATCGTCTCGCCTCTCCCTGTCTCTCAACCACGAATCGACCTCGTGGCGACCTCCTCTCCTCTGGGGCTGCTCTAACATCCTCATCCCCTCCTATCTCCAGCCTCTGGCAGAACCTTGCTGACTCTTTCTGTCCAGTGAATCCATAAGCTGCAGGTAGTGACCATATCATCCTACTATAGGCCCCATCTCCTCCCCTCCTCTGGAGCGTCTCTCACACCTCCCACCTCCACATCCTCCATATCATCCACATCCATCACCTCCTCCACCCTCTGCTCCCCCTGGGCTCTCTGTGGCTGCCCCCTCTCCCGCTGCCAACCCTCTCTCTGGCCTCGTCTCTAATGTCTCCTCCTCCTCCTCCCTGCTCTGCTTGCCTGCTCTCTCTCATCCCCCTCCGGCTCCTCTTGTCCCCCCTCTCTTACCACTGCCGCCTCTCATCGCTGCTACTCCCATCCTCTCCTCTCCCTCCGTGGTCTTTGCTCCTCCGCTGGTCCGACACCTGCTACCCTCAAAATAGGCTAAACAAGAGTAATCCTCTCCCATAACCTATTCTGGAACCACCTCCTGTATCACTCGGTCACCATTGGCATCTGCTCTCCTCCTGCTCTCCCTGGATAGGCTGCCTATCCTGCTGCCCTCCATGATGCCCTAGCTGTCACTGGTGCTATGCGGCCTCCCCATGGTAGCTCTCTACTATATCATCAAAACATGATAGGCGCCGTCAGAATATCCTGTATCACCCCAAAGTGTCTCAGCACTCTATCTGGTCGATGAGACTCTACTATGCACAGTAGAGTACCAATAATAAAACACCGGCTCAGAAAATACCACTCATGACTCCTCGTATCCGTCCATCCCCTAAACTGACGTGCCTTATATGGCCGACACTCTATGTCCCTCGAACGTAGATCATCAAATACTCTTCTCCACCCCTCCATCTCGCCCTGCATCTCATAGTGAAAAACCCAACCTCTCTCCTTCCCATACTCCCAAGCCACGGGCTCACGATCGTCCACTGTCCCCCTCCTCACTACTGTCAGCCTCGTCACGGAAATATGCTCCCACACCCAAATCTGTAGTAGCGTCACATGTGTCACACTCGCTACCTCCCGGTAGTAGATCCCGTGCATATCTATGTACAGTTGTGCCAATACACACGACCCCCACAAAAACGGTCTCCCCGCCACTCAACAATGTGGCAGATCACCTCCATATAACGTAGGCTACATGTCCATCTGCTCTGATCTGGCAATAGTATCCCACTAATCATGCCACACAGGAATAACGGTAAGGCTGGCACACCCACTGACAAACACCCGTCCAAATCCAACTGCCCCTTCACCAGGGGCAACGTCACATGTCCAAATAATACTCTCATGGTCTCCTGTAACTTTGCTCCTGTGGACACCACCTCGCTCACTAACTGGCCGGCAATCGGTAGCCTCAAAATACGCCACACATCCTCCAATGTCATGGTCATCTCTCCTGAAGGAAGATGAAATATTGATGTCTCTGAGCTCCATCTCTCTATCAGCGTGGTCAGCATCGCCAGATGCGCTCTGACCACTGGAAACTGAACACAGTGACCTAAACTTGCATGATCCAATGCCGTCTGATCCTCCCCGTTCATCGCTGCTATCGATGCCACCATCACCTCTGACCATCGCTCATGTACTCGTATCCGCTCAAAGCTCTGTATGCACACAAACACATTTCTAATTATTTCTTTTTTTCTATCTTTTTTCTCTATCTTCCCCCTTTTATTTTTCTTTCTTTCTCTTTTTTCTTCCTCCCCCCACCGATAAGTTACCCCCGCTAGGCTATAGCCGGACGGAACTGCCCCACGGCAGGGCGGAACCGCCCTGCTGCAGCGGGGTGGAACTGCTCGCGGCCGGGGTGGAACCGCCCGGCTGTAGCCGGGCGAAACCGCCCCTCTGCAGGGTGGAACCACCCGGTCGTAGCCGGGCGGAACCGCCCTGTGGCGGGGTGGAACCACCCAGCTACAGCCGGGCAGAACCGCTCTTCAGCGGGGCAGCACCGCCCCTCGGCAGGGCGGAACCGCCCGGCCGCAGCTGCACCTTCCCCCTCGATTTCCTGATCTTTTCGACCTTTTTTCAATAAACTAATTCCAACCCATTTTTTAATTTTTCCTACCCAACAAAACCCACGTTTTCAAATTTTTAATTTTTACATAAAAAGTGCATAAATTAAATATGTGGGTTTTTGTTGCTACTCACATACTGTCTGCCCGCGCCCTCGCTGTATAATGCACGCATCTCGTCCGCCCAGTGCACAATCGTGGTGTCATTGTCCATCGGCATTGTTTCTCCTCATCCGCTTTCACTCCTCTACTCTCTTCCTCTCAACTGCTACAGTGAAAATGACCAAGGTAATTTTTAAACTTACTTTTTTAACCCCTTCCTCTAAAAAGGTATTTTTTACCTTTTATTTAACTTTTTATTCCTCCAACTAATCCCAAAATTCCCGAGGCTGCCATTTGCAAACCGTGCGTCAGATCACCTCCGTTCAAAAACCAAAATTGCTTATTTTTTTGAGCTCTATCCAATGGTATCCTTCTTTTCTTCCTATTGAGATGTCATCTGGGGACCCCCTTTTTCCTCCCTCGACTGCCCTCTCGAGGGGGCATACCCTCTTACTATTCCTCCATTCCTTCAGCCTGGTCATTGGGGCATAATTAACCTTTCCACGCTAGGGGCATTATCATCTGTCACTTTCTGCCTCATTCGTATTTTATTTTTCTTCGAAACACTGTTATCCTAACAATATTTCGAAGAGGGGCAAAATGTAGACATCTAAATTTAATCACTCCCATATGATTAAATTTACTCCCTTTTTGTCTACCATATTAAAATATTAATTTATTAAATTAATATTACATCTTTTATCTCATATCTGTGAAGTATTTTATTTAATAATTAAATGCTTTATCTTTCACCTTCTTCCTCTCTAAATTAAATAAATACACTAATTTATTTAATTTAGTCATTTTTCTCTTTTTGATTTAAAACCAATTTAAAATTCTCCACTTTCTCTCTCCTTGTCACATCCTCCATAATCTTGCCCTAATCTGAATTAATTTAATTAATTCATGATTATGATGTGCATCCTCTTAATCAAAGATTAATGTCACATCCTTCTACATTTGCCACTTGCCTCTAATCTTCCATTAATTAGCCAAAACCAATATTTGCACAACCTTAACCAAGGTCATTAGCCAGATTTAGCACCACTTTTTAGCCATCCTTTGTATTTACTTTCTTTTGGCATTAACCCCCTTTCCCATGTGAATTTTTAATTCACATTTATTTATCCTAGATTCCCCTCCTTTATATGTGAATTTTTAATTCACATTCCATCTTTCCAAGGCTTCTAGAACCTTGGATTTGTCACAATCTCCACATGTGACCAAGTCCCACCTTTTTGGAGCCCACCTTTTATCCTCTAGATCCTCCTAGGAATGTGAATTTTTAATTTATATCCCCAACCACCTTTCCTTTTCCCATGTAAATTTTTGAGGAATTCCAAAATTATTCAAATGTCCCTTTCACTCCCACTTGGGGACAAGAAATCCCTTTTTGAGAAAATCTTCTCACTCCTCAAGGTGTTTGTCCTTCCTCCACCTCATGTACCTTTTTGACACCTCACTTACACCTCATCTTCTCTTGGCCACTTCACCATCCACATGTCAAGATGTGAGGGCTTGTGGGTTCTCAACCCACCATAGCCCTTCATCTTGACCTTGTTGGATCAATCTTGATCGTTGAATTCTCTAGAGAATTCAAATTCTCCTATAAATACCCCCTCCTTAAGGGAATTTTCAACACTTAGCCATTTTATAACTACATGCTGCCAATTTGCATTCTCAATCATCCACTATCATCTAACCATCCATCTTAATCATTTTGCACAAGTTAATTTTGCATTTAGTCACTCAAGAAGTCATCTAAGGAGCACACAAAATCATCCCAAGCAAGGGCCAATTAAGGAGTCGTGAACAGTAAGGATGGTGAAATCATTTGCATATTATTTTATCCATTTTTCTTCTTGTTTCATCACTCTTTAGGCTAATCTTGAAGTGTACTTAGTCTTTTATCACTTGCATTTTTAAGTTATTTTGCACATTAGAGTAGGATAAAATTCTTAGGATCACAGTGATAATACAAGTGCTATCAACATTTCAAAAAATCTAGTAATGCATTTCAAATTAAAGTTGGAGTATGTTCATACAAAGGATCAAATAGCAAAAATTTTCACAAAGGATCTTCCAAAAGATACATTTGAGTATCTCATAACCAAGCTAAGGGTTATTGCCCCTCCTTATTTCAACTAGATGCATAAGATGGTGCATCTTTCTAGGGGTGCAATTCAAGATGAATTCTTTGTCTTGGACTGATGAAGGTTACCTCTCAGGGGGAGTAGCTAGTGGTTTCTTTAGTTGGTGGAGACATGGGGAGCATATGTTGTGCCTAAGAGAGAGAGAGAGAGAAGTGTAGCATGCAGGTGTTTCCCTTTACCATTGATGTCAAAGGGGGAGAGAAGAATTAAAACATGGAGAGAGTGATGTTTAAAAAAATCAAGAGAAAGAGGGAGAGAGTAGTGGAGAGAGAAGAGGAGAGCTGCTTGAGAGATGGAGATCAAAGTGTTGGACTCAAGGAACACTGAGAGGGGGGGGTGGTGAATCAATGTTCAACAAAATTTAACTTTCAATTCTGATCGTAAACCATTCACAACATTTAAACTGAAATAGACATGCAAGCACATTAAAGAAACAATCAAAACACCATAACAACAAGATTTTTACATGGAAACCCTATTAGGGGAAAAACCACGGTGGAGATTAATCCACAATTTATATACTTTTGTAAAAGTATGAAGAAAAGGAAATGCACATGCATTTAGGCACACTGCCTAGAGCTCACTACTCAAAATAAGAAAAGGCTCACTGCCTTACAAAATGTTTGTGGTTACAATAAAATGTTGAACTGAGAAGATAACATCTAAAAATGCTTGGATTTAGTTCTGGTGAAGCACATGAATCAAATTTTGAAGCTTCTGTAAGACTCTGCACTTAGCTCTGCTCTGCCTTAATTTGCTTCACAAAATCCTCTTCTGTACAAGTAGAATTCACTCAACTTCCCTTCTGATATTCACACATGGATCTGCTATGCTCTACACACATTCATACCCTACGCATACATACATAATGAATTGCCCGAACTTGCATATATATATATCCACCAACAATAATTCAACCGTTATATGCTGGCTTCAAATAAAATACAAAATATTCTCCATATGTCGGCTTAGATCATGAGCAATATTTAATGCACACCCACACAAGTCAGCCAAACCATAGCCATGATGCAAAAAAATTCTTCGAACATAAAACACTTAAACACCTACTCCTTATGCATATGCAACATGCTACATTCATTAAGTCGGCCACAATGAGGAAATACACATAAAATCATTCTATTGGATCTCCAAGCTCATACACCGATTAATGCAACACCACAAATCTTGACAATGAGATAACATATATGCTTAAAAAAATATCCCTGTGATCCACAACTCAAAAATATGATCTAGTGAAGCATACAGATCGACATATTACTCATATACCCTATTCTTCCTACTTTCTGCTGGTAATACTCTGTTCTTTACTTTATCTATCGGTATGAATAAATTCTGATCTGCGGACCAGGATAATGACTTTAGTTGCCATCAATGACAACACTAGAAGCCATAAACAATCTGCCTAAGCCATATTCCAACAATCTCCCCCTTTGGCATTGATGGCAACACTTAGTGAAAAATGACTAAGTGTTGGAACCAAAACTCAAAAATTCAAAACACAACAAAACACTGCTCCCCCTTAGAGTGTCAAGGAATTTTTCACTGCATTCTCTCCCTCTTTGACATTAATGAAAAAAATTTACTACTCTCTCTCCTTTTGCTAAAATATTTAATACACTCTTTCCCCCTTTGTTGATGCAAAAAATTGATCAAAATTTGAAGAATTACAATTGCTGCACAAATCAAAAAATTATTGTATACTTATCTTTCATCTTCGGAAGAAATTTCTTCCAAACATCTACTACAATCCAATAATTATTATCAAACTATTTTTTTCTGATGTCTGGCTGATGATCTAGATGAGGGATTCTGAAATTGTGATTGTTCCTTCTAATTTCTCTCCTTTCTTCAGCACTTCAATTAGCTGCTCCAATCTACATTCAGTTAAATCCTTCACTTTCCAGAAAGTGTCCACAATAGTGTTTTTGGCAAAGTGAACTTTTGCATGCTCAGTCTGCAACTCCTGAATCCTTTTCTTTGTAGGAGTATGATGGTGACTCCTCAACACCCCCAAGATCAGTTGCGACCAAAACCACTTCCACAAGAGAGAGAATGGCAAGAAAGCTTGCTTCATAATGCAAGATTGATTGATTGCTTGATTGAAGCTTGAATACAAATGTACATGAGATGCCTTGCTTATATGGGCAAGGTTGAGAGATAGGTGTGAATATGATGTTGACAAATGTTATGATCCTATGACATGAGACAACCAACAACCTAATCAACTAGGAAATGATGCATCCTAGCTAGATAAGATAAGTTTTAGATAAGCCAACTAAGCCTTCTAGAAAAAATCTTTTACCTAAGTAAACTTAACCATGTGAATATGTCCCCTAATTTACCTAGTGGATGAATTAACTAGGTACAAGACAATTATTCACACCAACACCCCCCCTTAAGTGCAACTTAGGGAGAAGATTATTATGCAAATTGTGCAAAGACTATGACTATGACTATGGGTCCCGGCTACTAGGCCATGTTAGGTACCCATTTACAATGCAAATGATGCAATCTCTCACAAGCGGAGAAAAGGAGAAAACCTAGTGGGACAAAACTCCTCTCCAAAAGAGAGAAAACAAAACAAACAAAAGACAACATGATGTATGGAGGACTCAATAATACCCCCCAAGGACAACATGCATCATGTATATACAATCAAATATCCCCCCATAAGAAGGAAGTAGAGAGATAAGATATCCCCCCCATGATGAAGAAGCTCCAATGCTGATGAAGAATGCCTGAAAACAAAAGATGACCCAATGTCTACAAGCAACACATCTTCCCTTAGGAAGAAACAAATCCATAAGCTGATGTAGAAGCCACTCCATGTCCAACTGAAAGGAGGAAGCATGAATGCTCATGTATGCCTCTGAAAACTGATGAAGATCCTCCAAGCTTGAATGAGCCACAACAAAATCATAGTCAAACTGAACCAAGGAACATGACAAATCAAGTGATGGAGGAGACTCATGAATGTCAATCTCCAAAGACAAAGTAGATGTGATAATAGTTGTACTGTCATCAAAGAGGAGAGAAATTCCCTCAAGTGTGTCCTCCAAATCTGTAGTATGAGGCTCCATGAACAAGTTAGAAATCCCTATCAAATACTCATCCCACAAAGCAAGATCTGAAAAACTATGATCATCATGCTGAATAGAAGCACCAATGGTTGAAGGAGCAGGAGGTGGAGGAGTAGGAAGCTCTGCACTAGTCTCAAGAATACCAAGGTGTAGATGACCAAACTTCTCCTCACTATCATGGTTCACACTCAATGGAGTGTGTGATGCAGTCAAAGGAACATTATCATCTTCTGAAGCAAAATGTGAAAAGGAATATACACGAGATGAATGATCAACCATCCCAATAGCAACAATATCCCTAGTCTCCAAGTCCCTTATGTACACTCTATCTGGAGTGAACTCAACTGTTTTACCTTGACCCCCATGAGTAATTTGGTAAATAGAAAGGAGATTAGTGGACAAGGAAGGAACACAAAGTACATCATTGAAGGTCCCTTCCCCCATATCAATAGAACCCTTCCCACTTACCTTCATATATGTATTGTTACCCATCAATATATGAGGTGAATTACAAGGCTCAAAAGAAGAGAACATATCCATAGAAGATGCCATATGATGAGATGCCCCTGAATCAAGAAGCCATCTATGAGATGCAAGACTTGTAGAGGCCAAGAGTGCTTGTCCTTTCATCTTGTGTAGCCCAAAAGTAGATTCTGTGTCCTGTGACTTAGATGATGGTGATGGAGCTGCCAATTGAGATGTTGAAGAAGAAGTACCAGACACTGATGAGGGTAGCTTAATGTTATTCTTTTGAAGAAGGTGTGTCAGTTCATCAATCTTCTTATTATAACATCTATGCTCATCATGTCCTAACCTTTTACAATATGCACATTTAGACTTCTTCTTTTTAGATGATTCCTCTTTAGAAGAGGATGTGGACTCAGGAGTGCTATGTGAAGGAGGATCTTTACCTTGCTCATTAGACTTGGGTGCCTTGTTCTGCTTCTTACCTATGCCACTTGAATCCTTTGTCTCCTTTGCAACAAGAGAATGAGATCTAGAAGACTTCAATGTGCCCATGTGTACCAACTTTGCTTGTTCCCTTGTGAGTTGAGCTGCAAATTCATCAAGAGAAGGCATTTTGTATGCAGTGCTAAGAGCATCCATTGTAGCATAGAAGGTAGAAACAAAAACTGAATAATTAGGACCAAGCTTAGCAAGAATAGAAAGAATCAACTGTTCATCCTCTTTAGTGACCCCACAATTAGATAACTGCAATCTAAGAGAATTTAGCTTAGAGAAAAAGTCTTGGACATTGTCAAAATCCGAAGGATTAAGACCCATGAGTTCATTCTCCAACTTAAATTTCCTCATCTTATCTGGCTTACCAAAGAGACTCTCTAAAGTATTCCAAGCTTCATTAGGATGAGTGCAAGATGCAACATGATATCTAAGATCTGGAGAAATAGACAACTTCAAAGTACCAAGAGCTTCATCCCTTCTATCAAGCCATTTTCTTTTCTCTTTTTCTCATGCAGGTTCTGGATCTTGACCAAATGTGATTCATTGCAACTTTGATTTTAACAATAACAACTCCATTTGAGATTTCCACTCATGATAGTTATATGGAGTTAGAAATACAACTTTTGTCAAATCCATGATACAATGAGATATTACAAGAGGAGAACAACAAATTTCCCTCACAATACAAGAAATCAACCCCTTTGTCCCAACAGATTTGCACTTTGTTTGCAAATTTACAACAAGGAATCCCAAACTATCAAATCAACTACAAACTAAAAATATGAAAATCTGGAAACAAATCTGCAAAAATTGCATGAGTAGATCTGAAGTACCCCTGAATACCTTCCAAACGCCACAAATTTGGTGAAAATCGGAGATTGGAGCACAAAGATATGAGCTCGGAAGCAGAAAATGATGATCAGACTTCAACCTAGAAAGAGAGGCACAAAACTGCAAAATCTCTACAAAATATCTGCACCACTGAAAAATTCAGGTCTTCACCTTTCCGACGATATTTCGTTTGAAAAATTTTGCCTCCGTATGCAAAAGTTATGATAAAATGAAAAAAAGGCCTATAAATAGGCACTTGGGGACAAAATACCAGGGCATCCACAGACTAAATAGGTGCAATTTTTCGGCACCTGGGGGATTTTACAGGGTTGTCCATATGACCATTGGCGTACTAATTTCAAAAATAAAACCTCGACCACCGCACGCCTATACCCGTCGGCCAACTATACAAAGGGTTTTAATTAATGTAAGCCGACCAAAAATAAGGATATGGTCGACGGAGAACAAAGTTTTTATATTAATAAGACTTTTGAAATCATACCATCCGATGACATTAAAGCCTACATACCCTTGATTCGATGGCGATGTGACTGGTAAAAGACGATGTGATCCACCAATGCCAACCGCCAACTAGGATATTACCGCTCTCGGATAGGATGCCAATGCAGGTTCCGGTACAATGGACGCCAATGGAGATGAATGCACCCACTGTGATCAATGTGTATGCTGATCGGACATACCCTTATGCAAGCTGTACCATTCACTATGACCACCGAGCATAAAGCTCACAACCGAAGAAGCCTTCCCATGGATTGGACGCTTGCCAAGTACCCGTACTCTGCAGATGATCTTGTATAGTCTTGTGTCCTCGCGGACGGACCTCCAGCAAGGAGCTACGAACTGGTGAGATGGCAATGAAATCCACTAGTTAATGCAGAAGGGACGGCAACTGTTCCAACTCCAAATGTTAATAGATCGACAGTTGACAAGGCAGGAAGAACTGGTACCCGCGTACGGCCAATACAGAAGAAAGTCGGCCAACAATTGAATGCCAAGAGACCCCTACAATGGTCCTTTGACCCGGCCGCTAGCACAGTACCGTCGCTTATGTTGATTGCCAATGAATGCAGATGAGAGGACCCGCCGTAGGTAGCCGTGATAGGAGCCCGTACAATGCGCCGAGTTTATTGTGGTGGGTACCCGCGGATAAGAAAGATCAAGAGCCCTGGCCAGAGTAATAGATGCCAATGAATTCGTATGCCAAGCACGGTGCACCAAATGGCAGTCTTGAAATATCCGCCGAATATGCCACCTTAATGCTGACGATGGAGATTAAGAGCCCCGGTCAATGTGACAAGCCCTTGACTGATATAACAAATCCCGCCGAGCAGACTTGATAAATGTAGCATCCAATATACTGACAAAATAGTAACTGACAGCGCCGACCAAAAATATTTGCTCGAAAACAATACAGATAAAGGCCCGATAAAATAAATTTGCCCCAAAACTTTCACAAATAAATTTAGGCCACAAAATTTCGCCCCGAAATTTCAAATACAAATGCGCAGAAAAATATTAACAAAATATTTTTTTTGCGAAAATAGGAAAAATTGTACCGCTTGGGACGCTGTCCCAGCAAAAAAAAATTTGCTTCAAAAACAACTTTACCCAATATAGGCGAATTTACAGTCAAAATTCGTCTGCGGAACCTTCTGATCTCAGCCGTGAGGTTCTTGAAACCCCAATATGCACCTAGCAAAAAACTTCAAGCCAAAATATCACCCTCAGATCTGGGAAGGAATCTGCAACACCTGGAGAGCTTTGATACCATGTAGGAGTATGATGGTGACTCCTCAACACCCCCAAGATCAGTTGCGACCAAAACCACTTCCACAAGAGAGAGAATAGCAAGAAAGCTTGCTTCACAATGCAAGATTGATTGATTGCTTGATTGAAGCTTGAATACAAATGTACATGAGATGCCTTGCTTATATGGGCAAGGTTAAGAGATAGGTATGAATATGATTTTGACAAATGTCATGATCCTATGACATGAGACAACCAACAACCTAATCAACTAGGAAATGATGCATCCTAGCTAGATAAGATAAGTTCTAGATAAGCCAACTAAGCCTTCTAGAAAGAATCTTTTACCTAAGTAAACTTAACCATGTGAATATGTCCCCTAATTTACCTAGTGGATGAATTAACTAGGTACAAGACAATTATTCACACCAACATTCTTGATTGCACTGTCCTAGTCCTGAAGCATATTATAATCTTGACCAATTTTGTTCAGCTCACTTTTAATCTACTCCATCTTGTCCTTGTATTTACCAATCACATGAGGCCACCAAAGGCAATAATTATAGATGTTATTTGTTGAGTTTATGCACTGCCTTAACACATTCATTTTCCTTTTCAATTTTGTAAGGGATAGCCTGAACTGCTCCTTCAAATGAAGAATTATTTCTTCCTCTTTCTTATCTTGAGACTCAGAGGCCATAGTTTCCCTAATACATTCAATCAACTCTTCAGGCAATACATTCTGCAAACTTTCCAACTCAATGTTATTATGCACAAAGTAACTACCTAGAGTGCTCTTAATCAAGCCCTACTCATATGAGGGTCTATCTAACCATATGTCAACAATCTTTTGCATTCCACCTTCCTCTTGAACAATTTGTAGTATCTTTGTTTTGAATAAAGCACCTTCTTCATCTCTTCCTTCTGCTATTATTACATCTGGTTCAATTGATTCTAGTTCATCCCTTGGATTGTACTCATTAGAATCTTCATTTGGTATATCCAAAATTACTTGCTCTTTTCCTTTTCCTTCAAGTTTAGGAGACTTGTGTGCTAGAGGAGTGTCACCAGAAAATTCTAGGGCTCTTTTATGCTTCCTTTCTATTTTACCAGAAGATGATCCAACTTTGAGTGCTTTTTCCAGAAAGGAAATGCTAGTTTCTCCAAACTTTCCTAGCAAATCTCTAAAGAAATTTGCATAATATTGCTCACAATTTTCCAGAGTATTGAAATGTTAAAAAAATTGCTTACAAACTGGTTCATTTTCCTTCCATACCACATTATCATGTTGAGGCAAGCAATTCAAAAAGTACATCATGATACATAGATCAAAGTACCAAACCTGAAGGTGTAATCTACATCCTTTGTTAATTGCACATTCTCCATCAATTGTTCTTTTAACAAATTGCATAGGTTGAAGTCTTGATCCTCCATTATCATTTTGTGAGAAATGTAAACTACACCTGCCAAGGTTGCACCTTCCCTATTTCTAGGAATAAAATTTTATATGAAATCCCATGTGCAATGTACCTCATTATCAGATCTTTGATTGTCAAAATTATTAGAGCCCTTTGATCTCTTGTTACTCCAGTTAGGGTTTCGACTTCAATGTTCTAAATCGACTTCTTTTTCGAAATATCCTGAACATTACACAATTTAGTTAAATTTCTGATCACTTCTTTTGAAATGTGATAGGGTTTATCCAGAGTGAGAGTGTCCTCATTCAATTTGTTCAAGATAAACCTAACAACTTCCGCGTTGTCAAAATAAGGAAATTTATTCCAAATGTCCAAACTTCTATGTTTCACATCTTCAAGCCATTTCAATTCATCGGCCGAAAACATATTTCTTACATCCCTGATCTTCCTACTACTATATTCATCCAAACTCACAATTTCTTTGATTTTCTTCATTTTACTCTCCGTACTGAACAAGGTTTTTTTACCAAGCACAAAATTAGAAATTCTACTAGCAACTGAAATACCTGATGAATTTGTTGCCAAATTGACTTGACTCCTTCAAAATTCTGCCAGGCAAAGGCTCTCCTTCTATTCTTCTTCAATGCAAGGTGATAAATGAGAGTTCCAAATACCCTTTTATAACTTGCACACCTAACCCTTTTAGCCGCATTAAATATTTTTCCCTAGGAGTTCCGATTACTCTACTTTCTCAGATAACAAGAGAAGAATTCATCTGTGGACCTTCTAGATCTCGAGTTCCTGCACAAATGATCATGGACACATTTTGGAGACTAATTGCAAAAATACTAAAAATTTCCTGCATTCCGGTACCAACTACTGAAAGGGGACAAAGGATTTTCTTGAAAAAATCCCCCTAGGCCAATGGCCTAAGATCAATTTTTGGAGGAATTACTAGAGGCTGCTTCCTGTATGGGCTTATTAGATTCACTCTTCTTTATCCATGTTTTCTTCATCTGATCTCTTATCTCTTCCAACTCACTTTTCCTTTTCCTTTGTCATCTTTCTGTGAAATTCTTCCTTTGTATACTAGACCTCTTCTATCCATGTTTCTGTTCCTGCAAAATCTTGCAATGTGACCAAATCTGTTGCAATTGTAACACACCAATTTTTTTTGTCTAAAACATTCATTCCATTGATTTCCCCTTGATCTACATTGATTAGCAGTATGCCCAAATATTCCATAGGTATAGCATTTAACATTCCTTACACTGATAGACATACTTCTGCATTCAATTGACTTATGACCAAACTTATCACAACTAAAACACTGACCAAGAAATGATGAACTGCTTGAATATATTTTACTTCTACACTGAGAAGCCTTATGACCAAATTTATTACAAGAAAAGCAATAACCATTAAAATTTTGAGCATTGGGTTGTCTTACTAGATACCTTCTGCCTTTGTTCATATGATCTTTTTGTCTAGAATCTTTATGTTTAGATCCATAGCATTCTTCCTTCTCATATCCAATACCTCGCTTATCATTTGCATCATTTTTTCCTTTAGTCAGCTCATCAAGCTTTGCATAACTAATCTTGAACTTCTCCTTGTATTCATTTGCAGTAGTGAGTTCATCTATGAGAATAACTATATATCTTTCAAGCTCTTGTTCATTATTTCTGGATTGTTGTAGTTCAATATCCAACTAAATGAATCCACTATTGACTCTGATGCATTCTTCAGATTTTTCTTTTAAGGACTAGGCTATATTTTCCCCATTCTTCTTCCTTTCTTCAATTTACTTAGTTAGCTTCATCGCCACAGATTCCATCTCAAGCTTTAGAGTAGTATTGTCCCTAGCAAGCTTTTCACATTCTTCAGTTATTTCTTTTAGGGTCTGATTCAGGTGAACATCTTCCAAGATTTTGTTCTCTTTCTGCTTCAAATGATCACAAAGTTCCTACCTCTTTTCTCTTGACTCATTGATTTTATTCTTCATTGATTGAATTATTTTTTTGGCATCCACAAGATTTGCTTTTAATTCCATGACTTCTGCTTTAGACTGATCAAAACCATCAAGTTCCATGATAAGCTGCTGTTGAAGACCACCAGAGTCCATTGTATTTCAAGATCCACCTCAAGCTGTTAAACTTTCTGAAGAGGAACCTGCTCTAATACCAATTTTTGGACTCAAGGAACACTAAGAGGGGGCGGTGAATCAGTGTTCAACAAAATTTAATTTTCAATTCTGATCATAAACCATTCACAACATTTAAACAGAAATAGACATGCAAACACATTAAAGAAACAATCAAAACAACATAACACCAAGATTTTTATGTGGAAACCCTATTAGGGGAAAAACCACGGTGGAGATTAATCCACAATTTATATACTCTGTTAAAAGTATGATGAAAAGGGAATGCACATGCATTCAGGCACATTGCCTAGAGCTCACTGCTCAAAATAAGAAAGGCTCACTGCCTTACAAAATTTTTGTGATTACAATAAAATGTTGAACTAAGAAGATAGCATCTACAAATGCCTAGATTTAGTTTCGGTGAATCACATGAATGAAATTCTAAAGCTTCTGTTAGACTCTGCCCTTAGCTTTGCTCTGCTTTAATTCACTTCACAAAATCCTCTTCTGCACAAGTAGAATTCACTCAACTTCCCTTCTGATATTCACACATTCATTTTCTCTTCTCTACACACATTCATACCCTATGCATACATACATAATGAATTTCACGAACTTGCATATATATCCACCAACAAGAATTCAATCATTATATGTCGACTTCAAATAAAATACAAAATATTCTCTATATGTCAGCTCAAATCATGAGCAATATTTAATGCACACACACAGAAGTTGGCCAAACCATAGCTAGGACCCAAAAAAAAATTCTTCAAACATAAAAAATTTAAACAACTACTCCTTATACATCTGCGACACACTACATTCATTAAGTCAGACACAATGAGGAAATAAACAGAAAATCATTCTACTGGATCTCCAAGCTCGTACACCAATTAATGCAACATCACAAATCTTGAAAATGAGACAACATATATGATTAACAACCTATCCCTGGGACACACAACTAAAAAAGATGATCCAGGGAAGCATACAAATCGACATATTACTCGGATACCCTGGTCTTCCTGCTTTCTACCGGTAATACTCTATTCTTTACTTTATCTGTCGGTATGAATAAATTACGATATGTAGACTGGGATAATGACTTCAGTTGCCATCAATGACAACACTAGAAGGGCCATAAACAATCTCCCCAAGCCATATGCTAACACAAAGTTATTTTTGTTGTTAATGCTTTTTATCAAGTGTTTCCATCAATAAAAATGGGGAGTTTGTTGCACTATGTTGTCATTAGTGTTGTCATTGATGTCAATCTATGTCAACCTCTAGTGTGGTTATGATGATAAGGTGTTAGTGGTGTTAAGAAGTTGTTGCAAATGCAACATGGTCACTTGGTTTCCAAGCGCTTTTGAGAAAAAATGTATAAAGAGCGTGCAAGGTGATAAGGGTGCGTTCTATATTGTTATCTACATTTATTCATGCTTGAATATGTGCTTGTGCATTTTGGATATGATGTTTAAAGGTGTTATATCCAGAGTTCTAGGTTTTGGATCATGTGATAGTAGAAGATGTGTTTGACAGTGTGTTGGACTATCTCTGGCTTGTGAAGAAGGTTGTTTGGGAGAAATAGAATTGCTTCGCATTTCTACACATTAAAGTTTCTTGTCTTGTAGATTTGGGAATATGCTAATTATGCTTGTATCTATCTTCCCTTTTAAGGTTTGGTGTTTAGCTATTTCACAAGCTTGGTTCATGTTTTGTGTCTCAATGGCAGTTTGACTGGTTGCACAAAATGATAGTATTTTTCAGTTGTAGGTGTTTACGCCAATGTTGTTGAATATTTTGTTGGTGTTGGAATATCTCAGGATATTATGTAATGTTGCTAAGTGGTTTGCATGCTATATTCAGACTTGGTGAAGCGTGTATGTGGTTGCTTACTAGTATTAATGCCAGTTTTTCCAACTTGGTGTCTTAGTGTTACTTTTGGATGTGTTTTGTGGTTTGTGGAAGCATGGTGTAGCATTTCGGTGTAGATTTGGTTCCTGGATAACCCTTGGTGTGTTCTGTCTTCACTTCTTTCCACCATAGAGGTTCTTGGTGTCAATTTATTTAATGGTTGCACATTTGAGGTGCATACATTTCATTGAGGCCAACTTGGAGAATATTTTTTGAGGTTGTGGAGGATATATATGCAAGGTAATTTATTAGAGAAGTGTGTGGTGTGATGTGTGATTCAAAATTATGTGTATGTGATCAAGTGTTGAGATTTGAGTGTGAGCATGAATGCCTATGACTACTAGAAGCAATGAGAAGAAGGTTTCTACATTTTAGTGTGCCTGAAGTTGTAGGAGGTAGTGAGCCGAAGGTTGGAGATGGTGTACAGTTGTTGTGGCAGATTCTCCTATTGGTCCGAGGTAGTGAACCTCCTTGTAGCAGTCTCTTTCTATTTGAGTAGTGAGCCCTTGGCAGTGATCCCTTCTTCTTTTGTATAGTGAGTCCTTTGGAAAGTGAACCCTTCTGGTAGTGATCCTTTTGTAATCAGTGTTGTTATTCATATATATGTGAGTTAATCCTCACTGTGGTTTTTCCTGATTAGTTTTTTCCACGTAAATCTGGTGTTCTATTATGTATGGTTGTTGATGTGTTGATGTTTCATTTGTTTACATTCATGTTGATGTGTAATAAGGGTTTGAAGGTCTATAAAGGTTTGAAGGTTTGAATATACAATTGATTCACTTCCCCTCTCAATTGTCTTGTGTGTCTAACATAAATGACTTTGTTGAATGTCTCCTACAAGATCTTTGTTAAATCTCTTTCTCTCAATTTATGTCATTTTCTTCTCTATCTAGTTTATCTTGAACAAGATGGCTTCATTAAATAAAAATATATTCTTGACAATATATTGATGTTTTGGAGGGAATGGAATGGGCTAGACATTCTCAACAACCTATTTTCTTCTTTAAAATTAATACTTTCAAATCCTATGATTACATTGAATTCCCTTCATCCTTTCATGCTTCAAGCACTAAGATTTGGGCCCCATTTTGTATTACCACTAAGATTTTTTTTAGATAGTTTTACTTGTGTCATCATTAAGGATAGTAATCTACTTCTTTTGGGATTTTCAAGTGCCTACGAAGGTTTCTTTGTAGCCCTTTCCCTTCAAGTTCTTGTTGCTGAAAGTTGTGGCTATCTTCTATGTCATGTTATGTCTTAGAATTTTGTTAAAGACATTTCCTTACCTACTACATCAACCTAGCTAGGTAATGTCCATTCTTTTGATGAATCATTTCTCACCTTTATAGACAAATTAAACACTATCAAATGGTAATTTTACTACCTAGATACTTTTTGTAAGGACTCATGATCAAGTATTCAATGATAGAACACCCAATGTGATAGATAGACCTTCCTTCCTAAACCTAGTTGGTGGAAATTGATTGATCATAGGAAAGTATTTAGGTTTATTAGCACTCTATTTTCCTTTAAATCCTCCCCTTCTAAATGATGGAAAGATATCATTTCTACAACTAAGAAAATATCTGACCCAAAACATTAATATGCCTCTATTATTGGTTGGTAAGTTTCAAGCGCTCCAAAATTTTGGTTGCAACTAATGTGTAGTGTTCTTGTTTAGTTCCTTCTAAAGAAACTTACTTAAAGATTGAGGAGCTTAGATTAGAACAAAAAGTCATCATGTGGCATGGGAGTCATTGTTTCCTTCCCTATGATTTTGGAGGCTTAGGGTTGCTACCAATTTGATGACAAGTCCTAGAATTATGTACCAAATGAATTGTCAAAACCCTTAAAGGAAAGGATGCATGAATGATATTGGTTTGGAATTGAATTTCCCTTTGAGTGCTCTTCAAGCATCCATCTTGAAAAGGTCATAGGGATTCATACTTTTGTCATCATGGAGGAGTACATTTAGGGGAAAAGGCACTTATGTTATCAAAGGCATTCAAAAAGCTTGGGAACCCATCAAGCCATGAATTTTGTGGGATAACAATGAACTTCACAAGGGACTTTCTATTAACTAACAACCTATTTGTTCGCTCACATTTCTTTCCTATCAATATCAATTGCTTGCAAAGGCTCCTCATGTTCATGATTTGAATTTCTACAACATGAAAAATAAAGCTTTACTAGATCTCTTATCTAGGCTTACCTAAAGTTTCCTCTCCTTGAGGCCAAAGTACAATTTTGATTTGCTAACTAGGATTTTGAGACTTATTAGATACTCATTGACTCTATTTCTCCCTAATGATTCACAAAATTGAGGCTCAAACGTTCAAATCCTAGTGGAAGGATGGAAATTGTATCTTGGCATACCATTTTGGAATTACAAACCTTGCAAGAGATATATGTGGCTTTGACTACATCTTCCCATGGTTGGTCGATTGAACCATAAATTGCATCTCTAGTCTTCTATGGGTATTTCACACCACAAATTCTAGGTGTTTTGGTCTACCATATTTGAACCCAAGCTTGACCATTTTTCTTGGTGTATTATTTATCAAGGTCTTCCTCTTGGCTCTAGATTGTGTCATTTGGGAGTGATCAATCCTCATTTCCCAGTTTATGGACAATAGGTGACTCTAAAACACCTCTTTTGATTTTGTTTAGAAGCTTAGGAAGCTTAGAATTGAATTCATGACTTTATCAATCCTTTTAGACCTAAGTCATTCTGATAGCATATGGTTTTATTAGGGGACTAGCCTTTCATTCCTTCTATATTTATCCAGATTTGACATGCTTTTAAGGTGGAGATTATCTTTAGCATTTGGAAAGACATTTTTTTTTCTATTTTTACTAATTGTGTAGTTGATATATGTATCTTAATGTACATTATAGCTATGGTTTGTTCTAATGTTACACAAATTTAGGTGCAAGGCAACAAAGTTGCATTGGAAATGGCACATTTCCAAGTGCTTTTAGATTAATACAGTAATGCTCCATGTACAATTTCCAAAGTACCATCACCCTCACTTTCTCATAGGGGTCATTCCCCTCCTTGTGGCCATTGACATTGATGTAGCTAGACTATTAGGGGAGGTTGTGAGTCCTAATCACATGCTTCTCACCCCCCTTCTAGATCAGGCATTGCTTTGTTCATGAATTATCATAGCCCTCCCTACTCACCTTCTTCCTCCTCACAACCTCAAGATTGTGGTGTTTGTAGATGGCTAGATTCTAGAAAATTCCCTTGCTTGAATATGACTGTGTGTGCTTAGACACCTATTAATGAAAATAAAGAAAAAATTGATGTTAATTGTTAGAAGCGTGCCACTTGTAACTTTAATCTTGCTAATGTTTGGAACCCACCAAATGAAAATAACACTCCTTTGATGATGTACCTCTCACCATTTAAGTGACTTAAAATTTTTGTTTCATCTTATTGTTTCAACTTGACCTTACTTAGACTTTAGAATATGCCTTCCACCGCCCACTCTTTTTGAAGACACTGTAATATTTTCCTTTTCCTTTAGAAAAATAATATGACCATTGATCATTATTAATTCGAGAAAAACAACTCTCCAGAATATGTGACTAGCATAATCTGCAAAATGCTGTTTAGTGGGCATACATATCATATGGGACCGGTCGAATAGTAGGTGATCAACACAATAGTCGAGAAAGTCAACAGTTGAATCACAGTTGAAAACATTGAGATGTGTAAACTCGTCACCGCCTTCAAAATATGTGCAGAGTGCTCCACTTGTTTCAGACACTTCCTTTCTTACACACACATAATATCTGATTTCAACCCTAACAAATAGGATGTCCTCTCCTTGCCCTTTATGAGTTACTTTGTTTTTTCCCGTTAAAGACTTATCAAACTCAAAAATCTCAGTGCTTGACCATCTTCTCTGCTTGCAAAACTTTTGGGTTTGCGTAGTAATGGAGCTTCTCCCAGAAGAAATAGAGCGAGAGAGCTTGCTGAGGGTGTCGTATGAATCTGATTACAATTTTCGAACCATCTGCAAAAGTTGGGAAAGGGAAGTGAAGAGCAGTCCCTTCTACCAAGACAGGAAGAGGTTTGGGATGACCGAACATAGTACATATTTGATTCAGGCTCTTCCACAACAATACGAATATGAGCAGCGCCCAATATGAGATCAACACCGACTTATGGAGTAACCATTTATGATCCTCTCAAAAGCTCATGGGAAAGAATCTCCCCCTTATTCCCACCGGATTCCCACTATTTTCTAACTGTGTTTCTGTCAATCAAAAACTTGTTATGCTTGGGGGCTGGAATCCTCACACATTGGAGGAGATGAAGTCAATTTTTTTGTACGACTTTTGCTACCTCAGATGGAAACAGGGCAGCGACATGCCTACCCTGGAATCCTTCTGTGCTTGCTCAGTGTCACACATGACGAAAATAAAAATGCCCTGCGCCGAGCAACAACTTATAATATAGAGGAAGACAAGTGGGAACTTCTGCCTGATATGAAGTCAGAAATAGATGAGTACATGTGGTGTTTTTATTTAGGGAAAGTTTTATGTCATAAGCAGCTACGAAACACAGTCACAGGGTCGATTCGAGCGGAGTGCACAAGTTTTTGATCCAAAGACAAGTCTAAATATAAAATGAACATAGAAACAAAATAAAAACAAAAATTAAAGAACAAAATTAGAGACACGAATTTATAGTGGTTCGATAATTGTCTACTTCCACTCTCACTCAGTGAATCATTGTATTAATTAATCACCAATAATACAGTACATGATCTGTCACATATTTATACAAAACCGAGAGAATATAAACGGTCATGTGACTGTTGGGCTTCACATCGCAACAATCTCCCCCGTGAAGTCCAACCAACACAACCATGCACTGTCATCCCCTGCATTTCACTTCGAAATTCACATTACAACTAGGCCCATCAAAGATTTTAGTTTTGCTAGACTTTGTTCACGAACACTCCGGATTAACCTTCTCCATGTCAAATTGGATAGAAAAAAGATTAACACAAATGCACCTATTAATCCATAATCAGAAACACCACTTTTTGCAGGTTCAAAATACATTATACCATCACCTGCATCTCCTGCATCTCTGACACCTTGTTCACCTTTAATCCTCTGCCTATCACTAACATTTAATCTTTCTTTGTCGTAATCAGGACCAAGAGGGCCAATTGTAGTACTAGGAGTAGTGTTGTCATATGTTCCTACCACCAAAAACACTTGACCTCTGGTTGCCTTCAGGATCAACTATATGCAAGACTTCTCCGTAATGGCTACTAAAACCACCACCATTATATCCCTGATTCATTCGAGGTCCAATTGTGGCACTCAATCCATAGCCAACATGTGAAAAAGTGGGACATCCACCTCTACCTCCAGAGTTAGGGCCGTATCTATTGTCCATCCTAACCCAATAGCTACCTGGACTTGAATTATATGCCTGTCCATAACCAATACTAAAATTGCTCCCTCGATTTCCACCTAAACCAAATCCACCAATAGGGGTCCGAGCAGGGCTAGGAGAAATCTCTTTAGGCACTGCCTTCTTAACCTCCACCATTTTTCCATTCAGATCATGAAATTGTTTTTGTAAAACCTTGTCGACTGCATCTTCTGAATCAAAAGTAACGAACCCAAATCCTTTGTTCATGCTGTCATGCGCTGGATTATCCATCAAGTTAACTCCTCAACAAGACTTGCAGGTGTGTTATTTACCTGGCCATCTACTCCCGTTCTCAAACTCCCCTGTTGCTGCACACAGTATCCAGTACGCTGCTTCTGTACTCCAAGTTCTTGCAAATTACTAGCCCCTGTCTGGGTATTTACTTGCAAATTCACTTTGGGATTTAAATTTCCCACTTCTTCCAAATTCGCATACCTAAGCACATGATCTTCACACAATGGTGAGGGACTAACTAAGCTCACGCGGGCAGAGGGAATGGTATGGTGCTGGGCTGAACAGGGTTGCGTGGGAAACAACTACCCAACCAAGTAATTTAAAGGCTGCGATTGACTAGCAAAAGTAGAACATTCAAACATTATATTTCTTCCCTGTTCAGGCCGAAAGAGTTGTGAAGGCAGCGATGAAAGTGAGGAAGGCTGCGAATTAGTTTGAGGCTGCGGTAATCTTAAGAGAGGCGTATGAACATATGATGGTGGCGTATAGATACTTCAGGACTGCGCAATACCATATGAAAGCTGTGCACTACATTTTGGTGGCAAGGCAGTATTTACCAAAGGTAGCGAACCAATAGATGAAATTGCAGGATTCACCAAACATGTTTCAAAGCCCGACCTCTAAAATTCAACTCTGCATTATAGTTTGGAGTCGCATCTCCACGGCCAGGACCACCATAGCCCCCAGCTACACCAACATTGTATGAGCCCTCATTGTTGGCACCGTCTTCCGTGTTTGGTGCACCAACAACTTGGTCTTTTGTTGATGCCCCAACAACATCATCTTCTGCTGCCGTAATTATTTTCACCATTCCATCAGCATCATCAATAGTTCCGGCCCTGCCATTATCAGCCCTTTCCGAGTTATCTTCCTTCTTGTCCCATGGATATTTAGATGGACTATCCTTAATGGGAGCACCAAGCTCATCCTCTACAAGGAACAACTCGTCAAGTAGACTACGCTCGGGTTCTGGTTTTGTCTTCGTTGGGATAATTAAATTTCCTCAGCTTGGCCACAATTCGCTCCATTGTAGTCTTCTTACTTGGCCCTTCCAATTTCTGCCTCCTCATATTCAGAGCCAATTTGAATTCTGACGTTCTCTCTGCCCTGGGCGTCGGTGGGATGCCAGAGAGCTTGAATTTCCCGAGCAGATTGTTGTCGCGAGTTCTAGTCCGCTCACGCTCAAATCTATCTCTTTCTGTCCCAAAAAAACTCAGCTTCTGAGGCAAACGGACGGGGTTCTCCAAGTTTTGAGATTGACTGGCCGTTGGGCTTGGAAATAACAGTGGAGAGGCTGACATCGGTGAGCAAAGGATTGGAGGGCCCCCACATACGCACTGGATCGTTGTCTCCCGCCTCATTAGCGAACGTCCTCCATTCAGACATCTCGTCAATCGAGTACGCCTCCAGCACCAACCCACATTCCAGGCACACAGTATCTTCTGCCGAATAATCAAACACAAATTCTGTCTGTTTCTTGCACTCAGGGCAATTTACCTCTTTCAGTGGAAAAGCTGCCTCTTTCTCCCTCTTATGTGCCTCCTCGTCTCCATACGCCGAGTCCACTTCTTGGCAATCAATGCTCAAATTGGTAAAAACAGTACGAAGCTCAGCCAATTCCTCTTTGAGTTCTTCATTTCTTTTCTTTCCAGAAAACTCCCACTTTTTGTAAATTTTTTTTTTCCTTCTCTATATGGATAATTCACTCTGTCAGCATCAAAATCTCCTCCTTCAGAAATACAATTTCTTTGTTTAGATGTTCTTTCCAGTTCTCGGCCTCTTCTTCGGGTTCATCTTCACTCGCTTGGTACTAGACTGCATCCTCCTCTCCCAGGGAGGCATCCTCCTCATCTCGAAAGGAAAACTCCATAGTCTCTCCTTCAACCAATGATTGCTTCAAACCCTCTTCTTCAGTTGAATCCAAACTGCCAAGAAATTCTTCAATGACAAAATCAGCCTCATCATCATCAACTACAAAATTAGTTATACCCATTAAAATATATAGGAAATACCGAGGCGCGAAACGAGAAACCATTATCCATTTCCCAAATTTAACCTTCTTCTTCTTCAACTTCCATCTCTACTCCTTGGTTCTAACCAACAACTCAACACTTCTCCATAGCTTTGATACCAATTGTAAATATAAAAACAACACAGTAACGGAATAAAAATAGAAATTAAAGAACAAAATCAAAGACACAAATTTATAGTGGTTCGACAATTGCCTACATCCACTCTCAAGTAGGGAATCATTGTATTAATCAATCACCAATAATACAGTACATGATCAACCACATATTTATACAAAATCGGGAGAATATGAACGGTCATGTGACCGTTGGGCTTCACATCCCAACAACAAGATGATGGAGTACCCTCAACAATATGTATAAGTTTGGTGGATTGGCGCATGCTTGCGTGGCTGCATTTGGCAATTTGTATTTGTTTGACAAAGATAGTGTCATGGAATGCAATTGTGAAGAAAATAAATGGAGGAAAGTGGGCTTTGTTCTCGCAGGTATAAAAAATGTTACACGTGCTATGGTATGGCGTGACTCTATATTTGTGTGTGGGTTTGCTAATGGAAGTGGGGATACTGTGTTCTATATGTTTAAACCTCCATCGAAAGGAGGGGCAATCACTTAGAACTAGATTCCTGTTTAGGGGCCCCAAAATTATATGGGCTTTGTTCAATTCTCTGCTAGTTTTTAAAAATATATGAATGTTTCTTCCTTTTAAAGTCCCCTTTTGACAGAGTCTGTTAAACCCTCACAGTAGCTTAAGGACCTCCTTATTTCTTTCGTCAAAGAATGTTATTTTATTTAATATAGTACTAGGTACAAGACAAATTCTGGGAAACATGGAAGGTATTTGTGTATGTGAACAATGGACTATTATTTTTATAAATCCTATTTCTCACAAATAAAATCAATTTTATATGTAAATTAATTACAAAAATATAACATATACAATTAATTTAGATATAAGAAATGAGATTAATAATTGAATTGAAGTAAATACAATAATTAAATAAGAGATATAGAGACTTGGTTTCTGAGTTAATGATAGAAGAATGAATGAGGAATGAGAATGGTGTTGTGGTCTTTGCTTGAGAAGTGTTTTATAGGTTGGTCTATCATAGAAAATGTTGTAGATTGATCCCAAACCCACAAGTTTGATCTTAATTGAAATGCCCTAATCTAATGTGGTTAATTGATTTATGTACATATGAGAATCAACTAACATGATGTACACCTAAAATTTTCTTTGCCTTCACCTTTTATATATTTGAATATTTTAATGGTGGTGTTTGGAGACACCATTAAGACACCATTAAGAAGTTTGTCAACTTCATAGCTTAGTGGGTTTCCTTAACTCAAACCCCTTGACAAACTAAATTAATGGTCTATGAGAAAAATCAAACACAAAAGTCACAAACATGTATGTGGCCTATATGATGATGCATATTTGATTTAGTTAATGCTCTTTAGAATTGAAGTGTGCTCTAATTATTCCCCTCTTAGCATGTGATTCACTTCTATTTAATTAACTACACATATAATGTCTTTAAATATCATGGATTAGCCATGTATCATATGAAATGTGTGCTATGTTAGTTCATAATGACTAATAAAAGGTGGACAAGTTTTAAATTTTAATTCTTGCCTAAGGATTTGCTGATCATTCTTGCACTCCTCAAGATTGACCTAGATCAATCCCAATTCACAAAAACTATCTACATGGATAAGATGGTGATCTTGAGGTAGAGATTAAAAATTCTAGAAATAAGTGCAAAAAGGTGGTAGAATAATGATGGATAGGAATCAAGTTATGAGCCAAACTTAGCATACTAATATGTCACTTGTTGATGTGTTATTGCATTGACATTGTCATCAAGGTAAGTACAAAATTAATTGGAAAATAGATTGGGTATGCTAATTTCACCTTTACGTCTTTTTTCACTTTGATATGCATGCGAATCTAATATAAGCATGCATTTCAAAGTGTATGGTAACAAAAAATAAATATTCAAACACTCATAAAGGATATTATCCTTGAAAAATGATACAGTTATTCTTGTACTCTTGTTGCTATGAGTACTATATTAAAACATATAAAAAAAATGCATTATGTAGCTTATTTCACATAATCAAAATATGCACAAACATAATTTATGATCTAACTATCTACAAAAAATGAAAATAAAATGTAAATGAGTGGAGAATTTCACTTCTCTAAAAGTTGTACATAAAAATCCATATGATGTGATAATGTAATCAAAACTATGTGATGCAACATGTGTTATATAAATCCACATGATGTGGCCATGTAAGACTCCATAAAATGTGATAATTTCATGTAATAATTCAGCACTCAATGTGTGTGTGTGATTGAATAATGATAATACATTTATTTGGATGTGACGACAAGTCTTTATTTAACACAAGATACCATTTTAAATATAAATTATAAAAAATTTAACATGACCCTCAAAATAGTTACATGTAAAGTATGAAAGGAGTTGGAGAAGGGGGAACATGATACTTGGTAATGATAAAAATAAATAAGTTAGCCAACTATAATGTAAGAATATAAGCATGAGAAATGCATGATATCCTAGTGTAATCAGACAACAACGTGACTCTAGAAGAATGATAAAAAAATAGTGCATAAATGACAACATTATGATGAGTACATATCTACAGAAGATAAGGACATGTTAAGGATTATAAAATTATATTGCTCATGATAAAAAATAAAGCATAACAAAGTAATATGAATCAGAAGAAAAAGATTGATGAATTTGGAAATGTAACTAGATATACATGATAAGCATATAATAAGTATATGATAAGTAACATAAAAAAATAGTGCATAAATGACAACATTATGATGAGTACATATCTAAAGAAGATAAGGACATGTTAACGATTATAAAATTATATTTCCCATGATAAAAAATAAAGCATAACGAAGTAATATGGATCAGAAGAAAAAGATTGATGAATTTGGAAATGTAACTAGATAGACATGATAAACATATAATAAGCATATGATAAGTAACATAAATCATGATAAATATAATCATAGTAAGCACAATAATCATATAATAACACAAGGAAGAGAAATAACATAATTCATATTTAGGGGATAAGGAACTTATGTTATCAAAGGCATTCAAAAAGATTGGGAAGCCATCAAGCCATGACTATTGTGGGATGGAAATGAACTTCACAAGGGACTCTCTATTAACTAACAATTTATTTGGTGGCTTGCAAATTTCTTTCTTATCAATATCAATTGCTTGCAAAGGCTCCTCGCGTTCATTATTTGAATTTCTACAACACGAGAAATAAAAATTTACTAGATCTCTTATCTAGGCTTACCAAGAATTTCCTCTCTTGGCTTGAGGCTAAAGTACAATTTTGACTTGCTAACTAGGATTTTGAGACTTATTAGATAGTCATTGACTCTATTCCTCCCTAATGATTCACAAAATTGAGGTTCAAACTTTCAAACCCTAGTGGAAGGATGGAAATGGTATCTTGACATACCATTTTGGAATTACAAACCCTGCACGAGATATATGTGGCTTTGACTACATCTTCCCTTGGTTGGTCAATTGAACCATAAATTGCATCTCTAGTATTATTTGGGTATTTCACACCACATATTCTAGGTTATTTGGTCTACCATACTTGAACCCAAGTTTGCCCATTTTTCTTGGTTTATTATTTATCAAGGTCTTCCTCTTGGCTTTAGATTGTGTCATTTCAGAGTGATCAATCCTCATTGCCCATTATATGGATAATAGATGACTCTAAAGCACCTCTTTTGGTTTTGTTCAAAAGCTTAAAATTCAATTCATGAATTTGTCAATCCTTTTAGAACTAAGTCATTATCATAGCATATACTTTTATTGGGGGACTAGCCTTTCATTCCTTTTATATTTATCTAGATTTGATATGCTTTTAAGGTGGAGATTCTCTTTAGAATTTGGAAAGACATTTTTTTTCTATTTTTACTAATAGTGTAGTTGATATGTGTATCTTAATGTACATTTTAGCTATGGTTTTTTCTAATGTTCTTATGTAAATTTAGGTGCAAGCCAACAAAGGAATGCAACTATTACAAGAGCAAAAATGAAAAGTGATAGAATGTTTCCTTTTTACTTCACTCATGGAAACCAAACATTAATGTCTAGTAAAATGAATGAAAGTAAAATTTTTGCACCAACGATATGGTCAACTTTATTTTAGTGGGTTGATTATATTGGATATTAAAAATATTTAAAGTTCTACCTTTCATTCAAAATACAATTTAAGAGGTGTGCGGAGAATGAATTGTTGGAAAATAATGTAGGGTTAGCTTTCCAATTAGAAAACCTAATAGAGTTAAGCAACATCTTGAGATAATCTATATGGATGTGTGTGGTTATATGGAAAAATTTCATTTGAATAAATCTAAGTATTTTCTATTCTTTATTGATGATTACTCAATAAAAGATTAGGTATACTGTTTGGCTAGAAAATCAAAAGTGTTTTTTTTTTGTAGAATTCCACAGGTTGGCTGAAAAATAAAGTGGTAAGTACATCAAAGTGGTAATATTAAAATAAGGAGGTGAGTAAAAATCAAATCAATTTCTATATTTTTTCAAAATCCATGGAATCAAGAGAGAGTTTACTACCTCATACACTCCACAACAAAATGGAGCTGCTAACATGAAGAACATGACAATTGTTAAGATGACAAGAAGTACGATGAAAGAGAATAATCTAGATAAAATTCATTGGGTAGAAGTAGTATGTACAACAATATATCTTCTAAAAAGAAGTCCTACAAAAGAAGTTAAAGGAATGACTCCAAAACAAGCATGGTTTAGGACTAAACCAAGTTTTGATCACTTTTGTGTATTTGGGTGTGTTTGTTTTCACACATACAAAAAGGGCCTAAATTAGATAGTAAAGACATAAAATGCATTTTTATTTGTTATGAATATGAAAACAAAGGATATAATTTATACGATCCAATAGGAAAAAAACTTATGATAAATAGAGATGTGATATTTAATGAAGCAATAAAATATACCAAAAAAATGAAATAACAAGAAGAGAGATAGTGATTAATGAATTTAAAGAGGAGGTAAAAGAAGACAATAGACTTGAATCATATAGTGTTGGAATAAGAAAGTATCAAAAATATCAAACAAGGAGAGAAAAAAAATATTTATCAACTCTTAGGTTGGATTCAAATTTAGAGAAAATGACAAGGTCGCAAGAAAAAATGAATTATGCATTGATGACTGCAAGCATGGAAAATAATGAGCTACAAAAATTTATAAAAGCTAAAGAAAAAGAAGAGTGAATTGAAGTAATGAATATTGAAATATAAACAATTGAAAGGAATGACCTATTGTATTTGTTCCAACTACCTCTTGGTACGGAAATTATTGGGACATGGTGGGTGTACAAAACTATGTATGATGAAGCATTGATAATAATAAGGTTAAATTGATAGCCAAAGATTTAACTCAATAGGAAACATTTGTACCTATAAAAAAATGGATACTATCAATTTTGTTTTAGCTTTGGAAACTTAGCAAGTTTTCATATAGTTTATCAAATCAATGTAAAGAGTGGCTTGTTAATTGGATATATTGATGAGGAAGTGTATGTTTCACAACCTCAAGGTTTTGAAATACCTTCTAAAGAACATTGTGCTTATAGATTAAAGAAGGCCTCGTATGGTTTTAAGTGGGCTTTAATAGCATGGTACTCAAGGATAGACTCATACTTACAACAAAAATATTTTTTAAAGAAGTCATTCATATCGAACTATTTATATTAGGAGCTCAACCAAGGATAATTTTTATCTAAGTTCTCTATGATGATGATCTTATCTATGATGTAAAAAGTTTAGCTTTATTTGCATATTTTAGAGTAGCTATGATTGTTGAATTTGAAATAAATTTTTAGGATAGATGCACTAATTTCTTGGTATAGAAGTGTGAAAAAATAATAATAGAATATTCATGTCACAAAAAAATATTCTTAATATATCCTACAAAATTTTTAGATGAAGAGTTGCAAACCAGTTGCAAAACTCATTGAAGTTGGACTTAAGTTGTCTAAATTATATGTGTGAGATTCAATAGACCCCACTCTATATAGATAGTTGATTGGAATTTTGATCTACTTAACTACTACTCGACTAGATATCACATATTTAGTGAGCTTGGTATCTAGGTTCATGTCATAACATAAAAAAACACATTGGAGTGAAACTCAGAGGACTTTCATATATGTTAAAGGGACATTGAATTATGCTCTCAAATTTCAACATTTAGAGGACACCAAGTTGGTTGGCTATATAGATTTAGATTGGCTGGGTTCCACATATGACTGGAATCTTACCTTTGGTTATAATTTTAGCCTTGGTTCTATAGTATTCTCTTGGAAATCCAAGAACTAACCAGTTGTATCACTTTCTACATCAAAGGCCAAGTACAAAGTTGCAACATCAACAACTTTCCAAACTATGTGGTTGAGAAGACTATTGGAGGATTTACACTAGATACAAAATGGACCCACCTTGTTTTATTGTGACAACAAGAGTTCTATACAAATTAAAAAAAGGGTTTAGTGTTTCATAGTAGAACCAAACATATTGAGATTCAACACCACTATATAAGAGAATTGGTTCAATAGGGGTTGATTGAGATTGTTTAGATAGTACATATCTTCATGAGGCCTCTAGCTTGTGAAAGGTTCCAAAAGCTAAGAGATCTAATTCATATTCTTCCCAATGGTCATTATGGGGGAGAATGACAATAATAATGCCCATTGGGAAAATATTTCTTGATTTTATTATCTATTATAAATAATGTTGTATGTATAAATATTGTAGTTGGATTATTGGGGAATATGGTTATGTGTCATAAAGTCTAAGTTATATTTTGAAACTTTGTTTAATAGATGTCCTACCCCTTATTCTAGACAATTTAGGGATTTTGTCTAATTAATTGTTCTATAATTGGTAGATCACCGTTGTTTTTTTTCTTTCACACTTGAGTGCCAAACACCCTCACATCCCTCAAATTGTGGATAAGGTGAGTGAATGATGTTTGTTGTGATCACTGCCTACAAACTTTACCAATATTAAGTCTAAGAGTTTGGCTAGAAATTCCTCATCCAATATTCTGAGGCTTCATGTCATAATGCAAAATCCATTCTAGACATTCTTCATGTAGATAAGCTAACCCTTTAGCTCTGACCATAGAAATCTGAAGTTGTTTCTTCCAATTTAAAATACTCAAACTGTTATGGGTGAAGAGAAGCTTATTCAAAGAGTCATTCTCCACATACTCATACACTAATAACCTCTACTTTCCCTCTGTACAAAACCTAAACATGAAAACCAAATTGATGTGATTCACTTTACAATTCATACTAACCATCACCCATAATTCATCTTCACCTTGTAACATTGCTTTCAATCATTTCATTGTGATAACTTTATTTTTTGGAAGAAGGTGAGCTTTGTACACAATCCCAAACCCTCCATTTCTCATAGTCTCTTTGAAATTATTTTGAAAAACTAAAACCACTATTATACCTAGTCAATTGTGACCCCTCTCCCATTCTAAAGTACTTTCATAGTTACAATCAGCCCATTAAAAAATTAACATAATATCAATTTTTTTTAATTAGAAAGAAATATTTTATCCGTAGTTACAATCAGCCCATTTAAAAACTAACATAATATCATTTTCTATTCATTAGAAATAAATATTTAGAATTGTATGAGTACTCGTAACCTTATTTGCTTGGTTTTTCCCTCAAGAAGACGTCTTTTGACTAGACTAATCGTTTCTTGAAACATTTACAGAATAGACAACTACTCTCTTGAAACTGCGTTCTTTTGCCAGGAAATTTCTGCCACCTTACCCAATTCTTATTGGGATTTTCCTCTCGATGTCATTATCTTCCCTGTCCTGTCCGGGTGTCGTCGTCATGGATAAGCTTCACTCTCCCGTTAACATCTCCACAACCTCACTCATGGTAGGCCTTTAATCCCTATCCTGCTCCACGGATACCAATGCCGTGTTCACAACTCTTTCAACCTCCCTCTCCTCCTCACAAGTGAACGCACCTAGTTTCGGATCCACAAAATCATACATCCATTTTCTTGCTTTCGCATTCTTAAACGCCCATTGAACAAAATTAGCCCCGGACCCGCCCACATTGAATTTGGCAGCTTCTCGCCCGCTAATTAATTCCAACAGAAGAATGCCAAAGCTATAAACGTCTGCCTTTGCTGTGATGGGAAGATTCATTGTCCACTCAGGTGCCAAATATCCTCGCGTCCCTCGAATTGTGGAGAAGGTGAGCGCGTCATCTCTGCCGTGACCGCTGTCTACAAGCTTTGCTAATCCGAAGTCCGAGACTTTGGCTCGAAACTGCTCGTCCAGAAGAATATTCTGGGGCTTCACGTCACAGTGCAGAATCCATTCCAGGCATTCTTCGTGCAGATAAGCCAACCCTTTGGCCGTCCCCACGGCTATTTGAAGCCGTTTCTTCCAGTCCAAAACATCTGAAATGCTTTGGGTGAAGATGTGCTTATCCAGGGATCCATTCTCCACATACTCAAAAACCAGAAGCCTATGCTTTCCCTCTGCACAGAACCCAAACATGCGAACCAAATTAATGTGATTCACTCTACCAATCATGCTAACCTCTGCCCAGAATTCATCTTCGCCTTGAGACACTCCTTCCAATCGCTTCACTGCGACTAGTTTAGTTTCAGGGAGAAGACAGCCTTTGTAAACAGTCCCAAACCCTCCTTTTCCCACGATGTCTTTGAAATTGTTGGTCGCTTCTCTCAGTTCCGCAAACGTAAATTTCTTTAGTCCCGTGGGAACCGCAAAGTAACCTTGACGATTGTAGAGCTTGGCATCGTCAAAGTTTCTGAAGATAAACCACCATCCCAGTGCGATGCAAACAATCTCTGCGACTCCCATAGCAGAAACAAACGATGCCATGGGAATAATTAGCTGATTTCTAGTTCTCCTCTTTGTAGCTATGGGCAAGCTCACGTTTGGTTCGATAGCGGCGGTCGGTGCTTGCAATCGCGAACACTGCAGGGTGTCAGACTGCAACAAAGTCGACAGAGATGAAACGTTAGTAGCTGAGGAATCCTTAACAGATATTTTTAGATACATGTGGTTCGTAACCCCAGGAGATTGAATACCATTGATAAGTAGAGACTTGGGATAACATTGTCCTGCCCCCGTTAAACTGTAAGCAAAGCCAGGACAATCACAATTATTTATACAAGTTTCCCTGCACTTTTCAAACGACACCCCATCTGTGTGTGGACGGTCAAAACCATAAAAATCTGTATACAGAAGCTTAATCAACTTAAAACTATTTGGTGCGCAAGACAGTTTCTTAATCAACCGGCAACCTTTAAACCAATCCCTTGAATCTGCCCTTTCATAACCCGGGGGACACACACACTTGGGCTCTGGTGTATATACGCACATACCATTGCGTCCACATAAACCATGAACTTTGCACTGGTTCGCAATTGCCCTCCAGCTGATAATCCAGCGGTTATCAAATTGCCATCCACATCCATGATGAATCTTCTTTTGGGACCTTTTCCATAATCTGAGGTATTAAAACTGAACTGGTCGCTAGAACTGAATCCACCGAATTAGTCAAGAACTGCTAAGCGACTGATGTTATAAGTGGTTCTGCCATTATCAAATGCATTCATGAAAGGTGTAGGCCAATACTTACTGGAGAGATTGGAACCTTTATAAATGAGGACGAGATAGTTCTCATCGTTGAAGTAAAAATGATAATAGCCGGATTTGTAGCGTTGTTGGAGAACCGCTGGCCTGGAAGGAGTGTATCAGTAGGAGAATCAAAGCTTTGCCAAAGTATTTTTCCAGAAGAGGTGCGTAGTACAAGATTTCCTGTGTTAAGAAGAGCAGCTTCCTTGACAGGGAGACCTCTGGTGCTAGTCCTCCATATGACGGTTCCATCTGCATTGAATAGGACCAAGTCCCCGTCTTTTTGAAGACGGAGAAGAGAATTCCTTCCATTAACGGGTTCATCTCTGCTGGCCATCCACACAAGTGTGGGGGACTCAGAGTACCATACAGCGAAACCATAGGCATTGGTGCCCACACGATGAAACCCAGCGGAAAATGTGCCATCGGGAGAGAGGAGGAGAGTCTGGTTACTTTCGGGTGAGGGAGAGGAGTATCCTAATGCCAAGCTCTGCACGTGTTGGGAAGATATGAGGGAAGCATGAAACAGTGCAGATATTAAGAAGAGACATAGCAGGCAAGGACAATGAGAGAAGTGTTTGGCGAAGGCCATTGTAACATGGCAGACGAAGGCGGTATGGCAGAAACCCAATGGATTATTTATCACCGGATGCGTTGAGATATTGGAGATTTGGAATTGGACACGTAATAATTTATTAGAGATTTGAAGTTGGACAAAGTCAATATATTTGAATGATTCAAACTTATTAGAGATTTGAAGTTGGACAAAGTCAATTTATTTGAATGATTCAAACTTATTAGAGATGAATTTTTATAAGTACATAAGGTTTGACAAAGGGATGAGGCTGAAATTATGTTTTGGGCGACTTGTAAGGAAGCAAAGGTGTGTGGAATCACTTCCTATGCTAATCTTGAGAGGACGATTATGCAAATTCAACTAACTATTACAAAGATTTCAATGGACAAATAAACATGCATAAATGAAATATCAGAATAAACACATAACACAGTAATTACCGTGGGGAAACCCTTCCGGGAGAAAAACCCCACCCTCCAAAACCTGCACAATGTATTATCAAATCAAGAAGATTACAATACACTTGCAATGCAAGTTCTTACAGGAGCGCATCACCACAATTTGAACTTGGACTCGAAGAGACTCTTTCTCGCACCCAGTCTTGCAAACTGAACTCGATGATTCAAACACCTCCCCAAGCCCTCCTTTTATAGTGATTTACAACCTGGAAACCATTTGTGGTTTTACAAAACCATGGGCCAAAACCATGGGCAAAACAACCATGCCACATGTTACCCATTTGTCATTTGTAACTCCAAGATGGAAAAACAACCAAGTTAAAATAGCATTTTCGTCCATAATTTTGTCCTCTAGTTTAGACCCCCATAAAAGTTATACAATGAGTTGTTTATACTCTAAAAATAGCCCTCTTATATTCTACTAGGGACAAGGCACATTTTTTAACAACTCATACACCTTTTTCCAATACATAAACATGTGGAGAATTACCACAAACAAATTCTAGAATTTTTTGGAAAAAGCTTGCAAGGTTGAGACACAATTCTCAACATTCTCCCACTTGTCGAACACCTTGCAAGAGTCAGGGGATCCAAAGTGTCATGGACTTAATTCCATAGACTCTGAACACCATCTGAATTTCTCTGTGCTCACGAGCTTAGTTAATGCATCAGCAACATTCACCAAAGTCTCCACCTTCTCCAGCTTCACCTTGCCATCCTCGACCATATCTCTCACAAAATGATATTGTACATTAATGTGCTTGGTCCTGGCATGAAATGTTGGGTTCTTCGCTAGACAGATTGCACTCTGACTGTCACTATAAATTGTCGCTGCACCCTGTTTGAACTCTATATCTGAACACAATCTCTTTAGCCAGATGGCTTCCTTGCAGGCATGAGTAGCTGCCATATACTCTGCCTCTGTAGTGGACAAAGCGACCACAACTTGTCGCTTGCTCATCCAACTGATTGCACCACTGATTAATGTAAACAAATATGCATTGGTGGATCTTCTTTTATCAACATCACCAGCCCAGTCTAAATCCACGTAGCCTTGAATATCCAAGGAATGCTCGTTTCTTGTTCCATGGAAACAAATAGAGTACTCTAAGGTACCCTGCAAGTATCTGAAAACTCTTTTACTGCATCCCAATGTGCTCTTCCTGGATTAGACATGTAACGAGAAAGTACTCCCACTGCTTGGGCAATGTTTGGTCTTGTACAGACCATAGCATACATTAAACTTCCAACAACACTTTGATATGGTACTCGACTCATCTCTTCCATCTCCAATGGGGATGTAGGACACTGTGAGCTAGAAAGATTTGTTCCCATAGTAACAGGAACACTCAATGGTCTGGAATCTTGCATATTGAATCTTCTCAGAATAGTACCAACATACTTACTCTGGCCTAGCCAAAGCTTTCTATTTTTCCTATCTCTTATAATCTCCATTCCCAGAATATGCCTTGTTGTACCAAGATCTTTCATTTCAAACTTTGTTAAGAGCTGAGATTTTAATTCTGCAATCAAACCTTTTCCTTTGCCAATAAACAACATGTCATCGACATATAAGGCAATAACCAGGAAATAATCACTATCAGACTTGTAATATATACAGTGATCAGATTTAGATCGCACAAATCCCAAACTCAAAACATATGTATCAAACTTTTGGTACCACATCCTAGGACTTTGTTTTAAACCATACAAGGATTTCTTCAACTTACAAACCAAATGACTTTTACCTTTCACCACAAAGTGTTCTGGCTATGTTATATAAATTTCTTCCTCCAAATCTCCATGAAGGAAAGCTGTTTTCACATCCATCTGCTCAACCTCTAGATCATAAGCAGCTGCAATAGAAAGTAAAAATCGAATGGATATCATTTTTTCTACAGGAGAAAAAATTTCACCATAATCAACTCCTGCAACCTGGGAGTAACCTTTTGCAACCAAACATGCTTTATACTTCTCAATGCTTCCATTTGAACCCATCTTCCTTTTGAACACCCATTTACAACCAACAGGCTTCCGTCCTTCAGGCAATGGTACAAGGTCCCATGTGTCATTCTTCTTAAGAGCTGCCATCTCTTCTTCCATGGCTATTTTCCAGGACTCTGAATCATTCATACCAAGAGCCTCTTCTACAGATCTTGGTTCATCAATATTAGCATTCAAAGCAAATATACACCTCCAATCATCAGGAGAATATCCATACCTTTCTGGTGCTTTCCTCTGTCTACTAGACCTTCGAACAAGATCTGGTTCAGGTTCAGGTTCTCCCTCTTCCTCTGATGATTCAAAACTCGTAGAGCTCTCCTCAACATCTTGTCTTTCTAAGGGCCTCGATTCAACTTTCTCAGGTGTAGCAGGCAGTTGAATCACATCTTTCTTTTCTTCCATCTGTTCTGGCTGCACTATAACAGAAGAAGGCTTAGTTTCTCTAAAAATAACACTTCTGGAATAAAATACCTTTTGTGCAATAGGATCCCAAAGCTTGTATCCTTTCACACCATAACTATATCCAATGAAGATACATTTGACAACTTTGTTGTCCAATTTTGTCTGCTTCTCCTTTGGCACATGAGCATATGCCTCACAACCAAACACTCTCAGATGTCTAAGTGAAGGCTTGTGGCCCGACCATGCTTCCATTGGCGTCTTATCAACAAGAGCTGATGTAGGAGACCTGTTTATTAGGTAGCAGGCAGTGGCAACAGCTTCAGCCCAGAACTTTTGTTCCAGTCTAGCTCCACTCGGCATACTCCTAGCCTTCTCCATCAAGGTCCTGTTCATTCTTTCTGCAACTCCATTATGTTGTGGAGAATACAAAGTCGTCTTCTCTCTTTTAATACCACAATCTTTACAAAATGTGTCAAAATCATTAGAGCAATATTCACCACCATTATCAGTTCTCAAACACTTTATCTTCTTTCCAGTCTGCAACTCAACCATTGCTTTAAACTCTTTGAAATGACTTAAAACTTCTGCTTTACTCCTAAGAAAATAAACCCATGTTCTTCTACTGAAATCATCAATGAAAGAAACATAATAAACTGATCTACCAATAGAAGAAACATCAACTGGACCAAATACATATGAATGGATAAGATCCAAAATACATGAAGACTTATGAGAACTCGAGTAAAACTGAATACAATTTTGTTTACCATAGATACAATGCTCACAAAAATTGAACTCAAGATTGCAGTCATTCAACCCATCAGCAAGGTTTCTATTTTTCAAGGTCCGTAGACCCTTCTCACCTATGTGGCCGAGTCTTTGGTGCCATAACATGGTCTTCTCTGCAGGTAACTTTGATTTGGTAGATAAAGCACCCTTGGGTACCCAACAACCATGACCATCTATTGAAAGAGAAACCCTCTCCTTCTCCAACAAAGTAGTCATTTTCACAATCTTATCAGAAGTACTATTGGACTCAACCGTGCATGCATCAAGCTGGTACAATGTACCCAATCTGCTTCCTCTTGCTATTACCATAGCACCTCTCACCATTTTCACACCTGCTTCAAAAAACTGTACAAGCACACCCGCATCTATTAGTTTGCTAATAGATAACAAATTTCTTGCTAGTCCCGGGATATGTAAGACACCATCAAATCTTCTAATTCTACCATAAAAAAATTTCACATGAATAGTTCCATGACCAACAATATCAAGAACAGAGTTATCACCCAAATACACCTTACCACCATTAAAATTTTCATACTTACTAAACCAGTTTCTATTAGGAGTCATGTGGAAAGATGCACCTAAGTCTATCAACCATGCATTGTCACCTGCATGAGTGGCCAAGGATGTGATGAAAGCATCTCCATCTTCCTTCTCAGACTCAGAATCAGAATCTTGCTTCTTCTTCTTCTTCTTCTCCTCTTTGCAGTCCTTTCAGAAGTGTCCAGGTTTGCCACAATTCTAGCATATTGCCTTGGACTTACCAGGAGATTTTGATCTCCCCTTATTCTTGGACTTAGTACAGCCATGCTACTTTTCATTCTTGCCTCTTTTTTTTGGTCTTCCTCGAACACTCAAAGCCTCTTTGGCATTTAGAGAGACCTTCCTTCTCATCTCCTCAGAAAGTAGAGAACCAACAATGTCCTCCATCTTCAAGACAACTGAAGTGCTCCCTATGGCCATGACAAGGTTGTCCCATGAGTCTGGCAATGAACACAGCAAAGTTTGGCACCTTTCTTCTTCATCCATCTTAACCCCAACTGAGGTCAATTGAGTCACCAACATATTGAACGTTTCAAGATGCTCAGAAATTCGTCCACCTTCTTCCATTCTCAAGGAATACAACTTCTTCCTCAAGAAAATCTTATTCACAAGTGATTTTGCTTGGTAGATCTCACTTAGCTTCTTCCAAAGCTTCTTTGCAGTAGATTCTTCATGGACATTAATCAGAATTGAATCTACAAGACACAATCTGATGAGATCTTTAGCTTTTCTATCAGTCACATCATATTGTGTAGCTAAAGTTGGATCTGTGGGCCTCAACGTATTCTCATCCACTGCATCCTATAGATCTCGATCAATTAACAGATCTTCCATCTTCAACTTCCATATCTCAAAGTTTGTGCCAGAAAAATTTTCTACATCAATCCTCCCTGATATGCTTGCCATCTTTGCAATCCTGCAATACAGAAATGAATTCCTCTGCACAAGCTCCCACTAAAACCTTGATTAGCTCAAAAAACCCTGTACCCAACAAATAGAACCAAAGCTGGTCAGGCTCTGATACCACTTGTAAGGAAGCAAAGGTGCACAGAATCGCTTCCTATGCTAATCTTGAGAGGACGATTATGCAAATTCAACTAACTATTATAGAGATTTCAATGGACAAATAAACATGCATAAATGAAATATCACAATAAACACATAACACAGTAATTATCGTGGGGAAACCCTTCCGGGAGAAAAACCCCACCCTCCAAAACCTGCACAATGTATTATCAAATCAAGAAGATTACAATACACTTGCAATGCAAGTTCTTACAGGAGCGCATCACTACAACTTGAACTCGGACTTGGAGAGACTCCTTCTAGCACCCAGTCTTGCAAACTGAATTCGATGATTCAAGCACCTCCCCAAGCCCTCCTTTTATAGTGATTTACAACTTGGAAACCATTTGTGGTTTTACAAAACCATGGGCCAAAACCATGGGAAAAACAACCATGCCACATGTTACCCACTTGTCATTTGTAACTCCAAAATGGAAAAACAACCAAGTTAAAATAGCATTTTCGTCCATAATTTTGTCCTCTAGTTTAGACCCCCATAAAAGTTATACAATGAGTTGTTTATACTCTAAAAATAGCCCTCCTATATTCTACTAGGTACAAGGCACATTTTTTAACAACTCTTACACCTTTTTCCAACACATAAACATGTGGAGAATTACCACAAACAAATTCTAGAATTTTCTGGAAAAAGCTTGCAAGGTTGAGACACAATTCTCAACAACTTTGTCAAAATAAATACTTCTAAGTCCTTGCTTCTTATCTAAAAATGTTTCAGTCTAAGGCTCATGGTCCCATATCAAGAAGCTAAATGATTATATGGGTTTGATACAAAATCCTTCAACTAAAAAAATAAATAGATGAATTGCATCTGGTTTTAATTTTTGATTAATTTGTTTATTTAGTGAAGATAAAGATTATAGAATATTATTTGTTAATAGCTCCAAATTAAAGTAATGGTAGCATAATTTTTGAACAAACAATGTGCTTGATCATATTGAATTTGACTTATACTGATAATATGATAGTAGAAATTAAATTTATCTAATGTAATTTTGAAGCTAAAACCAAACATTAATAGAATTGAAACTTGAACCTCTAAATAATGTTTGAATAAGACTTACACTATTCATACAGTTGAAATTTTATCAAAAAAATATAATGCATTGAAAATGTGATATAATTTAAATAAATTCATTTTCATATAATTCAAATGTTATCACAAGATTTTAATGCATTGAAAATGTAATAAAACTTAAATAATAATTTCATTTATGCATTGACTATTCTCAAAATGAACAAATAGAAAAATAGATAAATGACATTTTCAAAACTAGTAAATTAAAAATAATAATTAAAAATTATAAGATTGCTAATAAATGTTAAAAAAGAGGTATAACTTGACCTAAACTTTTTCTTAATCTTTTTTATATTCATAACTTGAAACTTTACTATGTAGATTTTTTTATAAATATAAACATGTATTAATAATCTATAAAAAATTTGTATGAAAAAAATTTGTTCTAAACAATCTTCAAATTGTCTTTATAATTTATCTTAGAGAATTAGTATGTCATCTCAACATGGAATCTCTCCTCTAGTACATATTATTTTTCTATTTTTTAATGAACCTTAGTATTCTCTTAAATAATAATTAATTCTATATTTAGATGCTAATAAGCTACTTTATATATATATATATACTATATTTTTGAAAAATATATTGTACCATGTTTAGCTACCCTTAAAATTATACTTTTAGATCTACAAAATACTATTTTTATATTATAAAAAAAAGGTTTACATAATTTGAAACAATGGGTTCATATTAAATTTTTCAAATAATTTTAAATATATTTTTTAATTTGGCACTAAAGTGATGTACTACACATGTATCTAATGAATGCTTCCAAATATATATATTTTTGGCTCATATCTAGATTTTAGTTGGTATGAATCTAGCTAGAACACATTTTTAATTCAATTTGACTTTGAATTGGACTTTTTTTTATTCAAGTCCATGCTAATAATTTGATCTAAAAGATGAAATCTTTGAAATTTAACCTTATATATTTCAATTAGCTTTTGAAAACTCATTTTTCATAAATTTTTCAATCTCTACCTCCTATAATAATAGAAATATCATACCTTGAAATTTATTTTACTATGTTCTTAACAATCATTTTAGGTGTTCCATTTAACATGTATTTTATCCCTTGTTAGACCTTGTTCACACTTAGTTTATCACAAGCATATTTTTCTTATTTTGTAATCAAAAGCTAATGCAAGGCATATTAATGATTACTTACTATTTTTCTACCCTTCTCTTTCTTAAATTAATCTGAAGAACATATAAATAGGTTCTCTTATATTTTATTTATATCCATCAAAACCAATCTTCTTCCTTACATGATATCATCACACTTTGGAGCTTTTGGAGTGAGCCTCTCTAAGGGATTCCTTAATAACTTTTTCCTAGCCCTTTTGTGGCTTCATTTCTCTCTCCATTATTTCTATCATGTTGTTCATTTTCTTTTTCTCATCTCCTCTAGGTTTTCTCTATTTCCTTATCCATTTTATTCATACACCTTGTCCCCACATCCCTTTTCATGTCCAAACCCTTTCCATCCTCTTTTTTCCCCTTGTGATTCGTATTTTTTAATTTATTTTTCCTCTTTTTTCTTTTGCACCTTCTATTGTTTTTCCTTTTAGCCACTATCGTTGGAATATATTTTTTCTATAATATAATTATATATTTGATAGATTTTATATGATTGAGTTCACGTAGGAAATATTCTCTTTAACATTACAATTTATTTGTTAAAATTTTCTTGCATATTTTGTAGTAATAGAAAAAATGGGTTTTGAAGGGATCCAAAACCCTTACAACCAAAATGTTTCCAAGATAATTAAAACACAACTAGTCAATAGCTTACCAAAAATGAACAAAAAGTAGAAAAACAACCATAAAACTATTTCATATTGTTAAGAGTATCTTCCACCTCAAGATCCTAGTTATAGAAGTTTTAATGGAGGTTTACCAAGTCTAGGAGCTCATTTTTCTCTTCCTCAAAAGGTTTCCTTTTACTCCCCCTTTTCCTTGAACTTGGCTCCTTTGAATCTTCCTATACTTATTTCTTCCCTTTGTCTTTGCTTGCTTTCTTTTTCCTTCTGCTCTCCTCAGGGACCCTATTAGTAATCTACTCCTCACTCAATTATTTAAGCTTCTCCATAAGGATCCTTATCCATTCAACATTTTCTTTTATAGAGTAGTGGCTTATCTTTAAAAAATTCTCCATATTTCTATTATTTCCCTAAATTTTCTTATCCAAGTCATTCATTTATATTTCAAATTTAGCCTTAGAAAATTAATAGAAACCTATAGACCATCCAACCTACTCTTCATCTCATTGTTCTCATCCCTATGCTAATCTCGATTCTCTATAAAAGAATTCTCTTGCAAACCATGGGCTTTGATATTTAATTTTTTGATTTCTAAAAAAACCATTTTCTAGTTGATCAACCTCAATATGATGCGACAAAAGCAAAGGATAGTTAACAACCATCAATGACTATTGCTAAATGTGGAACTCCTTTGCCAATGCAACCCAAAGATACAACAACCAATAAGCAAATAACTAGCACTCATCCTCCTATAGTTTCCTCAACGCCAAAGGCCAATACTCTGGTTCTAAAGACAATGTTCCATTTTCAAAACCTACTAATGAAATTACCCCATCTTCCTTGATCAATTCATTTCAAGTCTTTGATATAATTGACCATGCAAAGAGGACTAAAATTTAGATGTCTAAGGTTGAATATCTAAAGGCCAATCCTTATCAATTTGATAGACCAGTTGAATTTGTTAAAGATAAGAGAACTCATCCTAGTAGATATTCATATTCAAATATCCCTATTGTTCCAAAATATAAGTTTCCTTAGAGTAAGTTAGTTTCCATTCCTTCATTTGTTCCTGGACCCATTCTACATTTCTTTACTTGTTAACGGTTTTAAGTTTAGTAACATTGTAATAGATTTCGGTGCATCTAATAATGTCATGCCCACCAAAGTAGCTAATACTTTGGGATTAAATCTTACAAATATTTTTAGCCATTGCTTCTCTATGGAGGATAAACAAGTGCCCTTGATCAAGAAAATCAAGGATGCGTAGTTTTCCTTTACTGCATTTCCGGACAAGAAAATCAAGATGACAATCTTGGTTGTAGATGTCCCTACATCCTATGGTATTTTTCTTGGACTAAATTTTTGTAAGGATGTAGGAGGTGAGTTGAATATGGATATGTCTGAAGTTTGAATACCCGTCAAGGGTGCTATGCAAAATTTTCTTCCTAAGAGGGAATCAAAATTTTTTGCAACCAAGTTAGATGATCCAAGATCTCAAATCTTGTTTGAGTCTTCAATTATGGGAAGCTACTTTTTACAGACGGATGGAGATTTTGAATCTTCAAATAAAAAGATAATCAATGATTCAAACTGATGACTCATTCATTTTAGAGAAAGAATCATCTTCTTTAGAAGAATTGTCTTTAGATGATATGTCATTTACAGATGGTGAAACTACATCTGAAGAAGAATTTTTAAGTTTTGAAGCTACCAGAATTGGTGATTCAAATGACATTTGGAAAATTGAGTTTGATAATAGTTTCCCTTCCACAGGTTTAGGAGTAGGAGTTGTTTTTATTTCCTCACAAGGAAAATTCTTTCCTTTTTCTTTTAGACTTCAGTTTGACAACACTAACAATACTACAGAGTATGAAGTGTTGTTGTTAGGAATAGAAATTACATGAAGGAAAGGGATAAGACATTTACATGCTCAAGGTGATGTTGAACTAGTCATTTTCCAAGTGAGAAACTTGTATCAAACTAAGAATGAATGATTAAGGCATTATTGTAACTTGGTTTGGGACAATATTAAAGAGTTTGAAGCTTTTAATATTTCCATTGTCCCAAGAGAGTATAACGACATAGATGATTCTTTAGCAGTATTAGATACACTCTTGATTCCACACAAAGATTTGCATGGTTCTACCTACACTATTGAACTAGTTTTTCATCTGAGTGTTCCAAACAATTTAGAAAATTGGAAAATTTTCAATGATGATCACTAGATTGTGGCCTTTCTAGAGAAGGAAAAAAATTGATGAATTATACTTTGAAGGTAGTGATTCTCCTCCGTGAGAGTTTATTTATGAAATTGATCCTATTATTGGTGAAGATTTTTTGCATCTCAAAGGAAATAATATTCCCAAGAGGTTGGTATCCCTAGAAATACTTTTGGAAAAACATGACCATTGTGTCAAAAAGCAACAATAGTCCAATTCCAAATCATCTAATGAGGTTGAGAAAATCAACTTGGGAACCGAAGCGGATCCTAAAATGGTAAACATCGAAAAATATTGTACACTTGAAGAGAAAGATCAATTTGTTGAATTGTTATGGAAGTATATTGATGTACACTTACATACTCATATGAGGATTTGAAGCCTTTCCACCCAAAGGAAGTTCAACATGAGATTCCACTAAAGGTGGGATCATTGCCTTATAAATAGAAGCAAAGATAATATAATCCTAGAAGATTTTTGGAACCATTCTTTTAGAGATCTAGAAATTGTTGAATGCCAGGATCATATTTCCTATCCACCATTCAATGTGGATAGCTAATATCATTCCTATTTGTAAGAAGAATGAGGAAATTTGTATATGTGTGGATTTTGGGAATTTAAATCAGTTATCGTTGAAAGATAATTATCCCCTTCCAATGATGGATCAAGTCTTGCAAATGGTAATTGGATCTGAAATTATTTCAATGCTTGATGGTTTTTCAAGATATAACCAAGTGGAGGTAAGCCTAGATGATCAACATAAGACTACTTTCACCACACCATGAGGTACTTTTTCCTACTATAGAATGTCATTTGGTCTCATTAATGCTAGTACTACATTTCAATGAGCAATGGATTTAACTTTTCGTGATGTCATGGATAAGTTCATTGTTGTTTATATTGATTATCTAATAATATTTTCCAAAAAATGTCAAGAGAATTTCAATCATTTGAGACAAGTTTTAGAGAGGAGTTGGTAACATGGAATTTATTTGAATCCAAAGAAGTCAATTTTTGGGGTTATAGAGGGAAAACTTCTTAGTCACATTGTGTCCAAAGAGGGTATAAAAATTGATCCCGAATGGGTCAAAGAAATTCAAGCTCTTACTTTTCTTGTGAGTAAGAAAGTAGTTCATTCTTTCTTTGGTAAGGTGAATATCTTGTGAAGGTTTGTCCCTAACTTTGTGGAGAAAACACATCACATTATTAATATGGTGAAGGGAAATACTACTTTTCATTAGTTTGAAGAAGGAAAAGTTATGTTCAATGATATTAAAGAAGCTAGATTTCACATGCATAGTGTTAGTTTTCCCAAATTACACTAAGGAATTCATTATGTACAGTTATTCTTTTGAGCATACACTTTCAACAATTTTGGTGCAACAAAATAGTGAGGGATTTGAGTCCCCTATTGCATTCATTATTTTTCCATTGAAAGCTCATGAATTGAAGTACTCTCAAATGGAAAATCATGCATTCATTGTGGTGAAGGAAGTGAAGCATTTTTGGTTCTACATACTTAACAGTCATGTCACTGCACTAGTGCTTGATTCTACTATCAAGTCCATCTTGAAATAGCAAGAGTTTGGTACAAAAATAGGCAACTAGATTACCAAAATTCAAGAGTATGACATGGACATAAAGCCCACCAAGTTGGTGTGTGGTAAAGGTTTGTGCTAGCTTATTTTTGACAAAAATCTTGATCAAGTTTCCAATTCTGAGGAGGTAAGTTCTGAAGATATTCCAACTATTCTATTCATTACTACAACTAATTAATGGTATTCCAATATCACTTACTTTCTAACATATCGAGAATTTCTAGAGCATTTGATGCATAAGGAGAAAAGGATAGTCAAGCTTAAGGAAACAAATTTTTTTCTTATGGGATAATGGTTTGTATAAAAGGATCTTGGATGGAACTTTTCTACATTGTGTTGACAAGGCCAAACAAAGCAAGCTACTAGAATCTTTCCACAACTTGGCATGTGTAGGACATTTTTTTGCACTAGTTATAGCTCACAAAATTTTGTGAGATAAGTATGATTGGCCTACCTTATTTCAAGATGTGTACAATTTGGTGCACAAATGCACACTATGTCAGTAGTTCATAGGGAAGCCTAAGTTGGTTGCTCTTCCACTAAAGCTAGTTGTCATTGAAAATCCCTTTCAGAAATGGGGCATTGACTTCATTGGAAATGTAAATCTACCTTCAAGTGTGGTCATTTTTATGTTCTGTGGTCACCAAAAAAGTAACCCTTCTACTTTTTTTGACTCATTTGGGCCCTCCTTGTGATTTTGGCTTAATATTGCCTTGATTTAATGTTGTAATATGGATAACACATTCACATTAGGTCTTGGGCCCTTGTGAACTAAAAAGACTTAAATGGTACCTTACCTAAGTGTTGAAAAGTGTTGTAACAAACCTTCACACAGTTCTAGGGTCTTGTTAATTTATTTCACCTAAATAACCTCTTTTCATCACTTACCAAGCCTTATTGAATCAAAGTGTTGTAAAGTATTGTAGCACACTTTCACATTTTTCTAGGTTTTTCATTAATAATTGGGCTTTATTATGCTTTAATTGGCCCTACTTTCATCCACAAGCCTTACTTATGTGTAAAACCCACCTTAAATTCCTAAGGTGGGACTCATTTTCCATTCTAGGTGAATGAGTCCCCTTAGGTGGGACCCATTTGCCCAGGGTGGCAAATGAGTCCCCTTTAGCTTAAAATTCAAATTTAATTTAAAATTTTGTCAGGTTTTAATTCTCCAAGATCTAAGGTTGGCCTGTAGTGTTGTAATTTTAGGAATTATTGAATAATTGAGTATAAATACAAGGTTCTTTCTCTCATTTCATCCTATCTAATCAAACATTCAAGTATTCATGTGCATATAGTTCACAAGAGAATTTTAACATTCCCAAGAGAATTCAAGACATTTCAAGGGTAGAGTGTAAAGCATTCAAGAGCTTCTTCAAGTGTCATTCATCATGTCAAAGATTGTTTACATCATGCTGTTTTAGAGCTAACAAAATTTGTGATGTAGGATTTGTGTTTCAAGCAAGCATTGCATCAACATCAAGTAAGATTCCAACTCTACATCCATTGGAGCCATCACTTACATGTTTGCAACACTTTATTACAAGGGATTGGTGAGTTGCAACATCATTACTTGTTCATTCATCATTCTTTGTTCTATTTCATTTCATTTAAAGGGTTTAATTACCAACAAGGGGTTTGACCAAGGAAAACCCCTATTCACTAACCCTACAAAATTTTCCCCTCTTCTTGTATGTGATTTGCAGTTCTAGGTTATATATTTTTCAAGGAGCAAGATTGGAAAAGTGGCCATTAAGTTTTCAAAGAAATTCGAAGTTGTCAAAATTGCAAACAAGCATTGGAGAAGGTCTACAAACTAAATTTTGCAGTTTCAAATCCGGAAACCAGTCAAGAATAGTAGAGTAGATTGAGAGCTATTGAATCCAATTATGAATTTCCAAAAATCTAGAAGTTGACTCATTCAACACTATTGGAAAATGAGTCTCATTGCCTAGGCCTAAACAAGATTTTTGTAGATCTGAGTACCCTTTTGGCTGAAACCTATTGCAACATAGTTTTCCCAAAACTAGAATGATTCACCCAGCTTGGTGTATGAGTCCCAGTTAGCATAAACAACAAGTTTTTCATGATTCTAGACCTCCATTCTACCTCCTTCAATTTTCCAGGTGCACATTTCTAGTTCATAAATTTCTATTACATTCTACTTGCATTTTTAGGTCTTTTTGCATATCCTACTGTGTTTTTAAAAAAAAGTATTTTCCAAGTTTACAATTGGTGGTGAACCCATTTCTTGTCTTGATCATCTCTAAGGATTCCTTGTAGTCAAATCTCTCACATCTTTCATTGGGTTGAGATCTCTAAGGTGTTCTTGAATATGAATATTGTGAAATCGATTCCCTCTCCTTGTATCCATTTTGGTGGACAAGGAAGTGCAACATCCATTTCCAGTGTACACATTTTGTTGAACCCGACCTTTGAACATCATAATTTTGATTTGGATTTCATTTACATCCTAGATTTAGCTTGCATTAAGATTGCATTAGTTAATTTGCATTCTAGGGTTTCAAAATTTGCATTAGTGAAAAGCTCATTTAACTTGTATTATTGCATTTAATCTCATTAAAAATTAGTAAAATTCTACATTTGCATCTCAAATTAGCATAAAAAAACATAAAAAACATAAAATTCAATTCTAAAATTCTAAAAAATTTCAAAAAAATCAGTACCATGATTCATTCGCCACCGTGGGTGAATCAATCCCTTTGCACATTTTGCACTACATTTTCTAGCATTTATAGTTCAATTTCAAAGTTTTTGTTTGTTGTTTCTGCATTTTAGTTTTACTTTTCAAAATTTTAGTTATTTATACTTTTTATTCTTATTAGCTTACATTGCATTTGCATTCACCTCGCTTTTAGTAGCCTTTGCATGAGTGTTTGGTGTCCTATTGCTAATACCATAGTGAGAAGAAGTTTGAGACTCATGGCATCCCATGATAACACATTTGTTGTGGATCTTGGGTTAACTAGAGCTTCCACTCCTAGTATTGACACTAGTACACTAGGCATGGATAATACCCTTAGCAACTCTTTATGTTGAAGTAGCATACAAGTTGAACCACATAATGATAATATCCCACAAGAGAAAATAATTCAAATCCATGAGGACTTAGCAAACCTCCAACATCAAGTAAGCCTCGAAAACATTTAAACTACTACAATTCCTACCATAGAAAACATCCATCGCATACTTGAAAGTGAAGATGGCCTTGACTTTGTGAAAAAATCTAGTTTAGATCTTTGAAAAATATCTTCCTTCAACCTCTGGTGCTCCTATACCAACAAACAATGTTGCAAACCAAAGAGGAACTCAAATTCCTCCTCCCTCAATGATAGCCTCAATACCTACCTATACCACTCCCCAAGTCACAACAATGATGCAACAAGTTAGTAATGTGATACCTTCCCTGGGTATTCCTACTAGCATCCCTAGTTCCTCTGTGACATCACATGTTCTATCTTCTACCACATTACCACCTATAAGAATTCCATTCACTTGTCCTACTAATACGTACACTCCATCACCACTTTCACTTCCATCTCATATCACTTGTAATGATCCTCTCAGAATGCAATTTTTTCAAACTGTTTCATTCATGCAAAAACAAATTTCCACCATAAACCAAAATCAAAATGTCCCACCCATATATTATGTCAAAAGTAGCCCATTTTCCTCAAAGATATTGCGAACACCGATGCCACAAGGTGTAGAGGTGCCTAGATTTGAGAAATATGGAGTGAAGGGAGATCCTTCTAACCATGTTAACACCTATAATGCCTTATGTAGTGACTTTGTCCTTGATGATAAACTATTGGAAAAAATATTTCCTAGGTCCTTAAAAGATATTTCCATGGAATGGTTTTCTTCTTTACCAAACAATTCAATTTGTTCATTCAATGAACTTGTTGATGCATTTGTAAATCATTTCCAAGTGCATATGAATCCCAAGAAGAGATTGGCCAATTTGATGGGATGAAATCAAAACATGAAAGAAAAGATAATTGATTTTATCTCATGTTATCAATCACTTTATTCCCAAATTGATGTCAAGATCCTCAACCCACACCTTCAAAAGATGTTCATAGAAAACTTGCAAAATAAAATTCAGGACAAGCTCACTATGATGAAATTCCCATCCTTCATGCACTTGTGTACTGCCCTTTGTGATTATCAAAATTTGGTTAGTAGCTGAGATACAAGGCCGAATTCTAGCCGAATGGATAGATCTGAGCCCGCCAACCAAAACAATTCCCAACCTTTTAGAAAGAAAAATAAAGGGTTCTTTCAATTTAATCCTCCTCATCAACCATCTCAAAATTTCAACAACCAAGTAGCTGCTATCAAAACCTCAGTTCCCTTTAGTTATGGAGATCCGAAAAGATAATTCACATCCTTACTTGACACCCTTCATAACACAATGTCCCAAATTTTACAACAAATGATTACCTTGTGGTGCAGGGGCACCATGTTGGTTCACTTTGCAAACAAGGTCTTAAGTTTTTTAGGGTTGATTTTAGGGGTTTTGAGTCATTGGGCATCAAATAAGGTCATAATATACCATATTTAAAGTATTTGGAGTCATCTGAGTTCATTTTTGCCATGGTTTGCAATATTGTAAAAAAGTTGTCATGAAGAGTTGCAAAAAGATGCAAAATTGCAAGAGTTGGGTATATGAAGGGTCAGTTAGTTAAAGAGTCAGTTGTAGCATTTTTTTTTGGGTAATAAGTTTATATATGGTTGTATAACCTTGAGGAAGAGGTTGGAGGATTGTATATGAAGAAAATCAATAAGAAACCCCTGTTCATATTGTAAATTCTGTGTTTTTTTACAACTACAGGCCACTATATGGCCCCGTACAAGTTGTTTATGGATAAAAGCTATGATAATTGATAAAGGAATGAATTATCATCAATTTTCATTTTTTTTGATTGAATTTTATAGTGATTTACGAGTTTTATGGTCATTTTGTTGTTAATAGGTCTGTAACCCTATTTTGGGGTTTTGAGGCTAAAAAAAATGCACTTCTTATAATTTCCTCTACTGGATTTGTTTAAAACTAGGTGAAATGAAGGATTTCAGGTATATTTCAATGTTAAAGGAGTTAAGAGCAGGGGGCAGAGTTTAATAGGGTTTATGATGCTTCCCTAAGTGATGTTTTATGAGTTTTTTTTACAAAATTTGATGGTTAGATGCTAGGGTTTGTAAAAAGGTCTTTAGAATCAGTCCTTTAATGGTGGATTAAGCATGTGCAGGTCCATTTTTTCATGTTAGAAACTGTGTTGATAGGGTGAAAGAAGGCTTATAAGTCGTATTTTCAATAAACCCTCCATGTTACAAGCAAGAAAAGGCCTAAAATGAGGGTTTTGTACCTTGATGCATTAGTAGGTGTTTCTGTTGGAAGAAGTTGTTGATTCAAACTATTTGGGGTTTGGGAAGAACATTTGAATAAGGTTTAGTGGTTTGTGAGAATAGTTTAACCAAGTTGCTTTGTTAATGGGGCCTAATTAGGCTCAATTGTTGCAGACAATTAGTTTTAGAAGGGTACTTTTCAAAACAAGTATGCTTTGTTTCTTGATATGTTTGAGGAGGCCCAAATGGGTCCTTGAATCTATGTTTTTTTTTTGGATATTCAATCTATTTGGAGAGTTGTATCCATTTTTACTAGTTTGGACTACTACAAGCAAATAGACCTCATATGAGTGAGCATTTGGAAAAAGTGTGAATTCAGTGTTTGAGGGAACTTTCTTTAGCTTGAATCAGTCATTTCTATGATGTTTAAAGTGTTTTGAGGGTTCAATAAGAGTTTGGAACCCTGATGTGAAATTTTTGGACGTTTTGTAGCTTGTGGAACCTAGTGCTTTGTGAAGGGAATGATGGGTCAAAGATGGATGAATGAACAAGAATTGGTTGAGTTTGGTGAGATTGGAATTTAATGAATAATTTTTCCTCCCTACTCTACATCACCTTGCCACCCGTTAAAACACCCAACCCTAATAAGTCTTTACCCCCGAGGTTTAAATCAAATGCTTATTGCCACTATTATCAACAAAATGGACATGACATGAAACATTGCAAGCGTCTTAAACCTCTTGTGTAATACCTCATTGATTTTGGTTGTTTATCCATTGGAGGTGTTAGTGATCAAGGCAGTAAGTTTGTTTCCCCTATGGACCAAAACTTGCAAATTTTTGCTAATCCTTGATGCCAAAGCATAATATTTCATTTGTCAAAGCCAGTGAAACTACAAAGAATGATGTGATGAATGTTGATGTAGATGATGAAAATAATGATCCTATTCCAAATGATATCAATGTCAATCCTATGGATGAAATGGTAGGAATGATAGATGTCATCCCTCATAAGGGCCAACCTAAGAGTCCTCTTGAAATTGATTTCTCCTATAAGGATATAATTAAACATGCACCTGATGGTCCTCTCTACATAGTTGACCGCATCTATGAAAAGGCCACTAATGGGATATTAATTAATAGATCCCGCTTGCAGAGAGAATCTAATCACTGAGGAGTTCTTACTCTTGCATGAAATTTATCAAGATGACTATGATAAATTGAAAGCATGGATCAAGATGCAAAATGTTTTTGCTTACCCTATGATCCGATCGGTCACCCTTCCATAAAATAGGACCAAAAAATTTAGATGTCACATTCTCCTTCATCCCAAAGTGAAACCAATTTCGTTTGATGCTAGGCCATCCATGGCTTTGCTCAATGAAAGTTATCCCTTCAGTTGTGCACAAATGCTTAAAGTTTCCATTTGACAGTGAAATATTCACCATTCACCATAGTGGCTTTAACCCCTTGTCTTCCAAAGGAAAATTTTCCTTAGAAGCCTTTTGGCCCGAGCCCATGGAACCTATCAAGCAATGAGGACTTATTTTTTGTATCTTACCAAAAATTCAAAGCAAAGAAAATAGTTGAACTATCCCCCCAAAACATGTCCCCCTCCACCTCGACACCTCCCATCCTTGATGAAACCATGCTTGAACCTAAAATTACCTAAACAACCAAGACCCACAAAAAATAGAAACTCCAACTATGTCCTACAAACGACCAAGAAACAATGAAATCAACCTCTTCACACCTCCTATTATCAAACAAGTTTACAAAGAAAAAGAGAAAGTGGATGAACAACCTCCTATGGTTCCTTTCATTCCTCCCCTTAGGGAAGAAAATAAACCTATGGTTGATCAACCTGCTCCTACACAAATATAACTTGAAAAGAAAACCAAAAGAAATTGAGGTGCTAGAGAGAGTAGGCGTAGATGTTGTGCTCTTGATCACAAGTTACATGAAGAGTTAAATAACGAAAATAAAAATACGAACTTGAATGAAGCAATGCATGATGACCCTCCTCCCCAACCAAAAAAAAAAACCCAATACAAGAATCACAACAAGAGTTGAACTCTTTGATGGACATTATCATTCATCCTCCTATTGTGATTAACTTGGATGATGATGACGAGGTTGCTAAAATCAACGAAGAGGTGCATAACGAATTGAACACATTATTTTTCTCTTCCATGAGCTTAAATGAAAAATCTCCTATATAGAGTGATGAACCTAGTATTCTCCTAGTTTGACACTTGCCCTTGTCCCTTTGGCTAGCTATCCACCTTTGGTACACAACAAACATGATTGGGAAGCCAATGACTTGCTCGTAGGTTGACTCGCATTTTCCTTACTAGTCTTTTTCATTTTTGTTTCCTTTTTCATTTTATTTTGTGTGATTGCATGTGCATAATGTGATCCCCCATGATGTTTTGTTTGATGTTCTCTAGGTGCTCTTTGTGAAATTCCTCTATTTGTACCTTCATTCTTCTCTATGTCATGCATCGCTTTCACCTTTTTATCTTTGTGTTTTTCTTGCATTTTCCTTTTGGGGATGACAAAAGAAATCGAGACATTCATGTCTCCTTCATGTGGACCCAAAAGGATTTATTTTTCTTTCTTTTCCTTTTTCATTTAATTTTTTCTTGTGTTTTCTTTTTGGGGATGACGCAAGGCATTGAGACATCCATGTCTCCTTCATGTTGACCCAAAAGGTTTTTTCTTTTTCTTTCGCCTTTTCTTTTTCATTTGTCTTGTGTTTTCCTTTTGGGGATGATGCAGGAGATCAAGAAACCCTATGTCTCTTCCATGTTGACCCAAGAGGTTTTTCTTTGTTTTCTCTCTCTTTGCGTCATTCATCCAGTTCTATGTGTATTTGGGGAATGATGATAGTTCTAAGCTCTCTAAAAATCATTGTAGCAAATAACATATTGACCCCAAATCCATAGATCCCTTATGTGTTTGGTGTTTTCAATTTGGGGGAAACCCATCTCTTTTCTTTTTCTCTCACATGACACATCTTTACTTGGAAACATATGACCCAACACAGGGCTTTCCAATTTGGCTCTCATGTCTTCTTTCTTGTTTTCATTTTTCATTTCCTAATTTAAAGTAATTGCTCACAATATGGTGTTTAACAATTCCTTGAAAGTGGGGTCATACATTGGAATTATTCTTTTTCATTTTTCCTTGGTTCTTAGTGCAACCTTCTTACTTCATATGATGTGTTTGCCGCTTTGTGGATGACATTGGGTGTGATGTCCTTCATGAGCATGATTCATCTTAGCATATTACATTCCTCTTAGTGGCTTGATGCAACACACTGCATATCCTAAGTTACAAATCTTCTATTCTTTGATTGGTCTTCTCTTGGAGAAAGCAATATGCTACCTAAGTTAATACCTTGCATGAACTAAGCAAAAATCCTTTGAACATTCTTTGCATGTTGCATTTTGGATTTTTTGTTATATGGACACCTTGCATAACACAACTTGCATGCCTATGGAGCCATTGTGTTTTTTCATGAGCTCCAAGCATACAAAGTTTTTGTTGTCTCATGAAGCTTGAAAAATCATTTTTTGTGGCCCCTTATTAAACTTATCAGGAGGTATAACTTTGGTATGGTTGAGCGGGAAGCCCATTTTGAGGCATGAATTTCCCCATAGCCACCTATGTGTGTGTGAGTGCATACCAGCCATGAGTGTATGTTTCTCACCTTTTAGGCCTTCTCACCTAGCGGACAACTATGAGTTCCATCACCTCATAGTGAGTATGTGTTTTTTAGACAAACTTCTTAGATCTGATCCACATTGTGTTGGACAAACGGTTGAAGTGTGAACCAATTATTTTTTATTTCACCTTTTATCTTGTTCATCTTTGGTATTGTATGCTTGGCCTTGTTGTTGTTCTTGATATCATTTTCATGTGTGTTTCATTGTGCTTATGTTGGTTTGACATGGGATCTTGATCTTGGGGGCTTGATCACCCCTCTTGATCATTGTCATCCCATCTTGCTAGCATTAGTGCATTTGAACCCCTCTTGATGTACGTTGGTCTACTTTAGTTTGAATTTGAAGCAGTTTCATCCTCTCACTAAAGTGAGGGCTAAATGTGATCACCAAAAAAGTAACCCTTCTACTTTTTTGACTCATTTGGGCCCTCATGATTTTGGCTTAATATTGCCTTGATTTAATGTTTTAATGTGGATAACACATTCACATTAGGTATTGGGCCCTTGTGAACTAAAAAGACTTAAATGGTACCTTACCTAAGTGTTGTAAAGTTTTGTAACAGTACACTTTCACACTTTTCTAGAGTCTTGTTAATGCATTTCACTTAAATTACCTCTTTTCATCACTTACCAAGCCTTATTTCAAAGTGTTGTAAAGTGTTGTAACACAATTTCACATTTTTCTAGGTTTGCCATTAATAATTGAGCTTTCTTATGCTTTAATTGGCCCTACTTTGCATCCACAAGCCTTACTTATGTGTATTTTTGAGAATACTATCGACAAATATCATTTAAAGCATCAAAATCCTGAAACCCACTTTAAATTCCCAAGGTGGGACTCATTCGCCATTCTGAGCGAATGAGTCCCCTTAGGTGGGACCCATTCACCCAAGGTGGCCCTTTATCTCAAAATTCAAATTTAATTAAAAATTTTGGCAGGTTTTTATTCTCCAAGATCTAAGGTTGGCTTTTAGTGTTGTAATTTCAAGAATTATTGCATAATTGAGTATAAATACAAGGTTATTTCTCTCATTTCATCCTATCTAATCAAGCATTCAATTATTCATGCATATAGTTCACAAGAGCATTTAAGAATTTATAAGAGCATTCAAAGCATTTCAAGGGTAGATTGTTAAGCATTCAAGAGCTTCTTCAAGTGTCATTCATCATGTTAAAGATTGTTTGCATCATGATGTTTTAGAGCTAACAATTGTGATGTATAGGATTTGTGTTTTAAGCAAGCATTGCATCAACATCAAGCAAGATTCCAAGTCTACATCCATTGGAGCTATCACTTAAATGTTTGAAACACTTTATTACAAGGGATTGGTGAGTTGCAATATCATTACTTGTTCATTCATCATTCTCTATTCTATTTCATTTCATTTCAAGGGCTAAATTACCAACAAGGGGTTTGACAGAGGAAAACCCCTATTCACTAACCCCACAACATTTTTCCCTCTTCTTGTATGTGATTTCTAGGTCTAGGTTACAAATTTATCTAGGAGAAAGATTGGAAAAGTGATAATGAAGTTGTCAAAGTTTCAAACAAGCCTTGGAGAAGGTCTACAGGCTAAACTTTGTAGTTTCAGATTTAGAAACCAGTCGAGAACAGCATAGCAAACTGAGAGCTACAGAATCCAATTATGAATTTCTAGAAATCTAGAAGTGGAATGATTTGTCACTATTGGCGAATGAGTCCCACTACCCAGGCCTAAACAAGATTTTTGCATATTTGAGTACCCTTTTGGCTGAAACCTATTCCACAATAGTTTTCCTGAAACTGGACTGATTCGCCCAACTTGGCATATGAGTCCCAGTCAACATAAACAATATAATTTTTAGGATTTTATACTTCCATTCTACCTCCTTTAGTTTTCCAGGTGCACATTTCTAGTTTCATAATTTTCTGTTACATTCTACTTGCATTTTTAGGTCTTTTTACATATCACACTGTGTTCTCAAACATTTTGTATTTTCCAAGTTTACAGTTGGTGGTGAACCCCTTTCTTGTCTCAATCATCTCTAAGGATACCTTATAGTTAGATCTCTCACATCCTTCATTGGGTTGAGATCTCTAAGGTTTTCTTGAATGTGAATATTGTGAAATCAGATCCCCCTCCTTGTATGCATTTTGGTGGACAAGGAAGTGCAACATCCATTTCCAGTGTACACATGTTCTCACAACCATTGATTACTTCACCAAGTTTGTGGAGGTTGTACTAATGAAGCATGCTACTTCATAGATAGTTTACAAATTCTTGAAGGAGAATATCATTTATAGGTTTGGTGTTCCAAACAAAATTTTAGCATACAATGATACTACATTCTCATCAAGTGAGATCAAAGAGTTCTATTTTGAGCATGGAATCACATTATCACATTCATCAAATTGTTACCCTCAAGGTAATGGTCAGACAAAATACAACAACAAGAATTTAGTCACTATCATCCACAAGTTAAATGATGAGAATCAGAGATCATGGAATAAGGTGTTGTATGATGCTTTGTGGGCTGATAGAATTACCCCCAGGAGGGCAATAGGAATGTCACCATTTCAACTCCTATATGGGTTAAATGTAGAGATTCTGATTACATTAGAATTACCCACCCTCAAGTTGGCTACTTGGCTATTGAAGATTAAATGTTTGACAACTCAGTTGACAAGCATATCACGTTCCTCGCTAAATTGGAAGAGAAGTGCATTCAAGTGGTGGACCATATTATGAAACACCAAGAATAGGTAAAGAAGATTTTGGCAAGGAAAAATCAAGAGCTTTCCAAGTTGGTGATCTAGTTTTCTTGTGGGATAAGAGAAGAGAGCCAAAAGGAATGCATGTTAGGGTTATAAGGAAGATATCTAACAATTAATGTAGATTTGATCAATAAAATAGAGAAATAAAACACACAAAAAATTATAATAGAAACAAGACAACATAGAGAATTTAACGTGGTTCACCCAATCTGGGCTACATCCACAAAACAACAACCATCCATTTATTTTATTATTCAGTGTAAAATATATTACAATCTCACTAGTAATTCCCTACTACAACCCCCATCCCAACTGCTTATAACAAGCCTTTTTAGAAGCTTCCAGAATTAGGGTTCTACAAAGTTAGTTTTTTTCTTTTTCTGTGTTTTTTCCCTTTTTAGTGACAGTGAAAAAAATGGGGATTTTTTCTTTTCTCGAGGGCTACCACCCTCGAACCCCTGCTCAAGGCTCAGCCCAACCCTAGACCCCCATGAGGATACATGAAGAGTGTACAATATAGCATGATCAGTCACCACATACCAACAATTCATGGGAAATTTGATTCACTATGGAGAGGACCATTCAAAATTCATCAACTTTGTGATGAAAATAGTTTTCTTCTCGCATAGGAAGACAATACATTGTTTTCATTTCCACATAGCAGACAACATCTGAAGCATTTCACTCAAAGAAGCGACAAATGATTTGTGTAAAAAATTGTTTAGTCTTTGAGTCTTTCTATTTTTGAGTCTTTTTTTTGTCACCGACTCTATGCCCAATGGATGGATGAAGGCACTTAGAGACTGGAATTCTTCTTCCTTCGATCGTTTCAAAGAATGATCGAAGGAAGCTCCCCAACTAGATCCAACTGTTATCCTTGAATTCAACATGCTCAATTCATGAGATAACCCCTATGAAACTTGTCCATTTTGTAGCCCACAATATCTAGGCATACAAAATGAGGCATAATTTCATTTACTTTTAAGCATGGTCGTGAGCCTCAAATCATCCTCTCGAGCGCTCACCTCATTTCATTTCTCAAAAACCTTTGAAATGAGTATTTCCTCACTTTTCAGTTTTCCCAGTGTTAGAAATTTGTTATCCCATGAAGGGGCATCGAATTTCAGTGCTCCTACATTGGAAAGAAAATTCTTAGTGTACTAGCATTGAAAAACAACACCCCTACACATTATCAAACATTTTAAACATGCTCCACACACTTGAACATTTATGGACCAACAAGTTCATTAATGTGTTTTTATTAAATTGATTTTAATAAAACATTTAAACCATTTTAAGTTTCATTTGTGTTCTCTCACCTACAATTCCCTCTACATGATTGTTGTTTGCGGATTGAGGAGCTGATGAAGATCTCTTTGTGGATTTATTGTTCACATGTTTAGGATTTTTAGTCTTCCTCCTCGTTACTAGGTATTCATTGTTATTTTATTTTGTTTCTTTTCCATTTTCTTTTATTTAGGGTTTCATTGTTTGAGGTTCACATACATCATGTTATGATTAGATATCTCTTCATTTATGTATCATTCTCTTTTCTCATTTCTTTCATTTATGAAGTTTCCTGTGTTTATATTCATCACTATGTAATATTTGGAACCCTTGTCATTTTTAATGAAACCACCGTGTATTCATTCCAAACCTTCATTCCGCATTCAAACCCTATCCATAACCCTCCTTTTTTTTTCTCATAATCACCACTCTGATTTTTATTGATATGTCAATGTCAAGAGTTTTGGGTTCTCATGCCATGTATTTCCTTGGATTATTAGTACATGTGTTTATATTCATCACTATGTAATCTTTGGAACCCTTGTTGTTTTTAATGAAACCACTATGTATTCATTCCAAACCTTCATTCCACATTTAAACCCTATCCATAACCCTTTGTTTTATTTTGCTCATAATCACTGCTCTAATTTTTATTGATATGTCAATGTTGAGGGTTTTGGGTTCTCATGCCATGTGTTTGCTTGGCTTACCAGTGATGGTGATGGTTGGGGTTGAAATCCTGATCGACCATTTTGATCAATTGTTGACTTCATTTTTTCCTCATAAGCTACCCATATGCTTGTTGGCGATCAAACCTTGACGAGTATTTATTTTCCCCCTGAAAAATGTATTAAACTTCCCATATTAATATGCATGTCAGGGTTTTTTCCCTAACATGCATATCAATACACGCAGGTTGGGGAAAAAACCCTAACCTGTATGTTGTAAAACCTACACTTAACATGGTATGGTAGGAAATCCTTAGTTTTAACCAAAAATGCATAAGTGCTGAAAAAGTGTGCTACTACATGCGTGAACCCTACTGAACATGTAGGGGTGTTGTTTTTTAGTGCCCTTACACCTTTTTTTGCAACCAAAGCACTGATATTTAGCACAACTGCACTAAAACCTTCAAAAATGTTGAAAACAACCAACTCCCAAAGTTCATGCAAGTCATGCAAGGTCACTATTTTTCAACGACTTTGCATGTTACCTACCCAAAGACATGTAGGAGTACTAAAATTCAATGCCCCTACACATAATACTCAAATTTTCACTAACTCCCAAAAATTTCAAAAAAAATGCTTTCAAAGCTTCATTTTGCTCGCAACCGCTCAGTTTTTGAACTCCATTTCTTCCAACTACTTTCTCCATTGCACTCTCTTGGCTTTTCCTCACCCTCACACTTATTCAATACGGTATTTTTATAATGTTGGGGAAAATATCTTGTCTCACTACAGTTGTAATTTTCATTCCATTACAAACATTTTCCAACATGTTTCTTGTTGAATATCAATTTCACTTGATTCATTCAATGACAACCGAGACACCTTCATCTACAAGAAGGAACTTTCCATCATGAAATATAAATACCCAGTAATTTTTTTGATGACAGTGGTTTTGTCTAATGTTGATGAAATCAAGGATATAGAGATAGGACACGTGGACATGGAAAAATTCATCAGGAGGAAAGAGAAACAACCTTTAGACCAAGGGATGAAGGTGGTAGTTGATAGAAACATTCATTTGGTTGCTTCATTCATGGTAGCAACACATTTTCCTAAAAAAATTATACAAGTGGCTTCTCATTACATCAGAGAAGATAGAAGTGTCAGAGATTCCTCATATCACATAATCATGAGACTTGATGCATATTTCTTCGATATGGTGTTTCAAGTTCCAAATGTCAAGACCTATATAGATCTCACTATTGAGCATGCTTAGATAAATTATACAAGGATCAAGAAGTGGCTAAGAAACTTATCAATACTAAGTTGTTAAAGACTCCAAGGCCTAATCTGGAAAGATGGCCTAAAAGATTCCCCCACTGTCATTTTGTGGAAGAAGTAAATGATTGAATTACTCTCCTGAGCAAGGTAAAAGGTTTGCCAACTTCTTCAACATTTCAAGAATGGATGTATGAGTATATTAAGATTATTACAAGGAAGAAGAAACAAATCTTCTAGGGTGAAAAAATTAGCGACACAATCCATGATTAGCTCATTAAGGTACATACTTCCTTGAAGTTCTACATGACTTCATACTTAGTATATATGATGTAGCTACAATGAGGTAGTATCCAAGCCTGACATCAAAAGGGGACAGAAGATATGTTCTTGTATATAAATATTATTCCTAAATCACCCTTAAATGAATTATTCACCATTTCTAAAGGGTGAATGATGCTTTCTTTGCACCATTATTTTGTATGTTTGATCTATCACTGGAAAAGAGAAGAGTTTAAGATGAGGTGTGGGAAGTAGTAAACAAATATGGATGTGTGTTCCTATAATTTCCTAATTTCACCTATCTTAGGGTTGGTTGCTTTATAGGATATCCTACAAATAAAATTGTACTAATGGAGTTGTGTAGACAAGTTATTTTTGTACATAACAAGCAACATGTAATACATAAGCCAGGGTTTAAATTCCCTATCACCATTAGAACGTACTAAGTGCAAACGGTGCCTAAAGCTAAATTGGTAGAATCTGAGATGAAAATAGTCACCCTTAAAACATTCAAGAAAAGGTTATAATTTGATTACAAAGGGATGAAGAGAAAGATAAAGAAAATTAATACACATGTCTACTATGTTGAGGACATCTGATCAGTATGCAGGGATGATGAAGATTTTAGGAGAATGGATTACTGTAGGCTCATTGTGGAGAAAATCTCTAATCTTGGTTTAGAAAACCTTCCTACAGATATAGTGGATATTGGTGATATCATGGATGTCACTTATGAGGAAAAAAATATAGCAAGCACACCTTTTCCTTCTATCCAATAGTCTCTTGAAAGGAGGTTATTTCAATTAGACAAAGGTTTTCCCCCATTTTGGAAAACACAAACATATGGTTGCAGAGTAAAGGAATTAAGTTAAATCCATTCAATATAAGATTTGAGGGGGAAGGTACAAAAGTACAAGAAGTTAAGCAACAAGAACTTTAAGAATGAAGAATACAGAAGGATCCCCTATGTATCACAAGGGACCTAAAATTAAGTTTGCATGCAAAGGATCATCAACACCACTTGTAACTTTTAGCAACCTACAAAATAAACCAAACAAGGAGAAGAAGAAGGACAAGAGGAAGAGATGCAAGATTCTCCTCAAGAGAATATCCCACAAGATTCTCCACTAACTTCCTCACCTTTCACTACCACAATGTCTTCCCCACCTCCTGTGGTAACTTCTTCCCCAATTGTTGCTATTCTCACTCCTCCTTTCATAGTTTTACTAATATCTACCACTATACCATAGGTTTCTGTACATACAATTCATTCATCCCCTTCCTAGGGATAGATATTTGACAATGCTATACAAAATGTAGAGGCTACTTCTGGTTCTCCATCTTATATTCCTAGTTTTTCATCTCCCTCATTTGACATTTCTTCACAGTCAGAGTTTGATTGATTCATGAACGAGTCAATGCAAGATGCACCTAATATAGAAACTCTTGGTGCCATATTGACTGACACTCCATCGATTTTAACCATCACTTGTATGACAACAAGTACAGTTGCAACTTAGATGATGGAAACTAGACCAAGAGGTAGTGCATTGCCTCTTCCTCCATGGATTTCTATGCAAACTAGAGAGAAAAGCAAACAATATCCATAGATGAGTTTGACTTTGGGGAGTTAGCACCATTGAAACTCAAAGGAAAAAAGAAACCAAAAGTTCTCTCTCGGCTACATATGGAAAAATGTGGATATAAGTATATGCAGAGGTGGAAAAAACTCTTCTAGGAAAAAATAACAAGGAAATTGACATAGAGGAATATACCATTACAAGAGTTGAATTGGGGCAAATCACACACACAAGTGTGAAGGAAGATACTCAAAAATATTTGACTATGTTAATGGAGAAGTTTGACAAGGTAAAACAGTCTAAAGATATGTATAAGGTGAAAGTTGAGCATCTCACCTTTGTGATAAAAAAAATCACACAATCTTCTAAGGTTGTAGAACCTATTGCAATGAGCATAGAAGACCCTTTAGTCCATAAGGTAGAGAAGTAATATTCAAAAGGTAAATTTATGTACAAATTTTTGGATGGAATGATTGAGCAGGGATCACAACTCATGAGTATTGTAGTCGAGAGAATTGCTCAAATGTCAAAGGTGAAACTTGAGTTGGAAAAGACAGTGAGTACACTTTCTATTGAGCAAAAAGAGATGGAACAAAATTTTGTGTCTTGGATCCAGTTGAAGAAAGTGAAGCTAAGTAAGTTGAATTTAGGGTCATCCCCAACAAAGATAAGTATGTGGAGATCAAGGAGTCAATTAGGAATCACATACATGCTATCAAGAGCCTAGTCAAATATGTGCAACAAGTTCAAGTATATGTTGAAGAGCATCATGTAAACTTGGTAAACAAAGTTGAAGAGTTTCTTGGTAGGCTTCTTGATGATGATCATACATTCCTCCTGTCAATGAAATTGTCCAAGAGTTTAAAGAAGCAATCCAGAAATGGGTTGAAGATGAAACATTTTTAGTGGCTTCTATGGACACCTTGTGTTATATAAAATTAACCTTGGATAACCTCAAGACCCATTTGGGCCAATACAGAAAGGCTTGTTCTTCCACAAAAAATTCTATCACTCAAGTGCATACTGTCATCGATCACACCTCAAGACCGAATGAGTCAATGATGTAAGAGATCCTAAATAAATACGCAGATTTTTTGGCTCAAAGCAAAGGGAAATTTAATCTTTTTGTATTTTGAGAGTTAATTATTTTTTATTCTTTTTCACATGCATTATGTAAATAGGCGTCGAAATTTTTACATGTCATTTTGTACTGATGCAATTATATGTAAAAACAACATCAGTCCTAAGTCAAAAAAGGAATATGCCATTGAATAAGTCAAAGTAGTTAAAATTTTCCTAGATTAGCTCTTTAGCTCTCATATATAAATATGAGAGAGCTCATTTGTAATTAGGACCTTTAATCTATTGCAATGAAGTGTTTCCCAAATTGAGAATCAACTTTGAGACTTTGAGTTCAAATTGCAACATCAATTCTAATTAAGAAAGAAGGAAATTTTGATATCAAACTTTTTGTTGAATCAAATTTGTATGAGTAGGGATGTTCTTATGTCATCTTATTGATTTATTTTGTGTTGATTGGATAATTAGTGTTTCTTTATTACGATTGGAGGGATTTCAAGATAAGTTAAATATGAACTTTGTGTTATATCATTTACTTGAAATTGTGTGTGTTGAAAGTGTTTCTTGGTAGAGGATTATAAATACTTTGAGCTTGTAGTTATTCACTTTAGGTAGTGCTACAACTGGTGATATGGTTACTCTTGAAATCTTTTTGGAGGATAATTTGAAGACTTTGTGCTTGGGATTATTCACTTGGTGTGTGAATCTTTTTGTGAGGTTATTTGAAATAATTCATGCTCCAACTTACATCATTGGTTACTATAGAACTCACATTGAAGATAACGAAAAGACTTTGTGCTTTCGTGTGTTTTCCAATTACTTTTATTCACTAGTACTAGTAAGTATTGGTTATTATTGTTCTAACTAGTTGTATTTGAGGATTTCATTATTATTTTTTTATCTTATCTTGAAACAAGAGGATATGCTAATGGAGACACCCCCCATGGATAATCATAATGCATATATCTTAGTTTAGTTTCTAGTTAATTGTAGTGGGAAATAGGAAGGGAGCCTCCCCTTTCTAAGAGGAGAGATTTATCTCATCATAGTTGTGGCTGAAATTCACATTTTTGTAATCTATAAAGGGATTACAAAATATTCACCCAACACTTTAAAATTAATATTTTCAAATCCTATGACTACATTGAATTCCCTTTATCCTTTCATGCTTCAAGCACTACGATTTGGGCCCCATTTTATATTTTACCATTAATATTTTTTTTAGATAATTTTAGTTGTGTCATCATTAAGGCTAGTAGTCTACTTCTTTTGGGATTTTCATGTCCTTACCAAGGTTTCTTTGTAACCCATTCTCTTCAAGTTCTTATTGTTGAAATTTGTGGCTATCTTCTATGTCATGTTATGTAGGTTAGAATTTTGTTAAAGGTATTTCCTTACCCACTACATCAACCTAGCTAGGTAATGGAGTTTTTTTTTATGAATCATTTCTCACCTTGCTACAAAAAGTAAACAATATCAAATGATAATTTTTTGTAAGGACTCATGATCAAGTATTCAATGATAGAAGACCCAATGTGATAGATAGTCCTTCCTTCCTAAACATGGTTGGTTGAAATTGATTGATTACAGAGTAGTCTTTAGGTTTCTTGTCACTCTATTTTCCTTTCAAGTCTCCCATTCTAAATTATGGAAAGCTATCATTTCTACAACTGCTCAAAAAAATCTCACCCAAAATATTAATGAACCTCTATTGTTGGTTGGTAAGTTTCAAGTGTTCCAAAATTTTGGTTGCCACTAATGTGTACTATTCTTCTTGTTTGGTTCCTTCTAAAACATCTTACTTAAATATTGAGGAGCCTCCCAAGGATTCTATATGAGCTTCTTCAAATGTTAGGAAAAAATTCATCATGTAGCAAGGGAGTATATTATTTCCTTCCCTACGATTTTGGAGGCATGGGTTTGCTACCAATTTGATGACAAGACCTAAAATTATGTGCCAAATGAATTGTCAAAACCCTTAAAGGCAAGGAGGCTTGGAAGATATTGGTTTTGCATTGAATTTCCCTTTGAGTACCGTTCGGGAATCTATATCGAAAAGGTCATAGGGATTCATACTCTTGTCATCATGGAGGAGCACATTTAGGGGACAAGGCACTTATGTTATCAAAGACATTCAAAAAGCTTGGGAAGCCATCAAGCCATGAATTTTGTGGGATGGTAATGAACTTCACTAGGGACTCTATTAACTAGCAATCTATTTGGTGTCTTTCTTTTCTTTCTTATCAATATCAATTTATTGCAAAGGCTCCTCAAGTTCATGATTTAAATTTCTACAACATGAGAAATAAAAATTTACTAGATCTCTTATCTAGGCTTACCAAGAATTTCCTCTTTTGGCTTGAGGCCAAAGTATAATTTTGACTTGTTAACTGGGATTTTGAGAATTATTAGATAGTCATTGACTCTATTCCTCCCTAATGATTCACAAAATTGAGGTTCAAACTTTCAATCCTGAGTGGAAGGATAGAAATGGTATCCTGACATACCATTTTGGAATTACAAACCTTGCAAGAGATATATGTGGCTTTGACTACATCTTCCCATGGTTGGTCGATGAACCATAAATTGCATCTCTAGTCTTCTTTGGGTATTTTACACCACACATTCTAGGTTATTTGGTCTACCCTACTTGAAACCAAGCTTGCCCATTTTTCCTGGTGTTTTATTTATCAATGTCTTCCTTTTGGCTCTAGATTGTGTCATTTGTGAATGAATGATCAATCCTCATTACCCATTATATGGACAATAGGTAACTCTAAAGCACCTCTTTTGGTTTTATTCAGAAGCTTAGGAAGCTTAGATTTGAATTCATGACTTTTTCAATCTTTTTAGACCTAAGTCATTCTCATAGTATATGGTTTTATCAAGGGACTAGCCTTTCTTCCCTTCTATATTTATCTAGATTTGATATGCTTTAAAGGTGGAGATTCCCTTTAGCATTTGGAAAGATAATTTTTTTCTATTTTTACTAATTGTGTAGTTGATATATGTATCTTAATGTACATTATAGCTATGGTTTGTTCTAATGTTTGTATGCAAATTTAGGTGCAAGCCAACAAAGTTGTACTAGAAGTGGTACATTTGCAAGTACTTTTAAATTAATAGAGTAACGTCCCATTTATAATTGCCAAAGTCCTATCACCCTTACTTTCTCATAGGAGTCATTCCCCTCCATGAGGCCATTGATATGGACGTAGTTAGACTAATAGAAGAACCTCATCCTCCTCACCCCCCTTCTAGATAGGGCATTGCTTTGTCCATGAATTGTCATAGCCCTCCCTACTCACCTTCATCCTCCTCACAACCTCAAGATTGTGGTGTTTGTGGATGGTTAGATCCTAGCAAATTCTCTTGCTTAGGTATGGCAATTTCTATCGTGTGTACTAAGGCACCTATTAATGAAGATAAAGAAGAAGGTGATGTTACTTGTTGAAAGCATGCCACTTATAATTTTGATCTTGCTAATGTTTGGGGCCCACCAAATGTTTTATAACACTCCTTTAATGGACTTTCACCATTTAAGTGACTTCAAATTTTCTTTTCATATTATTGTTTAAACTTGACCTTACTTAGACTTCAAGAATATGCCTTCCACCAGCCACTCTTTTTGAAGACACTGTAATATTTTTCTTTTGCTTTAGAAAAATAATATGACCATTGTTCATCCTTAATTCGAGAAAAAACAACTCTTCAGAATATGTGACCAGCATAATCTGCAAAATGTTGTTTAGTGGGCATACATGTCTTATGTGACCGATCGAATAGCAGCTAACAGACAAAATGGTCGAGAAAGTCAACAGTTGAATCGCAGTTGAAAACATTGAAATGTGTAAACCCGTCACCGCCTTCAAAATATGTGTAATGTGCTCCACTTGTTTCAGATAGAAGCAACCTCATCTCAGGCCACTTCCTTTCTTACACGCACACAATATCTGATTTCAACTCTAACAAACAGAACGTCCTCTCTTCGTACTTATCTCAGTGCTCGACCGTTTTCTCTGCTTGCAAAACTTTTGGGTTTGCGTAGTAATGGAGCATCTCCCGGAAGAAATAGAGCGAGAATGCCTGCTGAGAGTGTCGTATGAATCTCATTACAATCTTCGAGCCGTCTGCAAAAGTTGGGAAAGGGCGGTGAAGAGCAGTCGCTTCTACCAAGACAGGAAGAGGTTTGGGATGACAGAACAGAGTATATGTTTGATTCAGGCTCTTCCCCAGCAACACGAATACAAGCAGAGCTCCAATACGACATCAGCGCCGGCTTATGGAGTAAATATTTATGATCCTCTCAAAAGCTCATGGGAACGACTCCCCCCTATTCCTACCGGATTCCCACTGTTTTGTAACAGTGTTTCCGTCAATCAAAAACTTGTTGTGCTCGGGGGCTGGAATCCTCACACATTGGAGGAGATGAAGTCAGTTTTTGTCTACGACTTTTGCTGCTGCAGATGGAAACAGGGCAGCGATATGCCTGCCCTGCAATCCTTCTGCGCTTGCTCGGTGTCGCCGCAGGGACTCATTTACGTAGCCGGCGGACATGACCAAAATAAAAATGCCCTGCGCCGAGCAGCAGCTTATAATATAGAGGAAGACAAGTGGGAACTTCTGCCTGATATGAAGTCAGAAAGAGACGAGTGCCGTGGTGTTTTTCTTGAGGGAAAGTTTTATGTTATAAGCGGCTACGAAACACAGTCGCAGGGTCGATTCGAGCGGAGTGCACAAGTTTTCGATCCAAAGACAAGATTATGGTGTACCCTCGACAATATGTATAAGTTTGGAGGGTCGGCTCATGCCTGCGTGGCTGCATTTGGCAATCTGTATTTGTTTGAAAAAGACGGTGTCATGGAATATGATTGTGAAGAAAATAAATGGAGGAAGGTGGGCTTTGTTCCTGCAACCATGAAAAATGTTACGCGTGCTACAGTATGGCGTGACTCTATATTTTTGTGCGTGTCTGCTAATGGAAGTGGGGATACTGTGTTCTATATGTTTAGACCTCCATCGAAAGGAGGGGCGGCCACTCAGAACTGGATTCCCGTTCAGGGGCCCCAAAATTGTAAGGGCTTTGTTCAATCTTCTGCTAGTTTAGATATATGAATGTTTCTTCTTTTTTAAGTCCCCTTCCGACAGAGTCTGTTAAACCCTTACAGTAGCTTCAGGACCTCCTTATTTCTTTAAGTCCCCTTTTTTATTTAATACAGTACTAGGTAAAAGACAAATTCTGGGAAACATGGAAGGTATTCGCGTATATGAACAATGGACTATTATTTTTATAAATCCTATTTCTCACAAATAAAATCTATTTTATATGCAAATTAATTACAAAAATATAACAGATACAATTAATTTAGATATAAGAAATGAGATTAATAATTGAATTGAAGTAAATACAATAATTAAATAAGAGGTACATAGACTTGGCTTCCGAGTTAATGATAGAAGAATGAAGGAGGAATGAGAATGGTGTTGAGTTCTTTGCTTGATAAGTGTTTTATAGGTTACTCTATCATGGAAAATGTTGTAGATTGATCCCAAACCCACAAGTTTGATCTTAATTGAAATGCCCTAATCTAATGTGGTTAATTGATTTACGTACATATGAGAATCAACTAACATGATGTACACCTAAAATTTTCTTTGCCTTCACCTTTTATATATTTGAATATTTTAGTGGTGGTGTTTGGAGACACCATTAAGAAGTTTGTCAACTTCATAGCTTAGTGGGTTTCCTTAACTCAAACCCCTTGACAAACTAAATTAACGGTCTATGAGAAAAATCAAGCACAAAATTCACAAACATGTATGTGGCCTATATGATGATGCATATTTGACTTAGTTAATGCTCTTTAGAATTGAAGTGCTCTAATTATTCTCCTCTTAGCATGTGATCCACTTCTATTTAATTAACTACACACATAATGTCTTTAAATATAATGGATTAGCCATGTATCATATGAAATGTGTGCTATGTTAGTTCATAATGACTAATAAAAGGTGGACAAGTTTTAAATTTTAATTGTTGTCTAAGGATTTGCGGATCATTCTTACACTCCTCAAGATTGACCTAGATCAATCCCAATTCACAAAAACTGTCTACATGGATAAGGTGGTGATCTTGAGGTAGAGATTAAAATTCTAGAAATAAGTGCAAAAAGGTGGTAGAATAATGATGTATAGGAATCAAGTTATGAGCCAAACTTAGCATACTAGTATGCCACTTGTTGATGTTATTGCATTGACATTGTCATCAAGGTAAGTACAAAAATAATTGGAAAATAGATTGGGTATGCTAATTTCACCTTTACATCTTTTTTCACTTTGATATGCATGTGAATCTAATATAAGCATGCATTTCAAAGTGTATGGTAACAAAAAATAAATATTCAAACACTCATAAAGGATATTATCCTTGAAAAATGATACAATTATTCTTGTACTCTTGTTGCTATGAGTACTATATTAAAAAATATAAAAAAAATACATTATGTGGCTTATTTCACATAATCAAAATATGCACAAACATAATTTATGATCTAAATATCTACAAAAAATGAAAATAAAATATAAATGAGTGGAGAATTTCACTTATCTAAAATTTGTACATAAAAATCCATATGATGTGATAATGCAATCAAAACTATGTGAAGCAACATGTGTTATATAAATCCACATGATGTGGCCATGTAAGACTCCATAAAATGTGGTAATGTGATGTAATAATTCAACACTCAATGTGTGTGTGTCATTGAATAATGATAATACATTTATTTGGATGTGATGAGAAGTCTTTATTTAACACAAGATACCATTTTAAATATAAATTATAAAAAATTTAACATGGCCCTCAAAATAGTTACATGTAAAGTATGAAAGGAGTTGGAGAAGGGTGAACAAGGTACTTGGTAATGATAAAAATAAATAAGTTATCCAACTATAATGTAAGAATATAAGCATGAGAAATGCACGATATCCTAGTGTAATCAAACAACAAAGTGGCTCTAGAAGAATGATAAAAAAAATTAGTGCATAAATGACAAAATTATGATGAGTACATATCTAAATAAGATAAGGACATGTTAAGGATTATAAAATTATATTGCTCATGATAAAAAATAAAGCATAACGAACTAATATGGATCAGAAGAAAAAGATTGATGAATTTGGAAATGTAACTAGATAGACATGATTAGCATATAATAAGCATATGATAAGTAACATAAAAAATTACTGCATAAATGACAACATTATGATGAGTACATATCTAAAGAAGATAAGGACATGTTAAGTATTATAAAATTATATTGCTCATGATTAAAAATAAAGCATAACGAAGTAATATGGATCAGAAGAAAAAGATGATGAATTTGGAAATGTAACTAGATAGACATGATAAGCATATGATAAGTAACATAAATCATGATAAAGATAATCATAGTAAGCACAATAATCATATAATAACACAAGGAAGAGAAATACCATAATTCATATTTAGGGGACAAGGAACTTGTGTTATCAAAGGAATTCAAAAAGCTTGGGAAGCCATCAAGCCATGACTATTGTGAGATGGCAATGAACTTCACAAGGGACTCTCTATTAACTAAAAATTTATTTGGTGGCTTGCATTTCTTTCTTATCAATATCAATTGCTTGCAAAGGCTACTTGAGTTCATTATTTGAATTTCTACAACATGCGAGATAAAACTTTACTAGATCTCTTATCTAGGCTTACCAAAAATTTCCTCTCTTGGCTTGAGGCTAAAGTACAATTCTAACTTGCTAACTAGGATTTTGAGAATTATTAGATAGTCATTGACTCTATTCCTCCCTAATGATTCACAAAATTGAGGTTCAAACTTTCAAACCCTAGTGGAAGGATGGAAATGGTATCCTAACATACCATTTTTGAATTACAAACCTTGCATGAGATATATGTGGCTTCAATGACTACATCTTCCCTTGGTTGGTCAATTGAACCATAAATTGCATCTCTAGTATTCTTTAGGTTTTTCACACCACATATTCTAGGTTATTTGGTCTACCATACTTGAACCCAAGCTTGCCCATTTTTCCTGGTGTATTATTCATCAAGGTCTTCCTCTTGGCTCTAGATTGTGTCATTTTGGAGTGATCAATCCTCATTTCCCATTATATGGATAATAGGTGACTCTAAAGCACCTCTTTTGGTTTTTTTCAGAAGCTTAAAATTTAATTCATGAATTTGTCAATCCTTTTAGAACTAAGGCATTATCATATCATATAATTTTATTGGGGGACTAGCCTTTCATTCCTTTTATATTTATCTAGATTTGATATGCTTTTAAGGTGAAGATTCTCTTTAGAATTTGGAAAGACATTTTTTTCTATTTTTACTAATTGTGTAGTTGATATGTGTATCTTAATGTACATTTTAGCTATGGCTTTCTCTGATGTTCTTATGTAAATTTAGGTGCAAGCCAACAAATGAATGCAACTATTACAAGAGCAAGGATGAAAAGTGATAGAATTTTTCCCCTTTATTTCATTCATGGAAACCAAACATTAATGTATAGTAAAATGAATGAAAGTAAAATTTTACACCAACGATATGGTCAACTTTATTTTAGTGGGTTGATTATACTTGAAAATAAAAATATTTGAAGTTCTACCTTTCATTCAAAATACAATTTAAGAGGTGTGTAGAGAATGTATTGTTGGAAAACAACATAGGGTTAGCTTTCCAATTAGAAAACCTAATAGAGTTAAGCAACATCTTGAGATAATCTACATGGATGTCTATGGTCCTATGGAAAAATTTCATTTGAAAAAATCTAAGTATTTTCTATTCTTTATTGATGATTAATCAATAAAAACTTGGGTATACTATTTGGCTAGAAAATCATAAGTGTTTTTTTTGTAGAATTCGACAGGTTGGCTAAAAAATAAAGTGGTAAGTACATTAAAGTGGTAAGATTAGAATAAGGAGGTGAGTATAGATCAAATCAATTTCTATATTTTTTCAAAATCCATGGAATCAAGAGAGAGTTTACTACCTCATACACTCCACAACAAAATGGAGTTGCTAACATGAAGAATAGGACAATTGTTAAGATGGCAAGGAGTATGATGAAATAGAAGAATTTAGATAAAATTCATTGGGTAGAAGTAATATGTACAACAATATATCTTCTAAAATGAAGTCCTACAAAAGAAGTTAAAGGAATGACTTCAAAACAAGCATGGTTTAGGACTAAACCAAGTTTTGATCACTTTTGAGTATTTGGGTGTGTTTCTTATCACACATACAAAAAAGGTCTAAATTAGATGGTAAAGACATAAAATGTATTTTTATTTGTTATGGATATGAAAATAAAGGATATAATTTATATGATCTCCAATAGGAAAAACACTTATGATAAATAGAGATGTGATATTTAATGAAGCAATAAAATATACCAAAAAATGAAACAACAAGAAGAGAGATAGTGATTAATGAATTTAAAGATGAGGTAAAAGAAGACAATAGACTTGAATCATATAGTGCTGGAATAAGAAAGTATCAAAAATATCAAAGAAGGAGAGAAAAGAATTATTTATCAACTCTTAGGTTGGATTCAAATTTTGAGAAAATGACAAGGTCACAAGAAAAAATGAATTATGCATTGATGACTCCAATCATGGAAAATAATGAGCTACAAAAATATAAAAAAGCTAAAGAAAAAGAAGAGTGGATTGAAGAAATGAATATTGAAATATAAACAATTGAAAGGAATGAGATATATGGTATTTGGTCCAACTACCTCTTGGTAAGGAAATTATTGGTACAGGGTGGGTGTACAAAACTAAGTATAATGGAATCATTGATAATAATAAGGTTAAATTGATAGCCAAAGATTTGAATCAATAGGAAGGTATTGAATACATTGAAACATTTGTACCCATAACAAAAATGGATACTATCAATTTTGTTTTAGCTTTGGAAACTTAGCAAGTTTGCATATAGTTTATCAAATAAATGTAAAGAGTGGCTTGTTAAATGAAAATATTGATGAGGGAGTGTATGTTTCACAACCTAGAGGTTTTGAAATACCTTCTAAAGAACATTATGCACTTATAGATTAAAGAAGGCCTTGTATGGTTTTAATTAGGCTTTAATAGCATGGTACTCAAGGATAGAATCATACTTAAAACAAAAATGTTTTTTAAAGAAGTCATTCATATCAAAATATTTATATTCGGAGCTCAACTAAGGATAATTTTATCTAAGTTCTCTATGTTGATGATCTTATCTATGATGCAAACACTTTAGCTTTATTTACATATTTTAGAGTAGCTATGATTGTTGAATTTGAAATAAAAAATTTAGGATAGATGCACTAATTTCTTGGTATAGAAGTGTGAAAAAATAATAATATAATATTCATATCACAAAAAAATTCTTAATATATCCTACAAAAATTTTAGATGAAGAGTTGCAGACCAGTTGCAAAACTCATTGAAGTTGGACTTAAGTTGTCTAAATTATATGTGTGAGATTCAATAGACCTCACTATATATAGATAGTTGATTGGAAGTTGGATCTACTTAACTACTACTTGACTAGATATCACATATTTAGTGAGCTTGGTATCTAGGTTCATGTCATAACATAAAAAAAATCATTGGAGTGAAACTCAGAGGACTTTCATATATGTTAAAGGGACATTGAGTTATGGTCTCAAATTTCATCATTTAGAGGACACCAAGTTGGTTGGCTATATAGATTTAGTTTGGCTAGGTTCCACATATGAATGGAATCCTACCTTTGGTTATAATTTTAGTCTTGGTTCTATAGTATTCTCTTGGAAATCCAAGAACCAACCAATTGTATCGCTTTCTACATCAAAGGCCAAGTACAAAGTTGCAACATCAACAACTTTCCAAACTATGTGGTTGAGGAGACTATTGGAGGATTTACACTAGATACAAAATGTACCCACCTTATTTTATTGTGACAACAAGAGTTCTATACAAATTACAAAAAGGGTCTAGTGTTTCATAGTAGAACCAAACATATTGAGATTCAACACCACTATATAAGAGAATTGGTTCAATAGGGATTGATTGAGATTGTGTAGATAGTACATATCTTAATGAAGCTTCTAGCTTGTGAAAGGTTCCAAAAGCTAAGAGATCTAATTCATATTCTTCCCAATGGTCATTATGGGGGAGAATGGCAATAATAATGCCCATTGGGAAAATATTTGTTGATTTTATTATCTATTATAAATAATGTTATATGTATAAATATTGTAGTTGGACTATTGGGGAATATGGTTATGTGTCATAAATTCTAAGTTATATTTTGAAACTTTATTTAATAGATGTCCTACCTCTTATTCTATCAAAATAATTTAGGTATTTTGTCAGATTAATTGTTCTATAATTGGTAGATCGCCGTTATTTTTTTTCTTTCACACTTGAGTGCCAAATACCCTCACATCCCTCAAATTGTGGATAAGGTGAGTGCTTGATGTTTGTTGTGATCATTGCCTACAAACTCTACCAATATTAAGTCTGAGAGTTTGGCTAGAAATTGCTCATCCAATATTTTGAGGCTTCATGTCATAATGCAAAATCCATTCTAGACATTCTTCATGTAGATAAGCTAATCCTTTAGCTCTGACCATAGAAATATGAAGTTGTTTCTTCCAATTTAAATTACTCAAACTGTTATGGGTGAAGAGAAGCTTATTCAAAGAACCATTCTCCAAATACTCATAAACCAATAACCTCTACTTTCCCTCTGTACAAAACCTAAACATGAAAACCAAATTGATGTGATTCACTTTGCAATGCATACTAACCTTCACCCATAGTTCATCTTCACCTTGTAACATTTCTTTCAAACATTTCACTGTGATAACTTTATTTTTTGGAAGAAGGTGAGCTTTGTACACAATCCCAAACCCTCCATTTCCCATTTCTCATGGGAACTACAAAGTAGGCTTGATGACTATAGAGCTAAGCATTTCCAAAGTTCCTAAAGGTAAACCACCATCTGACTGCTATACAAACAATCTTCACAACCTTTGAAATAGAAAAAACAAAAGATGCAGTAGGAATAATTAGTTGATTTCTTTTCCTCTTCTATGTAGCTATGGGAAAGCTAATGTTTGGCTTAACCCCAATGGTCTTGCACACTTAAAGGATCAATTTTTCAAATCACTTGCCTTCTTATAAACTTAAAGTTATGGATGTTGAACATAAAATTTAATCACTTTAATTTATAAGATTTTATTATTATTATTAATTATAGTATATACTATTTTTCTTACATGTGGTCAGAAGAAAACCTTAAACAAGCAAAACACTGTTGAACAAAGCAAATTATAAGAATAAGAGCTACCAACATGTGGTCAGAAGAAAACCTTAAACAAGCAAAACACTATCAAGAATAAGAAGATAGCCATGAGAATTGTTAAAATAAGGACCAACAAAAATTCAATTAATAAATGAAATACTCTTTGACATTAGATAAAACTATTGTTGATGAGATACTATATAACTATTTTAACAACTATTCAAATATAATTTTTTTTAGACTATTATAATCATAGTTTTATTTTGAAAAACTAAAACCACTATTATACCTAGTCAATTGTGACTCCTCTCCCATTCTACAAGTACTTTCATAGTTACAATCAGCCCATTAAAAAATTAACATAATATCATTTTTTATTTATTAGAAAGAAATATTTTATCATAGTTACAATCAGCCCATTAAACAACTAACATAATATCGTTTTCTATTTATTAGAAATAAATATTTAGAATTGTATGAGTACTTGTAACCTTATTTGCTTGGTTTTTCCCTCGAGAAGACTTCTTTTGACTAGATTAATCGTTTCTTGAAACATTTACAGAATAGACAACTACTCTCTTGAAACTGCGTTCTTTTGCCAGGAAATTTCCGCCACCTTACGCAATTCTTATTGGGATTTTCCTCTCGATGTCATTATCTTCCCTATCCTGCTCCACGCATACCAATGCCGTGTTCACAACTCTTTCAACCTCCCTCTCCTCCTCACAAGTCAACGCACCAAGTTTCGGATCCACAAAATCATACATCCATTTTCCTGCTTTCGCATTCTTAAACGCCCACTGAACAAAATTAGCCCCGGACCTGCCCACATTGAATTTGGCAGCTTCTCGCCCGCTCACTAATTCCAACAGAAGAATGCCAAAGCTATAAACGTCTGCCTTTGCTGTGATGGGAAGATTCATTGTCCACTCAGGTGCCAAATATCCTCGCGTCCCTCGAATTGTGGAGAAGGTGAGCGCGTCATCTCTGCCGTGACCGCTGTCTACAAGCTTTGCTAATCCGAAGTCCGAGACTTTGGCTCGAAACTGCTCGTCCAGAAGAATATTCTGGGGCTTCACGTCACAGTGCAGAATCCATTCCAGGCATTCTTCGTGCAGATAAGCCAACCCTTTGGCCGTCCCCACGGCTATTTGAAGCCGTTTCTTCCAGTCCAAAACATCTGAAATGCTTTGGGTGAAGATGTGCTTATCCAGGGATCCATTCTCCACATACTCAAAAACCAGAAGCCTATGCTTTCCCTCTGCACAGAACCCAAACATGCGAACCAAATTAATGTGATTCACTCTACCAATCATGCTAACCTCTGCCCAGAATTCATCTTCGCCTTGAGACACTCCTTCCAATCGCTTCACTGCGACTAGTTTAGTTTCAGGGAGAAGACAGCCTTTGTAAACAGTCCCAAACCCTCCTTTTCCCACGATGTCTTTGAAATTGTTGGTCGCTTCTCTCAGTTCCGCAAACGTAAATTTCTTTAGTCCCGTGGGAACCGCAAAGTAACCTTGACGATTGTAGAGCTTGGCATCGTCAAAGTTTCTGAAGATAAACCACCATCCCAGTGCGATGCAAACAATCTCTGCGACTCCAATAGCAGAAACAAACGATGCCATGGGAATAATTAGCTGATTTCTAGTTCTCCTCTTTGTAGCTATGGGCAAGCTCACGTTTGGTTCGATAGCGGCGGTCGGTGCTTGCAATCGCGAACATTGCAGGGTGTCAGACTGCAACAAAGTCGACAGAGATGAAACGTTAGTAGCTGAGGAATCCTTAACAGATATTTTTAGATACATGTGGTTCGTAACCCCAGGAGATTGAATACCATTGATAAGTAGAGACTTGGGATAACATTGTCCTGCCCCCGTTAAACTGTAAGCAAAGCCAGGACAATCACAATTATTTATACAAGTTTCCCTGCACTTTTCAAACGACACCCCATCTGTATGTGGACGGTCAAAACCATAAAAATCTGTATACAGAAGCTTAATCAACTTAAAACTATTTGGTGCGCAAGACAGTTTCTTAATCAACCGGCAACCTTTGAACCAATCACTTGAATCTGCACTTTCATAACCCGGGGGACATACACACTTGAGCTCTGGTGTATATACGCACACACCATTGCGTCCACATAAACCATGAACTTTGCACTGGTTCGCAATTGCCCTCCAGGTGATAATCCAGCGGTTACGCTTCGTCTCCAGGCTATATACTCTCAAATTGCCATCCACATCCATGATGAATCTTTATAAATGAGGACGAGATAGTTCTCATCGTTGAAGTAGAAACGATAATAGCCGGATTTGTAGGTGAGATTATCCATTCTGGATATCAGCTGAGCGTTGTTGGAGAACCGCTGGCCTGGAAGGAGTGTATCAGTAGGAGAATCAAAGCTTTGCCAAAGTATTTTTCCAGAAGAGGTGCGTAGTACAAGATTTCCTGTGTTAAGAAGAGCAGCTTCCTTGACAGGGAGACCTCTGGTGCTAGTCCTCCATATGACGGTTCCATCTGCATTGAATAGGACCAAGTCCCCGTCTTTTTGAAGACGGAGACGAGAATTCCTTCCATTAACGGGTTCATCTCTGTTGGCCATCCACACAAGTGTGGGGGATTCAGAGTACCATACAGCGAAACCATAGGCGTTGGTGCCCACACAATGAAACCCAGCGGAAAATGTGCCATCGGGAGAGAGGAGGAGAGTCTGGTTACTTTCGGGTGAGGGAGAGGAGTATCCTAATGCTAGGCTCTGCACGCGTTGGGAAGATATGAGGGAAGCAGGAAACAGTGCAGATATTAAGAAGAGACATAGCAGGCAAGGACAATGAGAGAAGTGTTTGGCGAAGGCCATTGTAACATGGCAGACGAAGGCGGTATGGCAGAAACCCAATGGATTATTTCTCACCGGATGCGTTGAGATATTGAAGATTTGGAATTGGACACGTAATAATTTATTAGAGATTTGAAGTTGGACAAAGTCAATATATTTGAATGATTCAAACTTATTAGAGATTTGAAGTTGGACAAAGTCAATTTATTTGAATGATTCAAACTTATTAGAGATGAATTTTTATAAGTGTAAGGTTTGACATCATAAGGGATGAGGCTGAAATCATGTTTTGGGCGACTTTGTCAAAATAAATACCCTTAAGTCCTTGCTTCTTATCTAAAAATGTTTCAGTCTAAGGCTCATGGTCCCATATCAAGAAGCTAAATGATTCTATGGGTTTGATACAAAATCCTCCAACTAAAAAAAATAGATGAATTACATTTGGTTTTAATTTTTGATTAATTTGTTTATTTAGTGAAGATAAAGATTATAGAATATTATTTGTTAATAGCTCCAAATTAAAGTAATGGTAGCATAATTTTTGAACAAACAATGTGCTTGATCATATTGAGTTTGACTTATATTGATAATATGATAGTAGAAATTACATTTATCTAATGTAATTTTGATGCTAAAACCAAACATTAATAGAATTGAAATTTGAACCTCTAAGTAATGTTTGAATAACACTTACACTATTCATACAGTTGAAATTTTATCAAAAAAATATAATGCATTGAAAATGTGATATAATTTAAATAAAGCCATTTTCATATAATTCAAATGTTATCACAAGATTTTAATGCATTAAAAATGTAATAAAACTTAAATAATAATTTCATTTATGCATTGACTATTCTCAAAATGAACAAATAGAAAAATAGATAAATGACATTTTCAAAACTATTAAATTAAAAAAAAATTAATTAAAAATTATAAGATTGCTAATAAATGTTAAAAATGAGGTATAACTTGACCTAAACTTTTTCTTAATCTTTTTTATATTCATAACTTTACTATGTGGATTTTTTTTATAAATATAAACATGTATTAATAATCTATAAAAATTTTGTATGAAAAAAAAATGTTCTAAAAGAACTTCAAATTGTCTTTATAATTTATCTTAGAGAATTATTATGTCATCTCAACATGGAATCTCTCCTCTAGTACATATTATTTGTCTATTTTTTAATGAACCTTAGTATTCTCTTAAATAATAATTAATTCTATATTTAGATGCTAATAAGCTACTTTATATATAGGAAAACTATAAACTATATTTTTGAAAAGTATATTGTACCCATGTTTAGCTACCCTTAAAATTATACTTTTAGATCTACAAAATAATATTTTTATATTATAAAAAAAGGTTTACATAATTTGAAACAATGGGTTCATATTAAATTTTTTAAATAATTTTAAATATATATTTTTAATTTGGCACCAAAGTGATGCACTACATATGTATCTAATGAATGCTTCCAAATAGATTTTTTTTGGCTCATATTTATTTTAGTTGGTATGAATCTAGCTAGAACACATTTTTAATCCAATTTGACTTTGAATTAGATTTTTTTTATTCAAGTGCATGCTAATAATTTGATCTAAAAGATGAACATCTTTAAAATTTAACCCTATATACTTCAATTAGATTTTGAAAACTCATTTTTCATAAATTTTTCAATCTCTACCTCCTATAATAATAGAAATATCATACCTTGAAATTTATTTTACTATATTTTTAATGATCATTTTAGGTGTTCCATTTAATATGTATTTTATCCCTTGTTAGACCTTGTTCACACTTAGTTTATCCCATGCATTTTCCTACATTTATCTATCACAAGCATATTTTTCTTATTTTGTAATCAAAAGCTAATGCAAGGCATATTAAAGATTACTTACTATTTTTGTACCCTTCTCTTTCTTAAATTAATCTTAAGAACATATAAATAAATTCTCTTATATTTTATTTATATCCATAAAAATAAATCTTCTTCCAAACATGATATCATCACACTTTGGAGCTTTTGGAGTTTTTCCTTAGAGATTTTGAGCCTCTCTAAGGGATTCCTTAATAACTTTTTCCTAGCCCTTTTGTGGCTTCATTTCTCGCTCCATTATTTCTATCATGTTGTTCATTTTCTTTTTCTCGTGTCCTCTAGGTTTTCTCTATTTCCTTATCCATTTTATTCATACACCTTGTCCCCACATCCCTTTTCATGTCCAAACCCTTTCCATCCTCTTTTTTCCCCTTGTGATTCGTATTTTTTAATTTATTTTTCCTCTTTTTTCTTTTGCACCTTCTATTATTTTTACTTTTAGCCACTATAATTGGAATATCCTTTTTCTATAATATAATTATATATTTGATAGATTTTGTATGATTGTGTTCACGTAGGCAATATGTTTTTTAACATTACAATTTTATAAGAATTTATTTGTCAAAATTTTCTTGCATATTTTTGATTAATAGGAAAAATGGGTTTTGAAGGGATCCAAAACCCTTACAACCAAAATGTTTCCAAGATAATTAAAACACAACTACTCAATAGCTTACCAACAATGAACAAAAAGTAGAAAAATAACCATAAAACTATTTCATATTGTTAAGAGTATCTTCCACCTCAAGATCCTAGTTATAGAATTTTTGATGGAGGTTTACCAAGTCTAGGAGGTCATTTTTCTCTTCCTTAAATTGTTTCTTTTTACTCCCCCTTTTCCTTGAACTTGGCTCCTTTGAATCTTCCTATACCTATTTCTTCCCTTTGTCTTTGCTTAATTTCTTTTTCCTTCTGCTCTCCTCAGGGACCCTATTAGTAATCTGTTCCTCACTCAATCATTTGAGCTTCTCCATAAGGATCCTTGTCCCTACAACATTTTATTTTATAGAGTAGTGGCTTATCTTTAAAAATATTCTCCATATTTCTATTATTTCCCTAAATTTTCTTGTCCAAGTCATTCAATTAGATTTCAAATTTAGCCTTAGAAAATTAATAGGAAACTATAGACCATACAACCTACTATTCATCTCATTGTTCTCATCCCTATGTTGATCTTGATTCTCTATAAAAAAATTCTCTTGCAAACCATGGGATTTGATATTTAATTTTTTTTTTTCTAAAAAAAGCATTTTCTAGTTTATATTTATTAGCTATCCCTTCCCTAACAAGCCCTAATAATATCATAAATCCCTTCTATGTTAGCATGGAGATAAGTGAATAATTCAAATAAATGTGGCCGTTCAACATCATAATGGTTATCTTTCACATTGCATTCCTTCAGAGAGCGGGTCTTAGTAACTAGTTTATCTGGAATTTTCTCTTTACCTTTACAAGATGCTTCACCTTTAGGCTTAAATTTTTTCTTTCCCTTACTTTTAATTTTGTCCCGTTCCTCCTCCTCCTAATTTGAGAACCCTTAGACTAGGAGATAATCCTCATTTCTTTCTTCCTAGAGGAGTTTTTCTTCCCCGTGCCCTTTCTTTTCCTATGATCCTCTTCCTTATATGGGACCATAGAGAAAACTTCCACTAAGTCTTCTCCCTCATCTTCCTCCCTCCACTCCTCATCATCTTCATCCTCACTTAAATTAGAGCTCATATCAAAATATTGAACAACCATTGGTTGTTCCTTTTTCTTAGCATTCCCCTTCCTCGTTGGATTAAGCATTGGATTTTGATTTTTGACATATTCCATAATTAGGAGAATTAACCTCTCATGCAACATAAGTAATTTGGAGTTTTCATGTGTTCCTTAGCAACATAATCTAAAGAGGCTAACATAAAATAGGAGACTGGAACCAAAAAATTATTGTAGGATTTGAGAAATACAAATCCATAGAACCCAATGAACACCTGCATGCAAGAACTTATCATAGAGAAAGAGAGAGAACAAAAAAAAAGGGTTTGGCTCTGACAATATGCAAGAGTGTATTATTAGACTGAAATGAACATCAAGAGAATAGAATACAAGAGATCAATCCTTATAAAAGGAGATCTAAACCTAAAGGAAACCCTAACCCTAAAGGTGAGTGCATTTAATAATTAATATTAATTATTAAATGACTAATATATGTGCATAAAGTGAAATCTTAAGAGGAGAGTAAAGTTAATTAATTACTTTACTCTAACACCCCCCCTTAAGATGAGCTACAATGTAGCTACAAACAAGTGCAAAAAAAGAAAAAGTAACTACAATGCATGAAAGTAAAATTGGGTCCCGACAACTAGGCCTGATCAGGTACTCAAATACAACCAAATCTCTATAAAGTGGAGAAATAGAGAAAACCTTATGGGAAAAAATCTACTCCAAAAGAGAGAAAAGAAAGGAATGAAATGCACTAATGAAAGAAGGATAGGAGGTAGATTACATGATACCCCCCATAGACAGCTTCTATCATATAAGCACATATACAATGGTCTCCATAGGAGAGATAGAAAGAGAGAAGAAGGCCCCCCCATAATGAAGAAACTCCTGTCACAATGGTAGATGCCTAATGTAGAATCCAAAAGGAGATCCTAAAGTGGAAAATGATATTCCTCCCCTTGGGAAGAAACTGATCCAAAGGACGATGTCGAAGAAACCCTGTGAAGAGTGATGAACCAATCTGTCTCAAGATGTGTGCCATGATAGGATGCTGAAGAATCTCGCCGTTTGAACTGAAACAAATGATGTCAAATCCAAACGGATGTGGAGAATCCTAAAATGCAACCTCTGAATGCACTAATAATGGTGGGCGTTCAGTGATACCTTGACTGTCAAGGTAGAGGAGATGAATGTCCTCAAAATAATCCTCCAAATCTGTAATATAGGACTCAACAAACAAGAAAGATATGTCTGCAAGATAAGAGTCCAAAGTAGCTATGTCTGGAAGGTGAATGATGCCCTGCTGCACTGAATCAGGAATAATAGGAGATGCTGATGAAGTCTCAGTCTGAAGAGTAGGAACTGTGAGACAAGCCTCTGATCCATCAGAATATGTAAGGGTGTCTAAATACTCAAGTTCCTTTAAAGTATCATGATCAAAGGGTGTATTCTCTCTCAAAGCAATGGGTAAGAGACAATCTGAAGCAGGATCCTCTGGGAATGGAGAGAGATTGGGGTCTCCATAGATCTCCCAAAGATGTGTCCAAAGTGGGTGGGGACAATCAATGTCTGATATAGCCCATACAATGTCATCATCAACACTAGACAGTATAAGTCCTACTATGTGATCTCTAATGATATCCCAAGCTAGTTTTCCCTTTGAAGTGCTGGTTCAGGTATGAGATCATACAAATAAGGAAAAATATTAAGCCACCTACAATGTGTAAGTATGCCCTTTGCCCATGACTCATAATTACCTTGTTCCAGAATTACAACTGAAGGGTGAGTAGAAAAACCCATGATAACTCTTCAACTTAAAACATCTAAGAAAACTGACCTTACAACATGTAGATCAAATTAAATAGACCATCCCACACAAACAGAACCCATGAATGTGCTAGAATGTCCAAGTAATTGAGCAAAGTGTAAAAACACACAAAGCTGAATTAAATTTACCTGGTAAATTTTTTGATGAAATAGACTACAGATATGGAAAGAGCATAGAAATACCTTTCTGACACCTATTTGTTTGCACAAAATGGAGCAAAAATGAGCAAGATATGCCCCTCAGAGTGCAAAAGGATCATCGGACTTTGACTGAAAAAAATGCAACCAAACTAGAAAATTCTAAAAAATTTCCTACACCATCAGAACGGGCTCGGAGCCAGTTTTCCAACACCTATTTTCGTTTGAAAAACAGAGAAAAAATGCCCAAGTTATACAGTTTGACTGAAGGTTGTCAAAAGGGGCAAAAAATAGCCTTTAGAGCCCTTAGGGGCTAAAAAAATAGACCCCTGGTCCGCTGGGCGACCAGGGGCTGGGCGCAGGTGGCACGGTGGCGGAGCAAGGGCGACAAGCGGAGCACTGGCGGGGAGTTGGTGGTGCCCTGGCGGCGTGGTGGTGGCCCATCGGTGGAGCTCAGCGGGCGGTTGCTGGGCAGAGCACCGCTGGCCTGAGCGGCTAGTGAGCAGCCGCCTGATGGCCGCTTGGTGGCCAGCGTGTGGCGGCTAGATTTTACATTGGCGGTGTAAATTTTTTAAAAAAACTTTTTTTTTTTTTGATTTTTTTGAAATTTTTGACCTCAATCTACGTGCCCTGGGGCCGTACGGCCTTGGGGCAATTTTTTTCCTTCTGGTGCAACTATGTCCCAATCAGACGTATTTTATATGAAAATAGGGGTTTTTGGATGCTGCGAGCTCAACAGTGAGGTCCGTTTGGGCTCAAAGTGCTCCAAAAAAAGAACCCCCTATTCCAAATAAAAAATAGAAGACAAACACAGATCTGATGCAACCAAAACCTAGATCTCTAATTCTTTCAAAAACTGAACAAGCTGCAGCAGATCTGGCTCTGATACCATGTAGGATTTGAGAAATACAAATCCACAGAACCCAATGAACACCTGCATGCAAGAACTTATCACATAGAAAGAGAGAGAACAAAAAACAAGGGTTTGGCTTTGACAATATGTAAGAGTGTATTATCAGACTGAAATGAACATCAAGAGAATAGAATACAAGAGATTAATCCTTATAAAAGGAGATCTAAACCTAAAGGAAACCCTAACCCTAAAGGTGAGTGTATTTGATAATTAATATTAATTATTAAATGACTAATATATGTGCATAAAGTGAAATCTTAAGAGGAGAGTAAAGTTAATTAATTACTTTACTCTAACAATTATGTCTAAAGTGATTTTAAAAGATGAAATGAACCCTACAGATTGAAGTGAACCTACCATCCAAGGTGATATAACAGACAATAAATTCAACCACATTTGTCCAAATGGGTTTTATGGATAGATGATCATATCCCCATAATGAGAGTTTCACTAGCTTATCATGCTCATTTCCCTTAAAAAATTATTTTAGAGGTTCATCATTTTTATTTTTGTCATGAAATAACTTTCTACCCTATATTGAAAGCCCGGTGATACTTGTAATCACCTCCTCACTAATAGAAATATCCTTTTAATTTACATTTCATACCATGTTCTTCCATCCTTTGGTAAAGAGCTTAGACACTTCTCGATCATAATTATTAAGCCTTTCTAGGTAAAGGGATAGCCCCCCTTTTCCATAATTCTCCAAATTTTATTAATTCTTGTGGACCCCATTAAAAAATAAGGGCTCCACATGACTTCTCTCACCTCCTATAGTAATAGAAATATATCTAGTAAATAAACGACCTTTGTTGCTCTACAAAACTTGACAAATAAGAAAAGGGAAATAGGCCCTCTTATTACCCAAAAAATTTGCAAGAAGTCTGGTTCTCAAAATCCCCACATCCCATCGACTCTCAATATCTATTTTGACATTTATAATTTATTATGGCAAGTTTGTCACTGGGTACTAAGGAGTACCCGTCCCATATTTTTAATGATTCTCTTTTAACACCTTCATTAGCAAATATTCTGACCAAATTATTTCCCTCACGTAAGATATGTGTAATTATGATTTCATCGAAGGATTTGATCATATCAAGGGAATTTGAGATGAAGGTGTTGATAGACCAACTAGGGTGGAATTATTATTAAGACATCTTATGATGTTTAAAGAGTCTCCCTCAAACCAGAAATTCTTATACACTTTATCATAGGCTAATTTTAAACCATGATAATTATTTATAGCTTTAGAAAAGTGATTGGTTTGAATGCCCAAAGGGAGCACAACCATTGAAACAAACCCACCTTCCTCATCTCTTAATACTCCTCCACTTCCATTTGGCCTAGGGATCTTTTTGGTCACCCCATCAAAATTAAATTTAATCCACCCTTTTTCGGGCATCTCCAAACCACATTCTCTTTAAGAATTCATATTTCTAAAAGGAAAAGAGATATCAATGTTGAGATTCCAATTCTTTGAAACCTGAGAATAATACTTAGAAATATTAATTTTTAGTCCTTCCATTTGCTTCTTAGTTAACCCTTACAAGAAATTATAATTAATATCTCATTGGATATTTATCAAAACTCCTTCCTCCTTTGAGTGCAACCCTCTAAAAACTTGATTTTTCTTTCTTTCCAAAGGACCCATGAAACATGTAGGGAAATTAAAGACCACAAAATAGGAGCAAAGGATCAGAAGATAGATATAACCATTGTCCACGAAACTCGGCAAAAGAGTTGGGAAAAATTCAATATAAGTTCCATAGGGAAAATATCTAATCCCAAATAGATTGAGAGAAACTAAAACCAAGGAAAATTTGGAAGGCATCTTCTAAGTTACTTTCACAAAGGGCACACCAGTTAGGAAAGGAAAAAACCCTTCTACATAGATTATCAATAGTAAGAGTTTAATTCTAGACCGTAATCCAAAAGAAAATATTGATCTTAGGGATTAGATTATGGTTCCAGAGAGATCTCCAAAAGGGAGGAAAGATTAGATGCTCCATCAACATCCCAAAATTCAAAGTAGTAGAAAACATTCCATCTGTAGTAGGGTGTGAATTCAACTTATCCACTTTCTGAGAGGAAAGTATATGAATGAAAGAGAGGAAGTGTTGAAGCTCCCCAAGACTAGGATCAACCACCCTAAAATTCATCCATTTCCCATCTTGAATAATTAAACAACCCAAAAACCCATGGTTTTACACTCTTTCTAAAGGTTCTAGTACCAATTGAGCTACTCTCCATACCAAATTTGAAGAACGTTTAAAGCATGCAGAAGATGTACATGCCTTGTCGGCACAACTTACTACAATGAGAAAGGAAGTACATGAACCCATGTGTGATTTTGTGGCTAAATTCAATATGTTGGTAACAAGGATTCTTGTTGAGGCTAAGCCGATGACTCATAATCTCAAATGTTTCTTCATTAACACACAACTAATAGAGGTAAATTTCTTGTTGTAGAGAGTAGTTCTAGATGATCTTGAAAACAGACTTCCTCCATCACAAGGAAGATTTTCTCTTGAGGCTCCACCCACCAATGTAGTCATGGGTTATTATGAAGTAGAGAAAGATGATTATGCACAACCAGAATACCCTATAGAGGAAAACACCGATCAATTCTAGGAGGAGGAAGTAGATTTGACTGGTGACTCAAATATTGGCTATGTACATATTGAAAATGAATCTGATAACTGATGCTTATGTTGTGTTCACATGTGAACACAACAAAATCAACTTTATAAACCTCAATATGATGTGACAAAAGAAAAGGATAGTTAACAACCATCAATGACTATTGCTAAAAGGGGAACTCATTTGCGAATGCAACCCAAAGATACAACCAATAAGGAAATAAGTACCACTCATCCTCCTGTAGTTTCCTCAATGCCAAAGGCCAATACTCAGGTTCCAAAGACCAATGTTCCTATTTCAAAACATACCAATGAAATTACCCTATCTTCCTTGATCAGTTCATTTCAAGCCTTTAATATAATTGACCATGCAAAGAGAACTAAAATTCAGATATCTGAGGCTGAATATCTAAAGGCCAATCCTTATCAATTTGATAGACTGGTTGAATTTGTTAAAGATAAGAGAACTCATCCTAGTAGAGATTCATATTCAAATATCCTTGTTGTTCCAAAATCTAAGTGTAACATAGATTTTAGGACCCGAAATGTTTGCTCTCTTCCTAAGTTTTTCACCTAGAAAGAGAGAGATTTAGATCCTAAAATGCTAGATGTACATTCAAATAAGGACATGTATGATGTAATGTGATGTAAATGACCTTAAATAAATGTAGTTAATTGATTAGAATGATCTAAAATGAATGCAAAACTAAGATTTATGCCTTGTTTGAAAACATAGTGTGATATACAAATGAATAGAAATAATGATAAAAAATGCAATATTTAACTAAACAAAGGGATATTTCTAAGAATGTGTGCACCTGGAAATTTGTAGAGGACTGAATGATAGATTGAAATTTTGATGAAATCTAGAATTTAGTTGACTAGGACTCATTCGCCAAGGGTGGCGAATCAGTCCGAAGTTAGGTCTTTTTCTAAACAAAACCTAATTTCTAACTGTCGGGAACTTGAAACAGCTTTAAACTCACTTCTGCATTTCAGGTGGGACTCATTCACCAAGGGTGGCGAATCAGTGCACCTACAGATTCCTACAAATTCAGGATTCAGATCTACACCTTGATAATTCTACAGCAAATTCTGACGGAGTCCTCATTCCAAATCTTTGAGAATCTCTACAAAACAACTTAAAACTGTTGATCTAATGTGGGGTTTTCCTTATTCAAACCCCTATATTGGTAATCAAACCTTGAATAGAGAGAAATATGCATAAACCCTAATCTTAGATGTGTTAAAGACTAGGAAAGGATGAATCATGACAAAAACCCTATTTTATTGCTCTAGAATAGGTTATGCAAGAATGATTGAAAGGATGCAATATATCTATCCTAGAAACCTTACAACACATAAAACAAGGATAATAAATAACATGCAAATGCTAAATAATCCCAATAAAGACCTTGATCTGAAGATTGAGTAACAATGGAAGATGGAATCAATAGGAAACCAAGTCCTTAGGCATGATTTGGTGGCTAGTTGCACCTCTTTACCCTAGATTTCTTCATGATTAACCATAGGAATCCATCATCAACCATTTGTAATGTTGGATCTTGACAATGTGAGTGAGCTCCAAAACCTGCAAAAACCCTAGTTTGCTATCCTAAAACTTCAACTTTTGCTTATGAACTTTGTTGTAAAATGCTTTTTACTCTTGAGATGATAAAAAGTGATTAAGAAGATGTGTAAAATGACTTGAAATGTGTATTTATAGGCAACAACACCTTATTTTCCCATTAATTAGACCTAAGAGGCCGACATTCACTAGAAATAACAACAAAATTAATTAAATTCCCACTTGATTTTGAACTTTCCCTCAAAGGGGACTCATTCGCCAAGGGTGGCAAATGGGTCCTACTATTGTCATTTTAAGGTGTGTTGTCAGGATATGATGTCATTAAGTGTTGTTTGTCAGGTTTTATGTGATTTCTCATGTGAAAGGGGCCTATAAATGCCATTTTAAGGGGGAAATGATATGAGGGGACTTAAAAGTGGGTCTAAGTATACATGAAATTGTATCTTTCTTCAAGAGGGTCCAATTTTTTATGGTACATTTAGCTCCCACTTTAGCATCCATATGAATTTATGTGCATTTGCAAGCTAAAGGACTCTAAACAATGCACTTTACTACATAAAAGGATACATATTAAAAAGACGAGAGAACGGAGCCCCTAGTGTAGTTTCCTGCAAACCGAAAACATTAGGAACCGCATCCTACAACACACATTTGTTAATTGTCCATAAATCCTTTTATCTAACTTCCTAGTAATCCCACTCGAGGGTAGATGTATGCCCCCTTGATTCTGCTTGCTTTATGGAGTTGGAATCAAGGTAGCAATCTAGCCACATCGAAGAAGAAACACCATATTGTAGAGAATTTCTAAGTACTATACCACACAACAATAGGTAAATGAGGATTTCAGGTGTTGAATCATGATTCTAATGCATCAAACAGTGTGAAAAATGGATTACCCTAGCTCCTGTTATGTAAATGTGAAGAATGACTATATTATAGATATAAAAAGGAAGAGTATTAGGTTAAAAAGAAAAAGTAAATAGAGATAAAAAGTAGGAGATGAAAGTAATTTGTCATTTACTATTCATTTCACCTTTTTTGTAGCTCGATAGTGACAAGTAGAAGGAGAATATTTTGAGCAGACAGGATTATACACCTTCACGACTAGATGATATTCATGAGCAGGTTGCACGCAGCGAGCGATATCATGAGGAGAGTCGATTCTGTAACTTTCACCATATGTTTTGATGATATTATAATGATTATTATGTAGGGATAGGTGTATTTAGGGTTCTTGGAAATTTTTTCACAAAGTGTCCCCTTTTTTCACAAAGTGTCCCATTTGTTTGCAAAGTGTCCATTTTGTTTGCAAAGTGTCTCGTTTCTTAGCGAAGTGTCATGTTTCTTCGTGAAGTGTCCCTGTTTCTTTGCAAAATGGTCAAAAATGGTTCTAAAGCATCAAGGGTTTTTAGAATAACACACTAGATTGACTTTAGCACACTTGCATGATGAAAAATATGAAAATTGAAGATGGATTTTTAGAGTATTTTGTGATGATTGTGATAGGTTCCCGCCTGGTCACGACAACGACTAGGGGGAAGACATATATCATTTTTGAGAGATTTATCACCATCGCTATCAGTAGTAGAGACAGAGCACCTACAGTCAGTGGGTATCTATTGGGAATTCATGATGCCACCCATGAGATACCATGCCGCCATGCTAATGGCTTTGTGCGAGCGGTGGGATGCAGATACATGTACCTTTCATCTTCCCACTAGGGAAATGACAATCACACTCAAGGACGTACATTGCATTCTTTGAGTGCCTATCCGAGGAGCGTGAGTGTATTTCTGAGGGGATCGTTCATTTTGTGAAAAGAAGATAGATATGCAGTATTGTTTAGGAGGACTGATACATGATGAGAGAGTTAGAGCACAGATCAAGCTATTGATGCTACTATACTCATGAGCTCCTATGGTGAGATGGATTATGATGCATACAGTGGCATTGGTACTCAATCTAGATGGATGAGTGACACACTTGGATGGCGGATTGGTACATTTGGTATGAGGGATGTATGATCAGCGGACAGTCTACACATGGGGTCACTGTATTTTGGCACATTTGTATTATGATTTAGGGAGATTTTCTTTTTGGGAGATTGATAGTATGGTGCATTGTACACTTCTGCAGGTGTGGTGCTTGGAGCATATCACATGTACCAGGCCTGTTAGATTTCCATGAGCAATAGCAGCAGAGTATCCATGAGTATTTGGCTATCCCCTGAGATGATTATGGTAGTATGGAGGTTTAGGGTATTGGAGGGTGATATTCGACCGAATGGAGGAGGACAAGATACTATATAGACCATATCTACTAACTCTTTAGTGGCCAAATCATACAAGGTAGTTACAGAGGATGCAGATGGATAGACTTCTAGTAGGGAGGCATGACTACATTGTATGACCACTCTATTATGGATGAGTCATGCGACATTTTGGATAGGTTCAAATACCACTGAGGGTGTGCCCCTTCATTAGAAGATCAATGTGGAGTGCTCAGAGGCTAGGGGATACTATTCAACTAACTATAGATCATGTTTGTGAGAGTGGTATCGATGATTTAGATCATGACCAGCCACCAACATCTGACGCTGATGATGTCGGTAGCACAGATGAGTATGAGGAGTGGTGGTCATATGCATGACCAACTCTTGTGTTTCCTATGGAGTTCCCCCTAGGTGAGGCAGAGGCAGTAGCAAAGGAGGTACGGTATAGGGCAGCAGATATTCTTACAGATGTGATCGATGAGGAGTACCAGTCCGATGCTGATCCTGACTATGAGGATCAAGATGGAGGAGATGATGAGGAGGGAGAGGATTATGAGGAGTACCCACCCTTGAGTGAGGATGATGAGGTAGTTATTGAGGATCTGAACGAGCATGGAGAATCATCACATACTTACAGGACTAGATCACGAGCAATAGCTACAACAGACATCAACATGTAGAGTTAGAGCGAGGCGAGCTCATACCACATGCCCCCAGGAGATGAGGACATTGACCTACCTCATGCATCTAGAGACATAGGTAATAATATTTTAAATTAATGCATGTCCTTGAGTATTTGATATTAGATGTATGTATATGATGATGATGTGTTACTGATTGTGTACATGATCTATCTTGTAGGAGAGACGAGAGACTGGCGAGAGTTCTATCATCACGAATCTATAGAGATAGTGCCAATATCCCTCGAGGAGGAGGAGATAGATCCTAACTACATTCCCCCACCGATCATGGAGGAAGAGCTAGAGTCACTCAGACCATTTGTGAGGTTTTGGGAAGAGTATGAGAGTGTGAGGAGGAAACTCCGTCAGGTTGAGAGTGCACTACAGTCATCATGGGCCTCATCACTCAGACATAGGCAGAGAGAGATTAGATGGAAGAGGAGTGACTCGTAGTCATCAGATGAGTATAGGGTCTAGAGTATGCACTGCGACTCGGCAGTTCACAATCATGGTCACACACAACCATCTCATGACGTCCGGGGACTGGATCACGAGTGCCAGATCCTGAGGGGTCTAGCTCTCACTAACCATTATGATATAATTAGTGAGATGCATATGATATATATATATATAGACATGCACCTTATGAATTATAATGATATATTTTTTTGTTTTTTAATATGTTTGTTAAATGCAATGTGATTAATTAAAGAACTTATGGAAAATTTATTTTAATTAATCTCTACATGATCTAGCATAATTCATGTGATCTAATGTAAAACATATTGTAGTTTTAGTATAGATATAACATTGTGAAAGGTGATATGTTAATCTAAATACCTTATTAAGGATCTAACTTAACATAAGATGTTCATAGTATGAAATCTAAAGCAATTATAGAATGAATGGAAATAATTACTTTAGTGTTCAAGACAAACATACATTGAAGTGTCAAGAACAAAGCAATGTGAAAGCTATTTAAAATATCTTCAAATAACTTTGAACAACACTGCTTAGGTGAAATAGACTATTTGAAGGGGATTAGATGTGATACCGATGCAAATGCATGGCATTAATAGGTTCCCTAGGGGGTGTTCCATCAAGCTATTTTAAAAGATAAGTACCAGACACATAACTAGTGTCAACTATATAAGGTCCCAACCAATTAGGGCTAAACTTATCCTTTTATTCATTATTTTGACTAGCTATTCGTTGATTTGCAATAAAAACAAAATTTCCCTTAGAAAATGAGTGAGGGATGACATTCAAACATTGTGTTGTCATTGTAAATGTTTAATGTCGACTTGGAGATGTTCAAGAGAATTAATGCATTGTTCATTGAGCATCTCTAATTGATGCAATCGTTGAGCTTTATAAGTGTCATCATCAAAAATGTCCCAAAGAGCAACCCACAAAATAGAAATTTCTAACTCCAAGGGCATGATTGCATCAGTACCATAAACAAGATTATAAGGAGTAGTGCCAATGGATGAATGAACACTAGTTTGATATTCCCAAAATGCATAAGGAAGTTGTGTATGCCAATCCTTATGACTGTTGTGGATAGTTTTCTTTAGAATTTGTTTAAGAATTTTATTAGTGTGCTCAACTTGTCCATTGGATTGTGGATAATATGGTGTGGAGAAATGATGTTGAATGTTAAAAGTTTTGAGAAATTTTTGAACCTCACTATTCTTAAAGGATGTTCCATTATCTAAAACAATTGCAGAAGGAAGTCCAAAGAGAGCAATTATGTGTTCTACGAAGAAATGACAAATTATTTCAACAGTTGTTGAATGAAGAGGGATAGCTTTGACCCATTTTGTGAAATAGTCAGTGGCGGTGATGATAAATGTATGTCCGAAAGAAGAAGGTGGGGAAATTTTTCCAATAAGATCTAACCCCCATACTAAAAATGGCCAAATGGGAACATTGGCACGAAGTTCAACGGCAGGAGCGTGAATCAAATTGCTATGCTCTTGGCATGTGTGGCATCGCTTAACATAATTGAAACAATCTTTCTCCATATGTTTCCACTAGTAAACCATACAAATAACTTTTTGCACTAACAAACGTCCTCCAAAATGATTGCCACAGGCACCAACATCAGCATGTTCAAGCACTAAGGGGATTTCAAAATCCTTAAGACAACGTAATAAGAGACCATTAAAAGATCTTCTATATAATAAATCTACAAGAATCACATATTTTGTTGCAAGTTTTCGTAAACGCTTTCAAGTATTTGTTGTGGTAGGTTCAGGAATGGTACCATCCTGTAAGTAATTGTATATTGTATTATACCATTCACACGAAAATTTTTGAGTTATAGCTGAGATGTTTTCTAACTAAGTGTGAATCAAAGGTTTCATGATAGTATGAATAATGAATGTGTAGTCTATAGAAGGATCGGGTGGGGAGATGAGAGAGGGTGCACTGGCCATGGCATCTGCATGTCAATTATCTTTTCATGGGATGTTATCAATGGTAAATGAGTCAAATTTGTCTAAAAGTTTCATGATAAAGTCCTTGTACTTTAATAATGTTTCATGTTTAGTTTGATATGAACCATTGATTTGTTTAATAACCAATTGTGAGTCGCCAAAGATCTGAATATGTCTAATGTGAAGGAATAATGCAGCTTGTAATCCTACAATCAATGCTTCATACTCAGCTGTATTATTTGTACATAAGAAGTTCAAACGGTAGGATAAGGGGATAGGGTTACCATCGGGTGGAATCATGACCACACCCACGGCAAAACCTGTTTGGCACTTAGATCCATCAAAGAATGACTTCTATGATTGTGTATTAATGGTTAAAACTTGATCATTAGGAAAGGAATGAATGGGTAGAAAAGTTGATGGAGAATGAGCATCAGCTAAGTGATCGGTTAAAGCTTGACCTTTGATTGCTTTTTGTGAAACAAATTTTAGATCAAACTCAGTTAGCAACATTACCCACTTAGCCAAACAATCAGAGAGATCAGTTTTCCTAAAAAGGTATTTGAGGGGATCGAATTTTGTGACAACTTGTATCTCAACATTTAGTAAATAGTGTCACAACTTACTAGTAGCGAATACAAGAGACAAACACTATTTTTCAGTTGGTGAATAGCATATTTCATAATCAATTAAAGTGTGACTAATGTAATATACAGGATGCTCTTTACCATGATCATCATGTTGAACCAACAATGCTGTGAGAGCATGAGCAAATACGGTGACGTACAAAATAAATGGTCTATGAGGTATAGGAGGTTGTAAAATAGGTGGAGTAGCTAAATATTCCTTTAGCTTTTCAAAAGATTCTTTACAATCATTATTCCAATCAAAAGGAACATCCCTTTTAATAAGATATGTGAATGGTGATGTGTGGTAAGCTAAAGAGGTGACGAAATGCCTAATAGCCTAAATTCATCCTTGTAACGTGCGTAATTGAGAAATATTCTTGGGAGGTGGCACGTTAACAATTGCATCAATTTTATTTGTATCCACTTCAATGCCTCGATGAGATATGATAAATCCTAAGAGTTTACCGCTTTCTACACCAAAACCACACTTTTTGGGATTTAATCGCATGTTATATTGCTTGATTCATTCAAAGATTTTGCAAAGAGCAGTTATGTTGTCTTGTCAAGTTAAAGATTTGGCAAGGATATATTCAACATAATCTTTTAAGATTCAGTCAATGTAATCGTGGAATATTAATGTCATTGCACGTTGATAAGTTGCATCAACATTCTTTAAACCAAAAGGAATGACAACCCAACAAAATGTTCCCCAAACAGTGGTGAAGGTAGTTTTGTATTGATCACAGGGATTAATAAGGATTTTTATTATAACCAGAGAATCCATCCATGAATGACAATAAAGCATATCCAGCAATTGAATCCACAATCATATCAATATTAGGAAGCGAAAGATCATCTTTCAAAGAGGCTTTATTCAATTCATGAAAATCAGTACACATCCTAATTTTGTTGTTGAGTTTGGAAACTACAACAATGTTCGAGATCTAAGGAGAGTAATCGATAGGTCGTATAAAGCGAGCATCAAGAAGTTTATCAGGTTCTTCTTTAACTAGCAGTGCCCCTTTAGGGTGCATTTTACAAATCTTTTGGCAAATAGGTTTAATAGTATTGTCAAGGACAATATTATGCATCACAATGGTCGGGTCTATTCCTGGCATATCAGAATATTTCCCAACAAATATCTCAGGAAAATCATGAAGTAAAGTGGTTGTATCTTTTTGTTCTTCATCATCAAGACACTACCCGATTTTAATGACTTTATCTTGATCATTAATGTCCATAAATACATCAATCGTATCTCCTAAAGGGAATGCATTGAATTTAGGACTTTCAGATTCCAACCATTCTTCATTGATATCACTTATTGTTGGTATGTGGCGATTGATCATGCTATATTGTATAGCCCATGGTATACTGTACACCCTAGCCCCTATCCTTGCCGGGGTTCGGGGCCAAGCTGGGCCCTGGGCGGGGGTTCGGGGGTGGCAACCCTCGAGAAAAATTTTCTTCCTACTTTTTTGCGTGATCACTGAAAAAGGGAAAAATCAATGAAAAAGGAAAAATCTAATTTTGTAGAACCCAAAAATCTGGAAGCTTCTAAGCTTGATAAAAAGGGGTTTGGATGGGTATTTCAGTATGATGAAAAACGTGATTATTCACAAGATTGTAATAGGTTTTACACTGGATAATAAAAGTATTGGATGGCTGTGGTTTGGTGGATGTAGCCCGGATTGGGTGAACCACGTTAAATTCTCTATGTTATGATTTATTTTATGTGTGTTTTAGTTTCTCTGTTTATTAAATAGATCTACATTTAATTATTAGATATCTGCCATCTCTACCCCTAACAAGTGGTATCAGAGCGGGCTGTGTTTCGATTATCATCTATAGGAAAGGTCTCACGGTTGAGTGGGAGCAATGGCAGATGAGGGTAAGAAGGTTGAGAAGTTTAATGGGTAGAACTATCAGTTATGGAAGATGCAGATGGAGGACTATCTCTATCAGAAGGATTTATGGCGGCCATTGGAAAGGAAAACCAAGAAACCTACAGCAATGTCAGATGAGGACTGGGAGATCTTGGATAGAAAGGCTCTTGGCAGTATTCGTTTGTGCCTAGCACAAACAGTGGCATTCAATATTACAAAAGCAAAGACAACTCAAGAGTTGATGGAAACCACGAAAAGTTATATGAAAATCCTTCGCTTGAATAAGGTATTTCTTATGAAGCGTTTATTTAATATGAAAATGGTAGAAGGTGGGCAGTTATTGATCATTTAAATGAGTTTAATATGGTCACCAGTCAATTAACTTCTGTAAAAGTAAACTTTGATGAAGAAGTTAGGGCTCTTTTGATTCTGTGTTCTTTGCCTGAAAGCTGGAATAGCTTGGTAATGGCTATTAGCAATTGTTTCTAGTTCAAATAAATTGAAGTTTGATGATGTTGTTGGTGTTATTTTGAGTGAAATTCGTAGGAAAAGCTCGGTGGAACATCCACATCAGGTAGTGTTTTGAATGCAGAAAGCAGGGGCAAAACAAAGGAGAGAGGAAACAATTCTGGAAATCATGGGAAGTCACAAGGAAAATCAAAGGATAGAAAGTCCCAATCTAGAGACAAGAAAGATTGTTGGTACTGTTGTAAGCCAGGTCATTTGAAGAAAGATTGTTGGTCTCGAAAAAATAAAAGAGACAGAAAGGAAGGAAGTAAAGAGGCAAATGTGGTAAGTAATAAATCTGATGAGGATGCTTTGATTCTTTCCCTTGATAATGCTGATGATTCTTGGGTGTTAGATTCAGGGGCTTTATTTCATGCTACCCCCCATAGAAGTTATTTTCTTGATTATGTCCAAAGGGATTTTGGGTTGGTTTATTTAGGAGATAACGAACCCTGTCAAATTGTTGGAAAGGGAAGAATCAAGATTAAGTTGCAAAATGAGAATCATTGGCTACTACATGAGGTAAGGCATGTTCCAAAGATAAGTAGAAATTTAATTTCAGCAGAGCAACTAGATGATGAAGGTTGTGTTGTTATTTTTAGTGATAAAAATTGGAGGGTCACAAAGGGTGCCTTAGTGGTAGAAAAAGGTGTGAAAGTAGGCACCTTATATCTTTGTACAGGTCATACTGTTCCTTCTACTTTAATTGTTATAAAAAAAGGTCAATGTTTAGGAACAATTGTTGTAGTTCAGAAGGTAGAAGATCATACAATTGCTGTGGACTCTAAATCAGCACTGTGGCATAATAGACTTGGGCATATGAGTGCAAAAGGTATGAAAGTACTTCATTCAAATAATATTTTACCAGGTCTAAAATGTGTTAATATGGATTTCTATGAAAGTTGTGTGTATGGAAAACAAAAGAGAGTTAGTTTTCTCAAGGATGGGAAGCAAAAGAAAGATGAGAAATTGGAGCTTGTGCATACAGATGTATGGGGACCAACTCAGGTATCTTCTCTCGGTGGCTCTCTGTATTATGTTACATTCATTGATGATGCAACTAGGAAGGTATGGATTTATTTCCTTAGGCAAAAATCTGATGTATTTGAAACCTTTAAAAAATGGAGAAGCTTGGTTGAGAATGAGACGGGTAAAAGGTTAAAATGTCTTAGATATGATAATGGTGGTGAGTATTGCAGTAAATATTTTGAAGATTATTGTTCCTCAAATGGTATTCGTAGGCAGAAAACGGTTCCAAGGACTCCACAGGAAAATGGAGTGGCTGAGCGCATGAATAGAACAATAATGGAGCATGCACGGACTATGATATTGCATGTTGGGCTACCTTTAAAAATGTGGGCAGAGACTATAAACACTACTATTTATTTAATTAATAGAGGCCCCTCTAATCCTTTGGGTTGTGGTATTCCAGAGGAAGCATGTAAATGTAAGAAGGTGAATTATTCTTTTCTCAAAACCTTCGGTTGTGAAGCATTTGCACATGTAGATTCTGAAAAATAGAACCAAGCTTGATGCAAAATCAAAGAAATGTGTATTTGTTAGATATGGCATTGATGAATTTGGTTATAGGCTTTGGGATTTTGAAAATAAAAAAATTGTGAGAAGCAGGGATGTCATATTCAATGAGAAAGTGTTGTACAAAGATTGTTGCAACAGCATGAGAAGAAAGAAAATGATTATGTTGTGTTGGATGATATTCCAAACAATGATGTTCGTGGTTCCTCATCAAACAACAACAACAACAAATACCACAAACTCCTGTTAGATGATCTTCAAGGATAAGTAGACCTCCAGAAAGATTCTCTCCCTCTTTGTATACTATTTTGTTAATTGATACTGGTGAACCAGAATATTATGATGAAGCTATGCAGGTGGACACCAAGGTTCAGTGGGAGCATGGAATGGAAGAAGAAATGGGCTCCTTGCTGAAAAACAAGACTTGGGAATTATGCAAGTTGCCTGCAGGTAAAAAGACTTTACCAAACAAATGGATTTATAGGCTGAAAGAGGAGGATGGAGGTAAGAAAAGATTTAAAGCCAGATTAGTTGTAAAGGGATTTGCACAGAAATAGGGTATTGATTTTGATGAATTTTTTCTCCTGTTATTAAAATGACTTCTATTCATATTTTTTTTAAGTATTGTGGTTACTGAAGATTTGCATTTAGAACAGCTTGATGTTAAAACAACCTTTCTCCATGGTGATTTGGAAGAGGAAATATATATGGAACAACCACAAGGATTTGAGATCAAAGGTAAGGAGAAACTAGTGTGCAGATTGAAGAAAATTTTATATGGCTTGAAGCAAGCACCTCGGCAATGGTACTTGAAATTTGATAGTTTTATGGCTGAGAAAGGCTATAGACGGTGTAATTCTGACCATTGTGTTTATTTTAAGAGGTTGGATAATGACAACTACATTATTTTATGTTTATATGTTGATGACATGCTTGTAGCTGGGTCTAACATGGATCACATAAGTGAGTTAAAACAATAGTTAACAAATTATTTTGCTATGAAGGATTTGGGGGCAGCAAAACAAATCCTTGGTATGAAAATTTGTAGAGATAGGAAAAATAGAAAATTGTTTTTATTTCAGGCTAATTATGTTGAAAAGGTGTTGCAAAAATTTTATATGGAGAATGCAAAAGCTGTCAGCACACCTTTGCCTAGTCATGTCAAATTGACTAAGGATAGGTGTCCAAAGACACAAGAGGAGGAAGAAAAAATGTCCAAGGTACCATATGCTTCAGCTATAGGCAGTTTGATGTATGCCATGGTATGCACGAGACCGGATATTGCACATGCTGTAGGAGTTGTTAGCAAGTATTTGAGTCATCCTGGAGTTTAGCATTGGAATGCGGTAAAATGGATTCTCAGGTATTTAAGAGGTACATCCAATAATTGTTTATGTTTTGGGGGCTCTAATACTAATTTAAAAGGCTATGTTGACTTAGATTTAGTAGGGGATATAGATACCATGGCTAAGTACCATAGGTTATGTATTTATAGTTGGTGAGACAGCAGTGAGTTGGATTTCTCGCTTGCAGAAGGTGGTTGCTTTATACACCACAGAGGCAGAGTATGTTGCTACAACAGAGGTGAAAAAGGAGATGATATGGCTTCAACTTTTCATGGATGAGTTGTGAAAACAACAGGCTAGAAATTACTTGTTTACAGATAGTTAGAGTGCTATACATCTTGCAAAGAATTCTACTTTGTATTCTAAAAAAAACACATACAATTGAGATATCATTTCATTCGGTTAGTGTTGGAGGATGGACAGGTCAACCTGGACAAGATACATATAGATGTCAATCCACCAGATATGTTTACGAAGGCAGTGACAAGGGAGAAGCTGAGCCCCTCTTCAGCTTCAGTTGGTCTTCAAGGTTGAATTCAAGTATAATAGAGCAGCAGGGTCCAAGGTCCTTATTTCCAGTGGGATCTGTAATTGCAGTAGTCTCATCCAGAATCAGTCTCCAAGTGGGAGATTGTTGGTATGTGGCGACTGATCATGCTATACTATATAGCCCATGGTATACTGTACACCCTAGCCCCTATCTTTGTCGGGGTCTAGGGCCAGGCTGAGCCTCGGGTGGGGGTTCAGGGGTGGTAGCCCCCGAGAAAAATTTTCTTCCTACTTTTTCACGTGATCACTGAAAAAGGGAAAAATCAATGAAAAAGGAAAAATCCGATTTTGTAGAACCCAAAAATCTGGAAGCTTCTAAGCTTGATAAAAAGGGGTTCGGATGGGTATTTGAGTATGATGAAAAATGCAATTATTCGCACGATTGTAATAGGTTTTACATTGGATAATAAAAGTATTGGATGGCTGCAGTTTGGTGGATGTAGCCCGGATTGGGTGAACCACGTTAAATTCTTTGCGTTATGATTTATTTTGAGGTGTGTTTTAGTTTCTCTGTTTATTATATAGATCTGTATTTAATTGTTAGATATCTGCCATCTCTAACCCTAACACTTATTTCTTGCTCAGTAATATTTATGGTACGTGAAATGTGTTTAAGGGAAGCGAGCGAGGATGAGGTACCATAAACACCAAGTATGTGTTTCAAAGCCTCATCACTATCGATAGACAACCATGAAGGTGGGAGAGTTGGAAAAGCAAGTCAAGATGAGTAAGGGTGAGTTTGTGTTGTGGCTGACATGTGATCATATTGATATTTAATGATGGTCGTTGAGTAGCTTTAGTTGTTTTAGAAAAAAGAGTATCCCAATCCCGTTTTCATTTCTTACGTATTTGGTTCAATAGGAACATGAATACCTTGTTCATGTTTTCCACACCATTTTCCATTATAACCCAATTGTTTGAAAAATGTATAACCTTTCCCATAAAGTCTTTCCATTTCGCACAGTGAAGGTGGGGATTGATGATCTATCTCCTCAAAATTTGTTGTGTATTTTGCATTTTCATCTGTATTGTAAGAGATAGATGTATGAGAGAATTTTTCATAATTTTGAGTGGACATAATAGCTGATTGGTCAGGATCTTCATCGGATGTCTTCATAAGCATGTAATCCCCCATAAATGAAGGTGTGAAATCTAAAGATCCCCAATCATCACCAAGTAATGTAGATGGTAATTCTGTGTCATGTTGTTTATTGTCAAGAGGATCAATGTGTGAGGCTGGAATTAATGTTTTGAAAGGACTTGTGATTCTCGTTGTAAGGTGCAAACAATTCTCAGGTTCGGGGTCAATTTCAATTTGATATATATGATTTTTATAAACATACTTCATGATACGGTGAAGAGTTGAAGGGATTGCATTCATTTCATGAATCCATGGTCAGCCTAGAAGAAGATTATATGAAAGTTCATGCGGCATGACATGGATAGGAGTCTACAAAGTAACTACTCCAACCGTAATAGGTAAAGTGATGACCCCTAGTGGGTGTTTTGTTATATTATCAAGCCCTCAAATAGAAAGAGTCAGGTTTTATCTATGATCTATCCACTTTCAAGCAATCAAGGAGGCTCACACTACACACATTAAGAGCATAACCATTATTGATAAGAGTACACTTGATACCTGTGAGATGAAATTGGGCAATGATCATAAAGGCATCATGTTGTTTTCGTAGCTCTAAAGGAGGAAGATCATGTTGATGAAAAGTGATGTCAAGACTATGCTTTTGAACAAAAGTAGCCACATCACTAGGAGTAGTTCCAGGAGGGACTATTATCTGTTTCAAGGTAGTTTGAAGGATGGTATTATAACTTGGTGAATTTTGAAGTAAGTTCCAAAGAGAAATTTTAGCAAGAGTATTCTTTAATTGTTCAACAAGATCATACTCCTTTGTGGGTGGGAGGTAACGAGGAGCACTAGGTAGATTAGGTAAGGGTAATGATGGTGGAATGATTTGTGGTGGTTGTGGGTTATTTCGTGTGTTATTGTATTCATAGCAATAGTATCGTCACTAGATTGTTGTGATACATTAGAGGGATGTAGGGGATGTGAGGGTGGGTAAAGGGTAAGTTTTTGGTTTATTGGAAGGATGGAGTGGATGTGAAGGGGGATAAAGAATAGTTTTGGTTGAACTACATGACTATCCTTAACACGAGATATACCATTACAAACCATAGTGGATGAATTAAATAGGATAGAGTCTTGAAGAGACTCATCTTTCAAAGGCAAGTCATCACTCTCAAAAGGTTGTAAGGGTGAACTATCATGTATCGAAAGGAGTTTACCACAAACCTTAGTAGATGGCTTATGTGAGATGAAGTCTTCAAGGCCTTCATCTAATAAAGAAAAGTCATCATGATCAAAGGGTTTGAGGGAAGGTGTTTCAGTAAGAGTTGGACATGTCTCATTACAAGTGTTAGAGGATGAAGTGAGTGAGATGACACCCTTGAAGGTTTCATCTAACTTGTCAACATCATCCTACTAAGTGGCTTGGATGTCATGTTATTTCAAATTTGAATTATATGCTTAATGGGATCGTTTGAGGTATTGTTTGATTAGTTTTGGAGATTTGCTATAGTTTCCTCAATGTAAGCTAATCGAAAAGGACTACGAAAGATAACTGAAAATGGAATTTGTAAAAATTATAAGACCATCCATAAATGCCATGAGGAGAAATGAAATCTATGCTAAGAAAATAGAGAAAATCCAAACTAAAATAGAAAGGAAATAACAGAAAACAAAAATATGCAATGCAAGAAAGTAAAATTTGGAAATTTTGATAAAAAAACTATAAAGATACTGATTCGCCCTAGGTGGCAAATGAGTCCCAGGAGATGATTTTTTTAATGTTTTTCTGATTTTTTATTATTTTTTTGTATTTTTCTGGAAAATATGAACTTTGTACACTGTAACTTCATATTGCAAATACAAAATTGAAAGAAATGCCCTAATTTAAGATAAAGAATGCTTGTACTAAGGCAATGTTTTTTTAATTATTTTAAGAAATCTAAATTATGCAAGAGCCTACAATGATGAAGAATTAAAATGAAATTTAGAAATGCAAATCAGAATGTTATAATGTTCAAAATTTTGGGTTCACCAAAATATAACATAGATTTTAGGACCCGAAATGCTTGCTATCTTCCTAAGTTTTTCACCTAGAAAGAGAGAGATTTAGATCCTAAAATGCTAGATGTACATTCAAATAAGGAAATGTATGATGTAATGTGATCTAAATGACCTTAACTAAATGTAGTTGATTGATTAGAATGATCTAAAATGACTGAAAAACTAAGATTTATGCCTTGTTTGAAAACACAGTGTGATATACAAATGAATAGAAATAATGATAAAAAATGCAATATTTAACTAAACAAAGGGCTATTTCTAAGAATGTGTGCACCTAGAAAGTTGTAGAGGACTGAATGACATATTGAAAATTTGATGAAATCTAGAATTTAGCTGACTGGGACTCATTCACCAAGGGTGGCGAATCAATCCCAAGTCAGGTATTTTTCTGAACAAAACCTGATTTTTGATTGTTGGGGACTTGAAACAGCTTTAAACTCACTTCTACATTTCAGGTGGGACTCATTCACCAAGGGTGGTGAATCAATCCACCTACAAATTCAAGATTCAGATCTACACCTTGATACTTCTACAACAAATTCTGACATAGTCTTCATTCCAGATCTCTGAAAATCCTTGCAAAATAACTTAAAATTGTTGATCTAATGTGGGGTTTTCCTTATTCAAACCCCTAGATTGGTAATCAAACCTTGAATAGAGAGAAATATGCATAAACCCTAATCTTAGATGTGTCAAAGACTAGGAAAGGCTGAATCGTGACAAAAACCCTATTCTATTGCTCTAGAATAGGTTATGCAAGAATGATTGAAAGGATGCAAGATCTCTATCCTAGAAACCTTACAACACATAAAACAAGGATAAGAAATAACATTCAAATGCTAAATAATCCCAATAAAGACCTTGATATGAAGATTGAGTAACAATGGAAGATGGAATCAATAGGAAACCAAGTCCTTAGGCATGATTTGGTGGCTAGTTACACCTCTTCACCCTAGATTTCTTCATGATTCACCATAGGCATCCATCATCAAACCTTTTCAATGTTGGATCTTGACAATGTGAGTGAGCTCCAAGACCTACAAAAACCCTAGTTTATTGTCCTAAAACTTCAACTTTTGCTTATGAACTTTGTTGTAGAATGCTTTTTACTCTAGAGATGATAAAAAGTGATTAAGAAGATGTGTAAAATGACTTGAAATATGTATTTATAGGCAACAACACCTTATTTTCCCATTAATTAGACCTTAGAGGCCGACATTCACTGAAAAGAAGAACAAAATTAATTAAATTCTCGCTTGATTTTGAACTTTCCCTCAAAGGGGACTCATTGCCACCCTTAGCGAATGGGTCCCACCATAGGGAACTCATTCACCAAGGGTGGCAAATGGATCCCACTACTGTCATTTGAAGGTGGGTTGTCGGGATATGATGTCATTAAGTGTTGTTTGTCAGGTTTTATGTGGTTTCTCATGTGAAAGGGGCCTCTAGATCAAAATTAATAGGTCTAAGGGGCCTATAAATGCCATTTTAAGGGGTAAATGATATGAGGGGACTTAAAAGTGGGTCTAAGTATACATGAAATTGTCTCTTTCTTCAAGAGGGTCCAATTTTTGATGGTACACTAAGTTTTCTTAGAGTAAGTTAGATTCCATTCCTTCATCTATTCTTGGAAGAATAGACCCATTCAACATTTATTTACTTGTTAATAGTTTTAAATTAAGTAACAGTGTAATAGATTTTGGTGCATCTAATAATGTAATGCTCACCAAAGTAGCTACTACTTTGGAATTAAATCTTACAAAGATTTTGAGCCATTGCTTCTCTATGGAGGATAAACAAGTGCCCTTGATTGAGAAAATAAAGGATGTGTAGTTTTCCTTTATTGCATTTCCGGACAAGAAAATCAAGATGACAATCTTGGTTGTAGATGTCCCTACATCCTATGGTATTTTTCTTGGACTAAATTTCTGCAAGGATGTAGGAGGTGAGTTGAATATGGATATGTCTGAAGTCCAAATACCTATCAAGGGTGTTATACAAAATTTTCTTCCTAAAAGGGAATAAAAAAAAATTATGACCAAGTCAGATGATCCAAGATCTCAAATCTTGTTTGAGTCTTCAAGTATGGGAAGATACTTTTTACAGATGGATGAAGATGTTGAATCTTCAAATAAAAAGATAAGCAATGATTCAAACTAATGACTCATTCATTTCAGAGAAAGAATAATCTTCTTTAGAAGAATTGTCTTTAGAAGAATTGTCTTTAGATGATTTGTCATTTACAGATAGTGAAATTGCATCTAAAGAAGAAGTTTCAAGTTTTGAAGCTACCAGAATTGGTGATTCAAATGACATTTGGACAATTGAGTTTGATGATAGTTTCTATTCCACAGGTTCAGGAGCAAGAGTTGTTTTTATTTCCTCACAAGGAAAATTCTTTCCTTTTTCTTTTAAACTCTAGTTTGACAACACTAACAATACTGCAGAGTATGAAGTGTTGTTGTTAGGAATAGAAGTTGCATGAAGGAAAGGGATAAGACATTTGCATGCTCAAGGTGATGTTGAACTAGTCATTTTCCAAGTGAGAAACTTGTATCAAACTAAGAATGAACAATTAAGGCATTATCGTAACTTGGTTCAATGGGACAACATTGAAGAGTTTGAAGCTTTTAATATTTTCATTGTCCCAAGAGAGTATAATGACATAGTTGATTATTTAGCAGTATTAGATACACTCTTGATTCCACACAAATATTTCCATGGTTCTACCTACACTATTGAGCTGGTTTTTCATTTGAGTGTTCCAAACAATTTAGAAAATTGGAAAATTTTCAATGATGACCACTAGATTGTGGCCTTTATAGAGAAGGGAAAAAATTGATGAATTATACTCTGAAGGTAGTGATTCTCCTCCCTAGGAGTTTATTTATGAAATGTATCCTATTACTAGTGAAGATTTTCTACAACTCAAAGGAAATAATATTCCCAAGAGGTTGGTATCCCTAGAAATAATTTTGGACAAACATGACCATTGTGTCAAAAAGTAACAACAATACAATTCCAAATCATCTAATGAGGTTGAGAAAATCAACTTGGGAATCAAAGCGTATCCTAAAATGGTAAACATCAAAAAATATTGTACTCTTGAAGAGAAAGATCAATTTGTTGAATTGTTATGGAAGTATATTGATGTACTTGCATACTCATATGAGGATTTGAAGCCTTTTCACCCAAAGGAATTTCAAAATAAGATTTCACTAAAGGTGGGATCATTGCCTTATAAATAGAAGCAAAGGCAGTATAATCCTACAAGTCTTAGAGAGGTGTCGGCAACATGGAATTTATTTGAATCCAAATAATTCAATTTTTGGGGTTATAGAGGGAAAAATTCTTAGTCACATTGTGTCCAAAGAGGGTATAAAAATTGATCCCAAATGGGTCAAAGAAATTCAAGCTCTTACTTTTCCTGTGAGTAAGAAACTAGTTCATTCTTTCTTTGGTAAGGTGAATATCTTGTGAAGGTTTGTCCCTGACTTTGTTGAGAAAACACATAATTTTATTAATATGATGAAGGGAAATACTACTTTTCATTAGTCTAAAGAAGGAAAAGTTATGTTCAATGATATTAAAGAAGCTATTTCACATGCACAGTGTTAGTTTTCCCAAATTACACTAAGGAGTTCATTATGTATAGTTATGCTTACGAGCATACACTTTCAACAATTTTGGTGCAACAAAATAGTGAGGGATTTGAGTCCCCTATTGCATTTATGAATTTTCCATTGAAAACTCATGAATTGAAGTACTCTCAAATGGAAAAGCATGCATTCATTGTGGTGAAGGCAATGAAGCATTTTTGGTTCTACATACTTAACAGTCATGTCACTCCACTAGTGCTTGATTCTACCGTCAAGTCCATCTTGAAACAACAAGAGTTTGGTACGAAAAGAGGCAACTAGATTGCCAAAATTCAATAGTATGACATGGATATAAAGCCCACCAAGTTAGTGTGTGGTAAAGGTTTGTGCTAGCTTATTTCTGACAACAATCCTGATCAAGTTTCCAATTCTAAGGAGGTAAGTTCTAAAGATATTCCAACTATTCTATTCGTTACTACAACTAATGAATGGTATTCCAATATCACTTACTTTCTAACATATGGAGAATTTTTGGAGTGTTTGATGCATAAGGAGAAAAGGACAATCAATCTTAAGGCAACAAATTTTGTCTTATGGGATAATGGTTTGTACAAAAGGATCTTGGATGGAACTTTTCTACGTTGTGTTGACAAGGCACAACAAAGCAAGCTACTAGAATCTTTCCACAACTTGGCATGTGGAGGACATTTTTTTGCACCATTTATAGCTCACAAAATTTTGTGAGATAAGTATGATTGGCCTACCTTGTTTCAAGATGCATACAATTGGGTGCACAGATGTGCACTATGTCAGTAGTTCATAGGAAAGCCTAAGTTGGTTGCTCTTCCACTAAAGCTAGTTATCATTGAAAAGCCCTTTCAGAAATGGGGCATTGACTTCATTTGCATTTTAAATCCACCTTCAAGTGTAGGGAATTATTATGTTTTGTGGTCACCGAAAAAGTAACCCTTCTACTTTTTCTGACTCGTTTGGGCCCTCCTTGTGATTTTGGCTTAATATTTCCTTGATTTAATGTTGTACTATGGATAACACATTCACATTAGGTCTTGGGCCCTTGTGAACTAACAAGACTTAAATGGTACCTTACCTAAGTGTTGAAAAGTGTTGTAACAAACTTTCACACATTTCTAGGGTCTTGTTAATGTATTTCACCTAAATAACCTCTTTTCATCACTTTCAGTAAAAGTAACCCTTCTAAGTGATTTTGGCATTTCCTTGATTTAATGTTGTAATGGATAACACATTCACATTAGGTCTTGGCCCTTGTGAACTAACAAGACTTAAATGGAGTGTTGTATTTGTCTAGGGTCTTGTTAATGTATTTCACCTAAATAACTTTTTCATCACTTTTAACCCTTCTAATTTGGGCCCTCCTTGTGATTTTGGCTTAATATTTCCTTGATTTAATGTTGATGGATAACACATTCACATTACTTGGGCCCTTGTGAACTTCTTAAATGGTACCTTATAAGTCTGTGTTGTAACAACTTTCACACTTTTCTAGGGTCTTGTTAATGTATTTCACCTAAATAACCTCTTTTCATCACTTACCCCTTATTTCAAAGGTGTTGGACCTATTTTCCCAGGGTGGCGAATGAGTCCCCTTTAGCTTAAAATTTAGATTTAATTTAAAATTTTGTCAGGTTTTTTTTCTGCAAGATCTAAGGTTGGCCTATAGTGTTGTAATTTTAGGAATTATTAAGTAATTGAGTATAAATACTGTTAGAAGATTAATCTTTACTTGGTAAAGGTTATTCTTTAATTGTAATTATTTATTAACTTGTAGGACTATTCCAAAGGAATCCCTACAAGTCTTTTGTCTTTTTTTTTCATCTCACACATGTGTGAGGATGGCTTATTTTTAATTCCTTTATTAAGGAATATTTGTAACCTCCTCCTTAAGAGGTGACACTTTGCACACACATAGATGAATGGTGGCATTCATTGAGCTGGGAGTTACATTCTAACTCCTCCTTCTCACCTCTACTTATTGAGGTGCCTCTCCTCTCATTCTTTAAGATTCAAGCAAGCAAGCTAAGGCTGAAGCTCTCTCTCTCTCTTTGTATTATTCTTTAGGCATTTTTCCTCCATTCATAATATTGGGGTTTTTTTTCTTGTTTTTTCCTCTTAACAAATTCTTGTGTCTCTCTTGCTTTGGTGGTGCTTGGTTTTTCTTCTTCAATCTATTTGGTAATATCTTTCCTTCAAACAATTACCCATTTATTAGTTCTTTCCATTGCTCTTTTCTATTTCCTTCCATGGTATCAGAGCTTGGTATTACTAATATTTTGTGAGCTACATTGTTGAAGGTTTACCATATTTTTAAGCACACCATTGGAGACACTCTCAAAGAGGAGAAGAAGAGAAAAGTGTCTAATCTTGGTTGTTTTTTGTCTTCTACCCTATTTTTCTTGTGCAGGATTTCATTTCTAAGTTTTTTTTTTTTTTCAAATTTTAAATCTATGCAGGTTTCTATATTTGTTACAAATTTCAAATATTTTGTATAAAGTTTTCTAATTTTTTTGCTAAATATCAATTTAAATCTAAAAACAAATATTTATAATTTGCATGCATATTTAGATTTTTGCAAAAAATTTAGAAACCCTCAAATAAAGGGTTATATTTCATTTTTTTATCTGTAATTTTTTTTTACAATATCAGAATAAATATGTAAAAAAATCTCTATATTTTACATTTTGTAAAAAAAATCAATTTTTTTTAGGGATCTTACCTAGTTCAAAAATTATTTTTAGATAAAGGCTAATCTGCTTTTTTGCAAATCTATAGAAAATTTCTCTATAGTTGCATGTTCAAATTTCTATAAAAAATCGATTTAAAAAAAAAAATCTCTACAATTTATTCATATCTGTCTACTAAATTTGTACAAAATTCATTAATTTTTCTTTTAAATCTGTATAATAGATTAAATTTAAAAAGAACAATTTATTTTCTTTTAAAAAATCATTCAATGTTATAATCTCTTTTTTTAAATACTAATAAATGGGTGATCCCACAATAGTGGTTTACAATTTTTGGCCAAACTGGACACTGAAATTATTATTTTTAACTAAATCTTCACATTCGGGCACCTATAGTGGCTACACCGTGAAGAATTTGAAGATGATGCAAACTAGAGTCTCGTCACATTTTGTCTTTAGATTCTAAAATTATTTTTTTCAATTTTTTTGGAATTAGATTGCACTTCTTTTTCCATCTCCCACGAAAACTGATTTTTTTCAAAAAATTGCATTTTTAAAAAGTGACGCACATCGTATAACGCATTACTTTTTTTCGTGAAGGATAAAATTCTAATTCTTTTGAATTTAGATTCGTAACTCTGATATATCTAGTGCTTCCACTTGGTTAGATAGTTTTTTATTGAATATTTTTTCTTTAATCGAGTTTCGATGTCAAACCAATTACAATTCAAACATAGCGTGACCATATACCGCATAACTTTTTTTGTATATATTGATTTTTTTTTTTGTTGGATCAAGGACTTCAATATAGCCATATTTTTCAAACTTTTTTTTTGATAATCTTCTATTTTTCCACATGTGCAAAACAAAGACCTTCATTTTCGATGAAAACCCTATGTTTAATAAAACTAAAAAAACAAATACATAATAAAACCAAAACATATTAAAATTATACTCAATGGATAGCTCATTCGGAGGACTACCTGATTCCAATTGGGTTTGTGAAGATTCATCCATTTTCATCCTCAACTCGAGCTCTGAAGTGCCAAAATTCAAGGTTTTTTTGTGTCTCAAGGGGGATGAGGAATAAGGGGGGTTCGAGTGAACCCCCTTTTATAAGGGGTTTTGTTGAATTTTTTGGCGGGAAAGCACTAAAAGGGTTCGCCCGAACCTAGGTTCTAGCGAACCCCTAATGGGTTCAGTCGAACCAATAGGTTCGTACAAACCCCTAAAATGAAGTTTTTTTCCATGTATTCATTTTTTGTGAGTTTTCCTTCCTCACTTCAATTGTAAACCACTATTGTGGCTTCACCAAAATACAAAAACAATAATGAAATAAGGCTTCAACCCTCTCTCTAGCCATCTCCATTGCTTGTTGTTTGTAAGTTTCCACCATTGCAAATCCTTCTTTTGGATGGTTTAGAAGTTAAATTAGATAATCTTATATTAATTCATCTTATTCTTAAAAAGCGTCTTCCTAGACAATTTCAGCAATTCATTACTAATATCCATGCTCAATTAGCTATTCCTTCTTTAGCTACTCAATTAACTTATGATATTTTTCGTGATTTATTAAGACAAGAAGAGGCTAAGTTAATTCAATTTGGTACTCTTAAGTCTAATGAACATGCATTCTTGTCTAATCATAGGCAAAATTTTAAACCTCATTCTAAACAACAACATTATAATTCCAAACCTCATTATAATAATGGAAATGATCCTAGAAATTTTAACTCTTCTAATAAACCACATTGCACTTATTGTAATAAGGATGGTCATTGGAAAAACACTTGTTTTAAAAAGAAAAATGAGAAAAATCCTATGAAGCAAAATAATCAACAACAAAATAAACCTAATAATAATAAGTTTCAAAATAATGCAAATCAATCTAGATGTGCTTTTACTTGTAGTTCTAATGTTTCTCAACCTCTTGAATGGGTTATTGATTTAGGTGCATCTCAACATGTTACTTCACATAAAGAAGTTTTTGAGTCTATGCAACCTGATATATCTAATGTTCCTCTTCAACTTGCTAATAATCATACTTGTAAAGTAGAAGCAATTAGAGATGTGAATGTTCCTAATGGTAAATTGCATGATGTTTTATATGTTCCTAAATTAAAGACTAACTTGCTTTCAGTTGCTAAGCTTTTTCAAGATTATAAAATAGAGTTTTACAAAGATATGTGCTATGTTATTGTTCCAAAACAAAACAAGATAATTTCTAATGCTAAATTAGACAATGATAATTTGTTCAAATTTTATGAGTTTGCTCACTCTAGATGCTCTTTAATATATACCATTGATTTCAATGTTTGGCATGAAAGACTTGGTCATATAAATGCTAACAATATTGCTTTAATGCAAAAGTTTAATAGGGTAGATGGATTGCCTAGTATTTTTCCATCTAAAATTGTATGCACATGATGCATGAGTGGTAAGATGCATAGGGAGTCCTTTCCACATGGTCAATCATGGAGGGCAACTCATAAGTTGCACCTAGTTCATAGTGACCTTTTGGGACCCATGGAGAATAAATCCATCCAAGGATCAAGGTATGCCCTTAATTTTGTTGATGATTTTTCTAGAAGAACTTGGATCTGTTTTCTTCATAGTAAGGATCAAGTTCTTGATATATTTTCTGAATTTCATAAATTTTTTGAAAGGCAATCTAGTTTTAAACTTAAAATTCTTAGAATTGATAATGGTAAAGAATATGTGAACTTTGCTTTTAATAGTTATTTGAAATCATTTGGTATTAAGCATGAGCTAACTATTCCCTATACACCTCAACAAAATGGTGTAGTGGAAAGGAAGCATAGAACTATTGTTGAAATGGTTAGATGTATGTTACATGCTAAAAATATGTCTTATAAATTTTGGGTAGAAGCTATGTTTTGTGCTACTTACATTATTAATAGGACTCCTACTAAAGATTTAAAGGATATAACTCCTGAAGAAGCTTGATTTGGTAGGAAGCCCAATCTTAAGCATTTAAGGATTTTTGGTTCAATTGCTTATGTTCACAAACCTAAACAAAAGAGGCAAAAATTAGATGCTAAATCTTCTTATCATATTTTTGTTGGTTATGATGAACATTCTAAAGCTTATAGAGTTTATAATCCTCTTACTAACAAAGTTAAAGTTGCTAGAGATGTATGCATTGCTGAAAATGGTATTCATAATTGTTCTAAAGTGCATAATATTGATTCTTCTCAAAATAAAGTTATTGTTGTGGAGGAAACTCCTCAAGTTGAAACTCCTCTTAACCCTCCTAATGTATCTCTTACTCATAGTGATAGTGATGATGAAAATATTGAAATTTCTCCTCATGATTCTTCTTTTAGTGATGATACTCCTACATCTAAAAGAATGCCAAAATGGTTTAAAAAAATTTTGCAAGAAAGTGAGGATTATTTAACTAAAAATCCACCTAAAAGAAGAAAGGAAAATTATTGTAATTATGCTTTGATGTCTAACATTATGAATTCAAATGATCCTCAAACTTATAAACAAGATAACGATCAACTTCATTGGAAAAAGTCTATGCACTTGAAGAATATGATACTTTAATTGCTAATAATACTTGGAATTTAGTTCCATTACCTCAAGGTAAGAATCTTGTTTCATGCAAATGGTTGTAGAAAACTAAGGTTAATGCAAATAATGAAGTTAGCAAGTTTAAAGCTAGATTATTTGCTAGGGGCTTCTCTCAAGTTGAAGGATTATATTATAATGAAACATTTTCTCCAGTAGCTAAGATGCCAACTATTAAATTAGTTCTTGCTTTAGCTTCTCATATGCATTGGCCTATTCATCAAATGGATGTTAAAAGTGCATTTTTAAATGGTGATTTACATGAAGAAATTTATGTCTCAACCTTTTGGTTTCATTAAGGAAGGTAATGAAAATCTTGTTTTCAAATTGAAGAAATCAATTTATGGTTTAAAGAAATCTCCTAGAGAATGGTATTTAAAGATCAATTCTTTCTTTCTATCTCAAGGTTTCATTAGAAGTAAAAATGATCCAAATTTATATATTAAGAATAGTGAAGATGATATTGTGATTATTATTTTATATGTTGGTGATTTAATTATCATTTGTAGTTCTAACAATTTGATTAGTGATGTTAAGTCTCAACTCAATCAACAATTTCAAATGACTGATTTAGGCCTATTACATTATTTTTTGGGTATGCAAATTTGGCAAACACCTAAAGGTATTTTTCTTTCTCAACATAAATATGCTCAAGATCTCTTAGATAGATTTAAAATGAATGATGCAAAGTGTGTTTCTACTCCTTGTGAATTAGGAACTAAATTAATGGTTGATATGGAAACTCCTTTTGTTGATCCTACTTTATATAGGCAATTAGTAGGAAGTTTAAATTATCTAACTCTTACTAGACCTGATATTTCTTATAGTGTTGGATTGGTTTCTAGATTTATATCTAAACCAAAGAAAACTCATTTTAAAGCTGCAAAAAGAATTTTAAGATATGTTAAAGGAACTCTTAATCTTGGTCTCTTTTATGATGCAAATTGTGATTTTTCTTTAAAAGGTTATACTGATTCAGATTTAGGAGGTGATCCCAATGATGGGAGATCCACTTGTGGTTATTGTTTCCTTGTTGGATTAGGTGCAATCTCATGGAATAGTAAGAAACAACAATCTACTTCTCTTTGTTCTACAAAAGCTGAATATAAAGGTTGTACAAATGCATCTAAAGAAGCATTATGGTTAAGAAGATTACTTGAAGACTTGGGTCTACATTAAAAGGATCCTACTCCTTTATATTGTAATAATCAAAGTGATATTGCTTTGGCAAAGAATCCAATTTTTCATGCAAGGACCAAGCACATTTCTCTTCAACATCACTTCATTAGAGAGCAAATTGAAGATAAGAAAATTTCTATTTTGTATTGTAAAGGTGAAGATCAAGTTGTAGATATTCTCACCAAAGCTCTTTGTAAAGATAAATTTCTCTTTCATTGTAAAAATATTGGATTACAACCCATTGAAGGATTTGATGTAACCTCCCCAAGTAAAGCTTAAGGGGGCATGTTAGAAGATTAATCTTTACTTGGTAAAGGTTATTCTTTAATTGTAATTATTTATTAACTTGTAGGAATATTCCAAAGGAATCCCTACAAGTCTTTTCTCTTTTTTGTCATCTCACACATGTGTGAGGATGGCTTATTTTTAATTCCTTTATTAAGGAATATTTGTAACCACCTCCTTAAGAGGTGACACTTTGCACACACATAGATGAATGGTGGCATTCATTGAGTTGGGAGTTACATTCTAACTCCTCCTTCTCACCTCTACTTATTGAGGTACCTCTCCTCTCATTCTTTAAGATTCAAGCAAGAAAGCTAAGGTTGAAGCTCTCTCTCTCTCTCTTTGTATTATTCTTTAGGAATTTTGCCTCCATTCATAATATTGGGGTTTTTTTCTTTTTTCTTCCCCTTAACAAATTCTTGTGTCTCTCTTGCTTTGGTGGTGCTTGGTTTTGCTTCTTCAATCTATTTGGTAATATCTTTCCTTCAAACAATTTCCCATTTATTATTTATTTCCATTGCTATTTTCTATTTCCTTTCATGGTTCTTTCTCTCATTTCATCCTATCTAATCAAGCATTCAAGTATTCATGCATATAGTTCACAAGATAATTTAAGCATTCAAGACATTTCAAGGGAAAATTATAAAGCATTCAAGAGCTTCTTCAAGTGCCATTCATCATGTCAAATATTTTTTGCATCATGTTGTTTTAGAGCTAACAATTGTGATGTAGGATTTGTGTTTCAAGCAAGCATTGCATCAACAACAAGTAATATTCCAAGTCTACATCCATTGGATCCATCACTTACATGTTTTCAACACTTTATTACAAGGGATTGGTGAGTTGTAACATCATTACTTGTTCATTCATCATTCTCTATTCTATTTCATTTCATTTCAAGGGTTTAATTACCAACAAGGGGTTTGACCAAGGAAAACCCCTATTCACTAACCCTACAACATTTTCCCCTCTTCTTGTATGTGATTTGAAGTTCTAGGTTATAGATTTGTTAAGGAGAAAGATTGGAAAAGTGGCCATTAAGTTTTCAAACAAATTCAAAGTTGTCAAAATTGCAAACAAGCATTGGAGAAGGTCTACAAGCTGAATTTTGTAGTTTCAAATCCGGAAACCTGTCAATAATAGTAGAGTATATTGAGAGCTACATAATCCAATTCCAAATTTCTAGAAATATAGAAGTGAAATCATTCACCAATATTGGTGAATGAGTCCCACTACCCAGGCCTAAATAGGATTTTTGTAGATCTGAGTACCCTTCTGGCTGAAAACTGTTGCAGCATAGTTTTCCCAAAACTAGAATGATTCACCCAGCTTGGCATATGAGTCCCAGTTAGCATAAACAACAATTTTTTCATGATTCTAGACCTCCATTCTACCTCCTTCAATTTTCTAGGTGCACATTTCTAGTTCATAATTTTCTATTAGATTCTACTTGCATTTTTAGGTCTTTTTGCATATCAGACTGTGTTTTTAAATAAATGTATTTTCCAAGTTTACAGTTGGTGGTGAATCCATTTCTTGTCTGGATCATCTCTAAGGATTCCTTATAGACATATCTCTCACATCCTTCATTGGGTTGAGATCTCTAAGGTGTTCTTGAATGTGAATATTGTGAAATTGGATCCCTCTCCTTGTATCCATTTTAGTGGACAAGGAAGTGCAACATCAATTTCTAGTGTACACATTTTGTTGAACCTGACAGGTTTGAACATCATAATTCTGATTTGTAGTTCATTTACATCCTAGATTTAGCTTTCATTAACATTGCATTAGTTAATTTGCAAATTCTAAGGTTTCAAAATTTGCATTAGTGAAAAGATCATTTAGCTTGTATTATTGTATTTAATCTCATTAAAAATCAGTAAAATTCTACATTTGCATCTCAGATTAGCATAAGAAAACATAAAAAGCATAAAATTCAATTCAAAAATTCTAAAAAATTAGTACCAGGGCTCATTCGCCACCTTGGGTGAATCAGTCCCTTTGCACATTTTGCACTACATTTTCTAGCATTTACAGTTTAGTTTCTAAGTTTCTATTTGTTGTTTCTACATTTTAGTTTTACTTTTCAAAATTTTAGTTATAAGTATTTTATTCTTATTAGCTTACATTGCATTTGCGTTCACCTCTAGTAGCCTTTGTATGAGTGTTTGGTGTCCTATTGCTAATACCATAGTGAGAATAAGTTAGAGAGACTCATGGCATCCCACGATAACACACTCATTTTGGATCTTGGGTTATCTAGAGCTTCCACTCCTAGTATTGACACTAGTCACTAGGCATGGATAATACCCTTAGCAACTCTTTACGTTCAAGTAGCATGCAAGTTGAGCCACGTAATGATAATATCCCACAAGAGAAAATAATTCAAATCCATGAGGACTTAGAAAACCTCCAACATCAAGTAAGCCTTGAAAAAATTTCAACTACTACAATTCCTACCATAGAAAACATCCATCGCATGCTTGAAAGTGAAGATGGCCTTGACCTTGTGAAAAACATAGTTCACGTCTTCAAAAAACATCTTCCTTCAACCTCTATTTCTCCTATACCAAAAAAAAATGTTGCAAACCAAGGAGGAACACAAATTCCTCCTCCCTCAACGATAGCCTCAATACCTACCTATACCACTCCCCAAGTCACAATAATGATGCAACAAGTTAGTAATGTGATTCCTTCCATGGGTATTCCTACTAGCATCCCTAGTTCCTACGTGACATCGCATGTTTTATCTTCTACCACATTACCACCTATAAGAATTCCATTCACTTGTACTACTAATACATACACTCCATCACCACTTTTACTTCCATCTCATATCACTTGTAATGATCCTCTCAAAATGCAACTTTTTCAAACTGTTTCATTCATGCAAAAACAATTTTCCACCATAAACCAAAATCAAAATGTCCCACCCACATATTATGTCAAAAGTAGCCCATTGTCCTTGGAGATATTGCGAACACCGATGCCACAAGGTGTAGAGGTGCCTAGATTTGAGAAATATGGAGGGAAGGGAGATCCTTGTAATCATGTTAATTCCTATACTTCCTTATGCAGTGACTTTGTCCTTGATGATAAACTATTGGAAAAACTCTTTCCTAGGTCCTTAAAATATATTGCCTTGGAATGGTTTTCTTCTTTAGTGAACAATTCAATTCGTTCATTCAATGAACTTGTTGATGGGATGCATATGACTCCCAAGAAGAACTTGGCCGATTTGATGGGATGCAAGAAAAACGAGGAAGAAATGAACTTTCAGCCAACTTATCAGCACAACTAAATTTAAGTATTTCTAACTAAAAATCAATTTTGGTCAAACATATGATCTAGTAAGATTCATTCTAGCTAAGTAAGATACTTCCACAACTTTTTCAACTAAAATTGTTGGCTAAAAAAATATATGGAGCACCACTTTGAGTCCAATTTACCAAAAAAATAAAATTATTTGAAAAACATAAAGTTTCAATAACTCCTACTAATGTAAATAACATTTTTCTTAAAATGTAAAAATACCCTTTTTTAGATCCATTAGTGTACCTTTCAAAAATATATTCATTTTAATAGTTTAATTACTATTACTATTTTATTTTTTATTTTTACTAAAAGTAGCTTATCAACACAAAATATTAGGTTCATTACCATGCCAAGGAAAAATACTAAAATTTATTAAAAAAAATTGAAAAAACTATGATGCACTAGATAAAAGAATCTATTTCAAGATGGTATAATTTTTTTTCCATTTTAGATAAATATTTAATATGAAAGTTGATGTCCCATGGAAACAACTGTTTTTTGATTCATGCACATTTTAATATTTATTTAAAAATATATATTTATCAAAATTGGAAAAAAAATATATCCATTCACTAAAGTTTCAAGTTATAAATACACACAAAAAATTTGAAAGAAAAAAAATAAAATTTACTGTAAAAAGTTTGACGTCCCATGCACCTTCATTTTTTGAAATTTTATCAGCAACTAAATTATAGTGTTAATTTATTAAAAACAAGTTTAAAATAATTTTTTAATTTTTTTTTAAATACAAACATAAAATATACTAAAAAACACATATTTTACTAGTTTACATCATTTCAAAATTCATAACATATATGCCACTTTATAGTGATTCAAGTTTAAAAGTTGGACCAGTGTTGGTCATTTCCTTTATAAAGTGTGACACAACTTTTTTCTTTTACCCATCAATCACTTTATTCCCAAATCGATGTCAAGATCCCCGACCCACACCTTCAAAAGATGTTCATAGAAAACTTGCAAAATAAAATTCAGGACAAGCTCACTATGATGAAATTCCCATCCTTCATGCACTTGTGTGTTGCCCTTTGTGATTATCAAAATTTGGTTAGTAGTCGAGATACAAGGTCCACTTCTAGCCAAATTGAGAGATTTGAGCCCACCAACCAAAACAATTCCCTACCTTTTAGAAAGCAAAATAAAGGGTTCTTTTAATTTAATCCTCCTCAACAACCATCTCAAAATTTCAACAACCAAGTAGTTGATGTCAAAACCTCAGTGCCCTTTAGTTATGGAGATCCAAAAAGACAATTCACACCCTTACTTGACACCCTTCATAACACAATGTTCCAACTTTTACAACAACAAATGATTACCTTGTGGTGCAGGGGCACCTTGTTGGTTCACTTTGCAAACAAGGTCTTAAGTTTGTCGTAGGTTGATTTTAGGGGTTTTGAGTCATTGGGCATCAAATAAGGTCATAATAGACCATATTTAAATGTATTTGGAGTCATGTGAGTTCATTTTTGTCATGGTTTACAATATTGTAAAAATGTTGACATGAAGAGTTGCAAAAAGATGCAAAATTGCAAGAGTTAGGTATATGAAGGGCCAGTTAGTTAAAGATTTAGTTGTATAATTTTTTTTTTTTTGGGGTAATAAGTTTATATATGGTTGTATAACCTCGAGGAAGAGGTTGGAGGATTGTATATGAATAAAATCAATAAGAAACCCATGTTCATATTGTAAATTCTATGTTTTTTTACTGCTAATGCACTACTACAGGCCACTGTACGGCCCCATACAAGTTGTTTATGGACTAAAAGCTATGATAATTGATAAAGGAATGAAGTATCATCAATTTTCATTTTGTTTGATTGAATTTTATAATGATTTGTGAGTTTTATGGTCATTTTTTTGTTAACGGGTCTGTAACCCTGTTTTGGGGTTTTGAGGCTAAAAAAATGCACTTTTTATCATTTCCTCCAGTGGATTTGTCTAAAACTAGGTGAAATGAAGGATTTCAGGTAGATTTATGTGTGAACCTAAATCCCAAACCTGCAATAACATAATAAGCAAACAACCAATTAGATAGAAAGCAAGTTAGAATGTAGATTCCTCAAGAAATCCATTTATCAATGCTTGAAATAGGAAAAATGAAAGCAATACAATGAGAAATCAATAAGAGATATTAAATCCTATGAAAGCAATGTAAATTTTTGATCTCTTGAGGGAATTGGTGCCAATTTGATGTGAAAATTGGCTCTTTCCCAACTCCAATGCTAGCTTTGATGAAGATAGATGAGTGTTCCAAGATGAAAACCTGCATAACCTAGCTACAAATTTGAAAGTATGGATGAAGATTGCTAAATATTTGAGCATAGTAAGTTTACTCAAATTGTGGATGATCAAATGATGCGATCAGCCTCTTATTTATAGAATGTCAAGTTGAGGAGATGTCCAAAATAGAGCAAAGTGGGACTAAGAATCAACTAATGACAAAGTGCCACTTGTCCAAATGTGAATGGATGGAGGATGTGCAACTTTTGATCAATGTGCCAATAAATGCCAATATTTGAATTTTGAAATTGTTGAAATGACATGTAAGAGGGAAAGAAGGTGCATTGAATGCCACTTGGCTCAAGGAAAAAGGACTTTGTAGGTGGAGTAAATGCCTTGTTGGAAGGACAAAGTCCACTTGGATTTTGAATTCAAACTCAAGGAATACTTCTTGAAAGATGCATTTTTGAAGAAAATAGAGATTTAATAAATCAAATAACTCTATTTTCATGTGCAAGTGGCAAAAGATGGAGGATGGGACATGAGAAGAGGTTAAATTAATCAAGGTTAATTAATTTAATGAAGGGATTAAATGATGTGACCTATTTGACTTAAACTTTTGGATTTATTTAAATCAAATATGAGAAGAATATGATAAAGGATTAATTAAATAAGGAATTTTGATTTATTTAATTAAAAGAGATTATGTTAGATTAAACTAAATAAGGTTTTAATTTATTTAATTTAATAGATAGACTTTAGAGATTTAATCAAATAAAATTAATTATTTAATTAAATGGGGATAATTAGATCAAACTGGTTAATTTAATTATTGAGAAAAGATGACTTAATTAGATAACTGATTTATTTAATTAAGAGAGGAATATTAATGAATTTAATCAAATAAAGACATTTGATTAAATGGTTAGACCGAAGGATAATTCAGGATGAAGCGATGTTAGTGGTCAGGATCAGATGTCTAGTACTGTCAATTAGTACATTTTACGTGTACAATTTCAATGTTAAATAAGGATTTAAGAGCAGGGGACAGAGTTTAATAGGGTTTATGATGTTGCCCTAGTTATGTTTATGAAATTTTTTTACAGAATTTGATGGTTAGATGCTAGGGTTTGTAAAAAGGTCTTTAGAATCAATCCTTTAATGGTGGATTAAGCATTTGCAGGTCCATTTTGGCATGTTAGAAGTGTTGATAGGGTGTAAAAAGGCTTAGAAGTTGCATTTTCAATAAACCCTCCATGTTACAAGCAAGAAAAGGCCTAAAATGAGGGTTTTGTACCTTGATGCATTAGTGGGTGTTTCTATTGGAAGAAGTTGTTGATTCAGACCATTTGGGGTTTGGGAAGAACATTTGAATAAGTTTTAGTGGTTTGTGAGAGTATTTTCATCAAGTTGCTTTGTTAATGTGGCTTAATTGAGCTTGATTATTGTAGACAGACAGTTTTAGAAGGGTACTTTTCAAAAAAAGTATACTTGGTTTCTTGATATGTTTGTGGAGGCCCAAATGGGTCCTTGAATCTATATTTTATTTTTGGAGATTCAATCTATTTGGAGAGTTGTACCCATTTTTTCCAGTTTGGACTACTACAAGCAAATAGACCTCATATGAGTGAGCATTTGGAAAAGTGTGAATTTAGTGTTTGAGGGAACCTTCTTTGGCTTGAATCAGTCATTTCTATGATGTTTAAAGTGGTTTGAGGGTTCAGTAAGAGTTTGGAACCCTGATGTGAAATTTTTGGATGTTTTGTAGCTTGTGGAACCTAGTGCTTTGTGAAGGAAATGATGGGTCAAAGATGGATGAATGAACAAGAATTGGTTGAGTTTGATGAGATTGGAATTGAATTAAGGATTTTTCCTCCCTACTCTACATCACCTTGCCACCCATTAAAACACCCAACCCTAATAATCCTTTACCGTCGAGCTTTAAATCAAATGCTTATTGCCACTATCATCAACAAAATGGACATGACATGAAACATTGCAAGCGTCTTAAACATCATGTGCAAGATCTCATTGATTCTGTTTGTTTATCCATTGGAGGTTTTAGTGATCAAGGCAATAATTTTGTTGCCCCTCTAGACCAAAACTTGCAAATTTTCACTAATCCTTGATGCCCAAGCATAATATTTCATTTGTCAAAGCCAGTGAAACTACAAAGAATGATGTGATGAATGTTGATGCAGATGATGAATTTATAATGACCATGTTCCAAATGATATCAATGTCAATCTTATGGATGAAATGGTAGGAGAAATAGAAGTCATCCCTCGTAAGGGCCAACCTAAGAGTCCTCTTGATATTGCTTTCTCCTATACGGATATAGTTAAACATGCACCTGATGGTCCTCTCTACATAGTCGGTCATATCTATGACAATCCCACTAATGGGATATTGATAGATCCTACCTGTGGAGAGAATATGATCACCAAGGAGTTCTTACTCTTGCATGAACTTTATCAAGATGACTATGATAAACCGAAAGCATGGATCAAGATGCACAATGGTTTTGCTTGCCCTACAATCAGATCGATCACCCTTCCATCAAATAGGACCAAAAACATTAGATGTCGCATTCTCCTTCATCCCATAGTCAAACCAATTTCATTTGAGGCTAGGCCATCCATGGCTTTGCTCAATGAAATTTGTCCCTTTGGTTGTGCACAAATGCTTAAATTTTCCATTTGACAATGAAATATTCACCATTCACCATAGTGGCTTTAACCCCTTGTCTTCCAAAGGAATTTTTTCCTTAGAAGCCTTTTGGCACGATCCCATGGAACCTATCAGGCAACAATGACTTCCTTTTTGTATCTTACCAAAAATTCAAAGCAAATAAAATAGCCGAACTATCCCTCTGAAACATGTCACCCTCCACCTCCACAGCTCCCATCATTGATGAAACCATGCTTGAACCTAAAAAAGACCTAAAAAACCAAGACCCACAAAAAATAGAAACTCCAACTATGTCCTACAAACGACCAAGAAATAATGAAATCAACCCCATCACACCTCCTAGAATCAAACAAGTTTACAAAGAAAAAGAAAAAGTGGATGGACAACCTCCTATGGTTCCTTTCATTCCTCCCCTTAGGGAAGAAAAGAAACCTATGGTTGATCAACCGTCTCCTACACAAATATAACTTGAAAACAAAACCAAAATAAATCGAGGTGCTAGAGAGTGTATGCATAGACGTTGTGCTCTTGCTTACAAGTTACATGAAGAGTTAAATAACCAAAATCAAAATCCGAACTTGAATGAATCAATACATGATGACCCTCCTCCGCAACCAAAAAAAATGACCCAATTTACAAGAATCACAATAAGAGTTGAACTCTTTGATGGACATTATCATTCATCCTTCTATTTTGATTAACTTGGATGATGATGACGAGGTTGCTAAAATCGACGAAGAGGTGCATAATGAATTGAACATAATATTTTTCTCTTCCATGAGCTTAAATGAGAAATCTCCTATATAGAGTGATGAACCTAGTACTTGTCCTAGTTCGGCACTTTCCCTTGTCCCTTTGGCTAGTTTTCCACCTTTGGTATACAATGAGCATGATTGGGAGGCTGATGACTTGCTCGTAGGTTGAATCACATTTTCCTTACTAGTCTTTTTCATTTTTTGTTTCCTTTTTCATTTTATTTTGTGATTCCCCGTGATGTTCTATTTGATGTTCTCTAGGAGCTCTTTGTAAAATTCCTCTATTTGTACCTTCATTCTTCTCTATGTCATGCATCACTTTCGCCTTTTTATCTTTGTCTTTTTCTTGCATTTTCCTTTTGGGGATGACGGAAGGCATCGAGATATTCATGTCTCCTTCATGTTGACCCAAAAGGATTTCTTTTTCTTTCTTTTCCTTTTTCATTTAATATTTATCTTTTGTTTTCCTTTTGGGGATGACGCAAGGTATTGATACATCCATGTCTCCTTCATGTTGACCCAAAAGGTTTTTCCTTTTTCTTTTTCATTTGTCCTATGTTTTTCTTTTGGGGATGATGCAAGGCATCAAGACACCCTATATCTCTTCCATATTGACCCAAGAGGTTTTTCTTTTTTTTCGCTCTCTTTGTATCATTCATCTAGTTCTATGTGTATTTGGGGAATGATGACAGTTTCAAGCTCTCTAAAAATCATTGCAACAAAGAACATACTATCCCAAATCCATAGACCCCTTATGTGTTCATTGTTTTCATTTTGGGGGAAACCCATCTCTTTTCTTTTTCTCTCACATGACGCAACTTTACTTCAAAACATATGACCCGGCATATGGCTTTCCAATTTGGCTCTCATGTCTTCTTTCTTGTTTTCATTTTTCATTTGCTACTTTAAAGTAATTTCTCACAATATGGTGTTTAGAAATTCCTTTAAAGTGGGGTCATACATTCGAATTATTCTTTTTCATTTTTCCTTGGTTCTTAGTGCAGCTTTCTTACTTCATACGATGTGTTTGTTGCTTTGTGGATGACATTGGATGTGATTTCCTTTATGATCATGATCTATCTTAGCATATTACATTCCTCTTAGTGGCTTGATGCAACACACTGCATCTCCTAAGTTGTGAATCTTCTATTCTTTGATCGGTCCTCTCTTGGAGACATTAGGCACATTGTCCCCTAAGTTAAGACCTCGCATGAACTAAGCAAGACTCCTTTGAACATTCTTTGCATGATGCATTTTTTTTAATATGGCCACCTTGCATAACACAAATTGCATGCCTATGGAGCCATCACGTTTGTTCATGAGCTCCAAGCATATGAAGTTTTGCTTATCTCATGAAGCTTGAAAAATCATTTTTTTGTGGCACCTTATTAAAGTTATCAGGAGGTATAACTTTGGTATGGTTGAGCGGGAAGCCCATTTTGAGGCATGAATTCCCCCATATCAACTTGTGTGTGTGAGTGCATATCAGCCATGAGTGTATGTTTCTCACCTTTTAGGCCTTCTCACCAAGCGGACAACCATGAGTTCCATCGCCTCAAAGTGAGTATGTGTTTTTCAGAAAAACTGCCTAGATCTGATCCACGTCGTGTTGGACAAATGGTTGAAGTGTGATCCAATTGTTTTTTATTTCACCTTTTATCTTCTTCATCTTTGGTGTTGTATGCTCGGCCTTGTTGTTGTTCTTGATATCATTTTCATGTGTGTTTCATTGTGCTTATGTTGGTTCGACATGGGATCTTGATCTTGGGGGCTTGATCACCCCTCTTGATCATTGTCATCCCATCTTGCTAGCATTAGTACATTTGAACCCATCTTGATGCATGTTGGTCTACTTTAGTGTGAGTTTGAAGCAAGTTCATCCTCTCACTAAAGTGAGGGCTAAATGTGGTCACCAAAAAAGTAACCCTTCTACTTTTTTGACTCATTTGGGCCCTCATGATTTTGGCTTAATATTGCCTTGATTTAATGTTGTAATGTGGATAACACACTCACATTAGCTCTTGGGCCCTTGTGAACTAAAAAGACTTAAATGGTACCTTACCTAAGTGTTGTAAAGTTTTGTAACACACTTTCACACTTTTCTAGGGTCTTGTTAATATATTTCACCTAAATTACCTCTTTTCATCACTTACCAAGCCTTATTTCAAATTGTTGTAAAGCGTTGTAACACACTTTCACATTTTTCTAGGTTTGTCATTAATAATTGGGCTTTCTTATGCTTTAATTGGCCATACTTTGCATCCACAAGCCTTATGTGTATTTTTGAGAATAATCTCGACAAATATCATTTAAAGCATCAAAATCCCAAAACCCACCTTAAATTCCTAAGGTGGGACTCATTTTCCATTCTGAGTGAATGAGTTCCCTTAGGTGGGACCCATTCACCCAAGGTGGCGAATGAGTCCCCTTTAGTTCAAAATCCAAATTTAATTTAAAATTATGGTAGGTTTTTATTCTCCAAGATCTAAGGTCAGCCTGTAGTGCTATAATTTCGAGAATTATTGCATAATTGAGTATAAATACAAGGTTCTTTCTCTCATTTCATCCTATCTAATCAAGCATTCAATTATTCATGCATATAGTTCACAAGAGCATTTGGGAATTCAAAAGAGCATTCAAATCATTTCAAGGGCATATTGTCAAGCATTCAATAGCTTCTTCAAGTTTCATTCACCATGTCAAATATTGTTTGCATCATGATCTTTTAGAGCTAACAATTGCGAGGTAGGATTTGTGTTTTAAGCAAGCATTGCATCAACATCAAGCAAGATTCCAAGTCTACATCCATTGGAGCCATCACTTACATGTTTGCAACACTTTATTACAAGGGATTGGTGAGTTGCAACATCATTACATGTTCATTCATTATACTCTATTCTATTTCATTTCATTTCAAGGGTTCCATTACCAACAAGGGGTTTGACCGAGGAAAACCCCTATTCACTAACCCCACAACATTTTTCCCTCTTCTTGTATGTGATTTGCAGGTCTAGGTTACAAATTTTTCAAGGAGAAAGATTGGAAAAGTGGTCATGAATTTTTCAAAGCAATTCAAAGTTGTCAAAGTTTCAAACAAGCCTTGGGGAGGGTCTATAGGCTAAATTTTACAGTTTCGGATTCGAAAACCAGTCGGGAACAACAGAGCAGACTAAGAGCTACATAATCCAATTCTGAATTTCCAAAAGTCTAGAAGTGTAATGATTTGTCACTATTGGTGAATGAGTCCCACTACCTATACCTAAACAGGATTTTTGCAGATTTGAATACCCTTTTGGCTGAAACCTCTTCCACGATAGTTTTCCCGAAACTGGACTGATTCACCTAGCTTAGCATATGAGTCCCAATCAACATAAACAACATAATTTTTAGGATTCCAGACCTCCATTCTACCTCCTTTAGTTTTCTAGGTACACATTTCCAGTTTCAATTTTTTTTGTTACATTCTACTTTCATTTTTAGGTCTTTTTGCATATCACACTGTGTTTTCAAAAAATTTGTATTTTCCAAGTTTACAGTTGGTAAAAAAGTCCCTTTCCGGAAGTCGGAAGGTGTATGAGATTTGCTAGGGTTTTTTGTTTTTTGCGGTCACCCTTGGCCCCTCTTGCGTCATATTGTGCATCCTGCGTAAGAAGCCCCTCTTTTCTTATGTGTATGATTGCATTTATTGCGATTTTTTTTTAGTATGCCTTCAACCGGCTCTAACCCAGTAGTTCTTGTTGGTCTTAGTGGTTCGACAGAATTTCTCAATGGTTCCTCCTCCGAACAAATGTCCCCAGAAATTTGTTTTGAAAGTCTTTCACAAGGTAAGTGCTCTGATTCACCAACTGATGTGGTTTTTCCTTTACCATATTTTGATACTGCTTGTTAATGGATTGAGCAATGCACCCTTTTTGGGTTTTTTTTTGTGAGGAATCCCCTTGAAAGTGTGCTTAAAGAATGGGTTAACAAGGCTTGGGTCCCTCATGGGGTCCGCCTTGATATGGTCTAAAATTTAACCAAGGGTTTCTTTTTGTTCCACTTTGCGGAGGTCAATCATGTGCAGACTATCTTAGCCCATGGGCCCTGGTATGCATGCCCAGTCTTCTTTGTTAGTTTTCCAAGCATGGACCCATGAATTTTCTATCTCAGATGACACCATGTTGTGGGTCTCATTCTGGATTGAATTTCTTGGTTTACCCTTGCCTTGTGTGCCTTTTTTGAATAATATAGCTTCCTCACTAGGGAGGGTTATTTGCGTTGAGCTAGATAGGTTCTTTCAGGCCCAACCCCAGAAGAAGGTTTGTGTGAAATTCAACCTTTCCAAATATTTGAAAGACTCCACTGATATCCAAATTGGAGCTCTCTGACACACCCAAAAGGTCACATATTTTAATCTTCCCAACACATGCTATAGGTGTTAGTCAGTGGAACACAAGATTAAGGACTACCCTTTTGCAGTGCCTCGTACACCTTCTCTGCCACGAGATGTTGAAAAGCCTCATTCAGTGGTTGCCTCTATTACCAAACTTGATACGAAATGGACTACAGTTATGAACCAAAAAAATAAGTGCACTAGTTCTCGGTCTGCTCCCATGACTTCTAAACCAGTGAAAGATGTTTCAAACCCTTCTTTGAAGGGGAAAGAAGCTCTAGTTGGAGCTGACTATGTTCTAAAACAACCTAGGCCAAAGGCTACACCTCGACCAACTTTTGTCATATTAACACAGCCAAATTTTTCTTCTCCTTTGATGGGAGCTCAAAGGCGGTCTTGCAGCCCTTCTCCTCCTAGGGAAGAAGGGGAATATGTTCATGAAAAGAAGAGGCTTTCCTCTAGTTTCAAAAATATGGAGGAGTTTCATTCATGAATTTCCTCTCATGAAATGTTTGAGGTCTGATAGACCTCTCTAGGAAGTATTCTATCAGGGATACCTTGTGTAAGTACTCTGGTATTGAAGTGTTTTGTCTCCAAGAAGTTAAAATTTCTGGTTTTTTGCTTGTTACGGCTTGTCGCTCTATTTGGCTAGCCAGTAAAATGTTTTGTACTACTCATGATGTTGGGTGTGGTAGAGTTGTCACCTTTTGGCCCCACGATGGCACTCTTGTGTGGTCGACCACTGGTCTAATCCCACTCATCGACCCGTCTAGATCCTTCTCAACATTGATAATCATTCCTTTGGGATTATTAATGTCTATGCTTCTAATGATGTTGTGGAATGCTCTTTGCTCTAGTGTTGGATTGTTGATTCTTTACCAGTTGCTACCTGGTTACTATGTGGGGTTTCCAATATGGTGGAGATGGCATCTAATAAAGATGGCCCCTTGCCATTCAAATGGATAGCTAGGGAAAGGGAGGCATGGTTTTACATGCACAATAAATTGGGGCTTTTTTATTCCAATATTGGTCGCTGCCATTCTCATTCTCTCTGGCACACTTGGTGTAATTACAAAGTCAATTCTGATAGAATATTTAAACACCTTGATCATGCCATGATCTTGGCACAACCTTTTTTCTCTTTGTACAGCTCCTCTCTCCTGGTTAAGTCTTTAGTGGATGTGACCTTGTCAAACCACTTCCCCATTTCTTTTTGCATTGAATGGGAGACTTGACAGTCTCGCACATGTAAAACTCAATTTTTTTAAACATGTCTTTACTCCGCCACAAGCCTACCTTGGCCCACATTCACAGATTCTATAATTTGGAGTGTAGACCAACTCATCATACAAGCTAGATTAATTGGTGGAATGAGGCTATCATTTGCACGGCTAGATTTTTGCGCATTTATGGGTGCTAGCTAGCTATCTTTCATCAGCAATCTTATGAGGCTACCATTGCTGACCTCTGCTCAACTACTGAGGCTTTGGTGGCCAGCCCTTTTTCTCCATCATTGCAAGTTAGGGTGGTGGAATTAAGGTACAAGAAACAAGTTGCTGACAGCTATGCTGCTAGAGGCGCGCAAATCAAATCCTGGTTCCATTGGCTAAAAGTTGTTGATTGTGCCTCCAAAGAGTTTTTTTTGGCTCTACGTGCCAGGCACTCATCCCTGGGCATTAAAAAAATAAAAGATGGTGTTCAGGTGCTCTCTGAGTTACCTAACATTCTCCAGGCCTGCGTGCATCATTATGAACAAGTCTTCATTGCATAGGAGCTCACACCTATGCAACAGCAAGCCCTTCAGGATTGTCTTGTTGTAGTGCTAAATAAGCTTTCCTCAGCTCAGAAATTTTTTTGTGATCAACTATTAACAGTTGATGATCTCAAAGAGGTTGTCTATTCCATGGCTAATGAAAAATCCCCAGGAATTGATGGGTTCCCTTGTGAATTCTACAAGGCCCTATGGGATTGTATTGGGCACGATCTACATCATGTTTACTTAGAAGCTTTTCATTCTAATTCTCTAGGTAACTTGATCAATAAAGGTAATATAAAATTCACACCTAAGTCTGATGAGCTAGAAGACATTTGCAACTTGAAACCTATCACGCTTCTCAATGTCTCCTACAAGATTATCGCCAAGGCTTTGGCTCTAAAAATTTGCCATCTTCTACCTCATATTGTGTGCCTGGCGCAAACTGGTTTTATAAAATCCAAATTTATTTTGGATAATATTATTGTTGTTTGGGAAGGCATGGAATGGGCCAAACGTTCAAACCAGAAAGTTGTGTTCATTAAAATTGACTTTTCGAAGGCTTATGACCGCATTGAATGGTCATTTATTCGTGATATGTTGCAAGCTTTGGGTTTTGGGCCCAACTTCATTCAATCAGTTCAAATACTCTTTGTGGATGCCTCAGCATGTATCAACATCAATGGTCGTCAATCCTCTACCTTTGGACTCTTTCATTCGATTTAGCAAGGGTGCTCGTTGGCCCCATCTTTGTATGTGGTTGCAGCTGAGGGATTTGGCTACCTCTTGGCCAACACGATTTCTGAGTAGCAGGTCAAGGGAATTTCTCTGCCCAACTCTTAGGCTTAGCTTGTTAATGGCCATTTTGCTGATGACTCATTCCTCACTCTTCTGGAGGAAGAAGACTCCATTGCGGTAGCTCTTGAGTGCCTTAATACCTTTTGTCTTATTTTTGACTCTGCCATCTAGTGGCACAATAGTCTATCTTGCCTTCTCCTCCTTGGTTGAAACAATATGGATGGAAATGGATTGGACCAGGAGAATTTTTTTGGTTTGGTAAGCCATGCTCTCCAAGATTGAGCAGTAGCTTTCCTATTGGATTACCAAGCCCCTCTCTTTGGCAGGGAAATTTTAGGTGTGTTCCAAAGTTCTAGTGGCCACCCATGTTTATTACTCTTCTTGTTGGGCCCCTTCCAAAGCTGCCTATGGAAAGCTTGAGAAATTGCTTAGAGACTTTCTTTGGGCCTCCTCTAAGTCTCACAGAGGGTTTCACCATGTGGCTTGGGAATTTTGCTGCCTTCCCAGAGACTCGGGAGGTCTCGGGTTGTTGTCCACTCAATGACAAGGGACTGCTCTGTGTGTTAAATAGATTATTCGTGCCCTTTTTGGAGACGAGGCCTAAAAAAATTTTCTCAGACATAGTATTCAATCCAGCTTCCCTATCCATAGACCTACCTAGAAGGGGGTTGGCTTTCAAACCCTTCTGGTCATGAAAGAACCAGCCCAGATTGTTGGGAAATTTGTGGCCAAAAGTATTTAGCATGCTTGGGAGGCTGTCAAACCCTAGCTCCGTTGGGTTGGCTCAAAGTTTTCGAGATGGGCTATCTCTTAACCATCATAATATTTGGTGGTTGCCTCTTTTTGCTTGTAATGGTTAGTCGTTGGATAAGTCACATTAGCTTAAGGTGCTCAGGTTTCACAAGAAGGGTATCCAGACCCTTCAATAGATATTTCATAGACCCACCATGTGTATTATGTCGTGGGAAATATTTTATGCCCAATTTAGGCTTCATAACCACGACCATGCTACTTATGAGGGTCTGGTGAATGCTATTCCTGCAGAGATGCTTCATAAAGTTGGAATTCGTGGGACCAAACCTTGGTGGAAAGACTGGAAGTGGTTTCTCTACACCCCTTTCAGAAATTACAAGCCTCGACTTGGTTACAGATGGCTCTCACCACATTTTCCTATGATTCAGAGTTTAAACCAAAGGTGGCTTCTTCAATCTCTTGCTCATGTCTGGCGTAAAATATTTGTTGCCACTTGGTTTGCAAGTATTGAGTTGAAACTTGCACACTTTGCCTAGTGTATTCTTTTCCAAGGCTTGCATGTGGGTTCTCGGCTTGTTCACCTGGGGTCTGGGACCCTCGTTGCCCTTTCTGTGGGCAAGCTAAGAATTTTAAGCATCTTTTCTAGTTTTGTCCTAGAGTCCAATAGCTTTGGACTTGGATTCATGAATTTTTTGGCCCTTTAGGCCAAAACCTTTCTCTTGGCATATGGTACTGCTAGGAGATTCTCCCAGATTTCATACAAAATTCACCCAGCTTTGGCACACTTTCAGGGTGGAAATTTTCTTCAATATTTGGAAATACATAAATGCTTTCATTTTTTCACATACTCAAATGGAAATTCATGTTTCTTTATATGCTAAAGCTATCATTTGCTTTAATGTGCTTCTACAGGTTTAGGTGCAAGCTAACAAAGTTGCACTTGAGGTTGCTCACCTTCAGGTTCCCCTGAATCACTAGGGTAATTCCCCTTGTACTGTTGCTCGGGTCCCCGCTTCACCCACCTCTTCTCATGGTCGGTCGCCCTCCAGGGGCCGGCAGTGGAGTGGCTCTGTGCATCCCCACTCCTAGCCTCTGCTTCGGCATGATTCTTGTACTCCTTGGTGAAACTTCTCTCCTCTATTGCAGGCTAGCCAAGGGTGGCCTTCTGGCGGTGATTCGGGGAGCGACGGTAGTGGTTCTGAGTGGCCCTCTAATGACCCTCCTACTTCTAGCTCTGGTTGGCCAGCTATTGGTAAAAAAAAATTGCATCTGGGGCTTGCAATCTTTCCCCAATGCGAGGAAGAAGATAAAGAGAAAAAAGATGTTGATGACGGTTGGGGTCCTCCTCCTGATGTCACTTCAGACCCCACTAATGTATGGGGGAAGAATTTGGATGACAAAGACCCTCCCGGCTCTGCTGGCACTGCTCTAGCTGCTTATTGGCCTTTTTATTTACTTTGTAATTTTGGACTTCTAGGCTTCACCCATGTGATCCTACCCATTTGACTCTTGAGGTGTGCCTTTTTATCACCCATCCTTTTTTTGTGAATATGTATCTTTATATTTAAGTTAATATAGATAGTTTCCTATTCATCAAAAAAAAAATTATAGTTGGTGGTGAACCCCTTTATTGTCTCAATCATCTCTAAGGATACCTTATAGTTAGATCTCTCACATCCTTCATTGGGTTGAGATCGCTAAGGTTTTCTTGAATGTGAATATTGTGAAATCGGATCCCTCTCCTTGTATACATTTTGGTGGACAAGGAAGTGCAACATCCATTTCCAGTGTACGCATGTTCTCACAACCACTGATTACTTCACCAAGTTTGTGGAGGTTGTACCGATGAAGCATGCTACTTCATAGGTAGTTTGTAAATTCTTTAAGGAGAATATCATTTATAGGTTTGGTGCGCCAAAAAAAAATTGTAGTAGACAATGCTACTACATTCTCATCAAGTGAGATCAAAGAGTTCTATTTTGAGCATGGAATCACATTATCACATTCATCAAATTATTACCCTCAAGGTAATGGTCAAACAGAATCCAACAACAAGAATTTAGTCACTATCATCCACAAGTTAATTGATGAGAACCAGAGATCATGGCATAAGGCATTGTATGATGCTTTGTGGGCTGATAGAATTACCCCCAAGAGGGCAATAGGCATGTCATCATTTCAACTCCTATATATGGGTTAAATGTAGAGATTCTGATTACATCAGAATTGCCCACCCTCAAGTTGACTACTTGGCTATTGAAGATGAAATGTTTGATAACTCAGTTGACAAGCGTATCATGTTCCTCATTAAATTGGAAGCACATTCAAGTGGTGGACCATATTATGAAACACCAAGAATAGGTAAAGAAGATTTTCGACAAGGAAAAATCAAGAGCTTTCCAAGTTGGTGATCTAGTTTTCTTGTGGGATAAGAGAAGAGAGCCAAAAGGAATGCATGTTAGGGTTATAATGTAGATATCTAACAATTAAATGTAGATTTGATCAATAAAACACAAAAAATTATAGCAGAAACAAGACAACACAGAGAATTTAATGTGGTTCACCCAATTCGGGCTACATCAACAAAACCGCAGCCATCCATTGATTTTATTATCCAGTGTAAAATATATTACAATCTCACTAATAATACCCTACTGCAACCCCCATCCCAACTACTTATAACAAGCATTTTTAGAAACTTCTAGAATTAGGGTTCTACAAAGTCGGTTTCTTTCTTTTTCAATCATTTTTCCTTTTTCAATGATGATGTGAAAAAAATGGGAAAAAAATTTTCTCAGAGGCTACTGCCCCCAAACCCCCGCTTGGGGCTCGGCCCAACCCCAAACCCCGGCAAGGATACATGAAGATTGTACAATATAGAATGATTAGTCACCACATACCAACAATTCATGGGAAATTTGATTCACTATGGAGAGTACCATTCAAAATTCATCAACTTTGTGATGAAAATAGTTTTCTTCTCACATACGAAGACAGTACTTTGTTTTCACTTTCACATAGTAGACAACATCTGAAGCACTTCACTCAATGAAGCGAAAAATGATTTTTCTAAATAATTATTTAGTCTTTGAGTCTTTCTATTTTTCAGTCTTTTTTTTCTTGCTGACTCTATGCCCAATAGATGGATGAAGGCAATTAGAGACTAGAATTCTTCTTCCTTCAATTGTTTCAAAGAATGATCGAAGGAAGCTCCCCAACTAGATCCAACTGTTATCCTTGAATTCAACATGCTCAATTCATGGGATAACCCTTATGAAACTTGTCTGTTTTGTAGCCCACAATCTCTAAGCATACAAAACAAGGCATAATTTCATTTACTTTTAAGCATGGTCATGAGCCTCGAATTGTCCTCTCGAGCGCTCGCCTCGTTTTGTTTCTCAAAAACCTTTGAAATGAGTATTTCCTCACTTTTTAGTTTTCCCAGTGTTAGAAATTTGTTATCCCATGAAGTGGCATCGAATTTCAATGCTCCTACATGGGAGAGAAAATTATTAGTGTACTAGCATTGAAAAACAACACCCCGACACATTGTCAAACATTTTAAACATGCACTAGCACTATTTTTTAGTGTTAGTGCATGTCTCCTAGTTCCACGCACTTGAGCATTTATGGAACGACAAGTTCATTAATTTTTTTTTATTAAATTTATTTTAATAAAAAATTTGAACCATTTTAAGTTTCATTTGTGTTCACTCACCTGCAATTCCCTCTACATGATCATTGTTTACGGATTGAGGAGCTGTTGAAGATCTCTTTGCGGAATTATTGTTCACCTATTTAGGATTTTTTGTCTTCCTCCTTGTTACTAGGTATTCATTGTTATTTTATTTCTTTGCTTTTCCATTTTCTTTTATTTAGGGTTTCATTGTTTGAGGTTCACATACATCATGTTATGATCAAATATCTCTTCATTTATGTATCGTTCTCTTTTCTCATTTCTTTCATTTATGAAGTTGCCTGTGTTTATATTCATCACTACGTAATATTTGGAACCCTTGTCATTTTTAATGAAACCACCGTGTATTCATTTCAAATCTTTGTTCCACATTCAAACCCTATCCATAACCCTCTGTTTTGTTTTTCTCATAATCACCACTCTGAATTTCATTGATATGTAAATGTCGAGAGTTTTGGGTTCTCATGCCATGTGTTTCCTTGGCTTATTAGTGCATGTTTTATATTCATCACTATGTAATCTTTGGAAACCTTGTTTTTTTTTAATGAAACCATTGTGTATTCATTCCAAACCTTCGTTCCACATTCAAACCCTATCCATAACCCTTCATTTTTTTTTTGCTCATAATCACCGCTCTAATTTTTATAGATATGTCAATGTCAAGGGTTTTGGGTTCTCATGCCATTTGTTTCCTTGTCTTATCAGTCATGGTGATGGTTGGGGTTGAAATATCGATCGACCATTTTGATCAATTGTTGACTTCATTTTCTCCTCATAAGCTACCCATATGCTCATTGGGGATCAAACCTCGATGAGTATTTATTTTCCCACCAAAAAATGCATTAAACTTCCCTTACTAATATGCATGTTAGGGTTTTTTCCCTGACATGCATATCAATACATGCAGGTTGGGGAAAAAACCCTAAGATGTTGTAAAACCTACACTTAACATGTTATGGTAGGAAATCCTTAGTTTTAACCAAAAATGCATAAGTGCTGAAAAAGTGTGCTACTACATGCGTTAACCCTACCAAACATGTAGGGATGCTATTTTTTAGTGCCCTTACACCTTTTTTTGCAACCAAAGCACTAAAATTTAGCACAACTGCACTAAAACCTTCAAAAATGTTGAAAACAACCAACTCCCAAAGTTCATGCAAGTCATGTAAGGTCACTATTTTTAGTGACTTTGCATGTTACCTACCCAAAGACATGTAGGAGTGCTAAAATTCAGTGCCCCTACACAAAATACTCAAATTTTCACTAACTCCCAAAAAATTCAAAAAAAAATCTTTCAAGCTTCATTTTGCTCGCAACCGCTCAATTTTTCAACTCCATTTCTTCCAACTACTTGCTCCATTGCACTCTCTTGGCTTTTTCTCACCCTCACACTTATTCAATATGATATTTTTATAATGTTTGAGAAAATATCTTGTCTCAATACAGTTGTAATTTGCATTCCATTACAAACATTTTCCAACATGTTTCCTGTCGAATATCAATGTCACCTGATTCATTCAATGACAACCGAGACACCTTCATCTTAAGGAAGGAACTTTCCATCATGAAATATAAATACCAAGGCATTTTCCTGATGACAGTGGTTTTGTCTAATGTTGATGAAATCAAGGATACAGAGATAGGACATGTGGACATGGACAAATTCATCAAGAGGAAAGAGAAACAACATTTAGACCAAGGGATGAAGGAGGTAGTTGATAGCAACATTCATTTGGTTGCTTCATTCCTGGTAGCAGCACATTGTCCTAAAAAAATTCTACAAGTGGCTTCTCATTACATTAGAGAAGATAGAAGTGTCATAGATTCCTCAGACCACATAATCATGAGACTTCATGTAGATTTCTTTGATATAGTGTTTCAAGTTAGACCTATATAGATCTCACTATTGAGCATGCTTAGATAACTTATGACAAAGATCAAGAAGTGGCTAAGAAACTTATCAATACTAAGTGGTTACAGACTCCAAGGCCTAATCTGGCAAGATGGCCTAAAAGCTTCCCCCACTATGATTTTTTGGAAGAAGTAAATGATTTAATTACTCTCCTGAGCAAGGTAAAGGTTTGCCAACTTCTTCAACATTTCAAGAATGGATGCATGAGTATATTAAGATTATTATGAGGAAGAAGCAACAAATATTCTAGGGTGAAAAAATTAGTGACACGATCCATGATCAACTCATTAAGGTACATACTTCCTTGAAGTTCTACATGACTTCATACTTAGTATATGATGTAGCTACAATGAGGTAGTATCCAAGCCTGACATCAAAAGGGGACAAAAGATATGTGCCTATATATAAATATTATTCCTAAATCACCCTTAAAGGAAGTATTTGCTATTTCTAAAGGGTGAAGGATTCTTTCTTTGCACCAATATTGTGTATGTTTGATCTATTACTAGAAAAGAGAAGAGTTTAAGGTGAGGCATGGGAAGTAGTAAAAAAATAGGGATGTGTGTTCCTATAATTTCCTACTTTCACTTATCTTAGGGTTGGTTGCTTTACATGATATCCTACAAATAAAATTGCACTAATGGAGTTGTGCAGACAAGTTATTTTTGTACATAACAAAAAACATGCAATACATAAGTGATAGGGAGGTTGGATGAAACAATCATTGTTTCATGCTCTGGGTCTTGCTTGGAAGACCTCTAGGGTGTTTCACTCCACCACTTGAAACCTATAGGACCTCTTCCTTCTTAGGGTCCCCTAATTTCTCCTTGCCAATCCAACTATCAACTTAGATCCTCCTACCAAGTCAAAACTTGGTGCAATCTTGAAACACTTGCCTTAGCCCTTAATCCACCCTAAAGACTACAAATCCTCCAAATTATTGATTTAGTTTTACAAGGGTGTGGAGGTGCTTCTAAAGTCATCAATCCATCCTACTAAGTGTATTAGGGGTCCACCTAGCTCCATTTCCTAGTTGCTTCCACCAAACCCTCATTTAGGCCTAAAAGGCTACTAGCCCTAGGAGCCCCAATTAGGCCTCTTTCTCTGAGAAATCAGGGTTTTTCCCAAGTCTTTCCAAAGAACACCCCAAAATTTTCCTAGGATTTCTGGTACATATGCCCACCTCTCAAGGATTTTTGGGGTCTTGGGTCACTATTGGCCGTACAAAGCCCTAATCTGAAAATAAGCAATACTAGGGCTTTTTTTAAGCCCTTTCCTGGCTTAATACAAACTGTCAAGTCCTTCCCTCACTAGATGGATTGATGGAGTTTCTTCCTACTTACCATGTCTTGGAAAGACTCATACCTTCTCCAAAAGATAATTTTTCAAGAATTTGAGACCCCTGCAAATTAAGTGCTCTGCACTAAGGTCTTCCCTAGCCAGACACTCCCTGGCTCGCCTAGGGTAAGACTTCCACAACAACTCCTCTGATTTCAAAAGCCCTAAACCCTACTATATGTACATCCATGGAGTCCAGTCACTGTTCCTAAAGGGCCATACAATTTGTACGGTGGGAAAGTAAACTAACACTCCATTCTCTCAAATTGCCTGGTTCAGACCAGCAACAGTATGAAAACCAAAACTAATTACAAACAATGCTTGAAATAGAATAAAGAACCTATCTAAAGCCACACAATGCTCAAAGAACAACTACTCTACATCCTACATAGATTACAGTGCCATGATCAATCCATTAAAACACCTCTTCAATGAAAAAACAAAAAATTCACACTCAATCACAATTGTTTCCTTGAATTCAAAAACTTCAAACAATTTCAAATGCTTCCAACCCCACTCCAATGCTGAGGCATCCCATAAATAGGTCACCCAAATCAGTTATCCTCTCCTTGGCCACTTGTAGCTCCAATTGAGCAACCTTTTCAAAAACATTTTGCAAGAATTTGAAAAGAAACTCCTAAAAGGTCAAAACCTCACTTGTGCAAAAACCTTAAGCCTATCCAATGGTCAACATGACCTTCATTGGATGATCAACACCCAATAAAAAATGCCACTAAGGCACAACCAAAAATGAACATGAATAGATGATAAGTTGGCCTAAACAAATTGCCAAAACATGACCTTCTAGACAAACTATGGTAACCTATGGGTGCTCCTGCACCATTTTCCCCCCTTCTGCACAAACACTAAGGAATGTGGGGAGAGATCAGAGTTAAACCAATACCCTGCTTCTTGAACTGAGCTTCATCCACCCATGTAGCCTCATATTTTGATTTGTCCTTCCATTTGATGAGATGTTCCATGTATTCCTTATGCCGGGTAGACTTCTTCAGACTTGATTCCAAGATCCTCTCTGCTTGCAACTTGTCTTTAGGAGGTAAGGCTATGTTACTCACATCCTTAAAGACATCCACACTTTTCTGATCCATGTCAGTGACTGGTCCTTTATACCTAATCAAATCAGCCACATTAAACACTGGTGAAATATTTAAGTCTGTAGGAAGGTCCATCTTATAAGCATTCTTTCCATACTTGGATAACACCTTACATGGTCCCACTCTATTCATCTGCAACTTAGTTGGTACTCCTTTCTGCAATCTAGATTTGTTGAGATGGACCATGAAATAGTCACCTACTGCAAATTGGAGATCTTTTCTAGACATATCCACCTTAGTTTTCAACTTGTGAGTAGCCTCTGTGATTTTCTTTTTCACTTGCTCCTAAATCTCCTTCATGGTCTAAGTGAAATCCTCTGCATGGCCACTCCTATGCTCCATAGCTCCTAGATCTCTGAGCTCACACACACCTCTTGGGTGCATACCATATACTATCTCAAAAGGACTCCTACCTGTGGTCCTATTCACACTGTCATTGTAGGCATATTCAGGTTGTGATAAGACCATGTCCCATGTCTTTCCATACTCCTTGGTTAGGCATCTTAGAAGGTTACGTAACACTCTATTAACCACCTCAGTTTTTCCATCGGCCTGAGGATGGTAGGCTGATCCAAAAGACAAGTTAGTACCTAATCTGCTCCATAGAGTCTTCCAAAAATGACTCATGAGCTTCACATCCCTATCTGAGACAATGCTCAATGGCAATCCATGGATCCTCACAATCTCTTTGAAGAAAAGATGAGGAATATAGCTAGCATCATGGTTGGTCTTGCAGGGAACAAAGTGACTCATTTTACTGAACCTATCTACCACCACATAGACACTATCAAACCTTGTCTTGGTTTTAGAGAGTCCTACCACAAATTCCATGCTAATACATTCCCATGGTCTATTGGGAATAGGTAGGGGTTGATACAAACCTACATTACTAGCTCCCCCCTTGGCTTTCATACAAACTACACAATGTTCCACATATCTTCTGACATCCCTTGGCAACTTGGGCCAATAATAGAACCTCTGCACTAATTCCAGTGTCTTGGTGATACCAAAATGACCACTGAGACTACCATTGTACTTCCTTTAGTTGATATTCTCTCTCATTGAACCTTTGGGAACACACAACTGATTTCCCTTGAACAAAAGTCCACTCTGCAATGTATACTCTGAGAATTGACTATGAAAGTGATTTTCAAAATTAGAACGTACCTTATATGCCTCTGAGAAGTCTTCATCTTCTCCATAGAGATCCTTGAAACTTTCTATCCCAATGTTTTTTATTTGTATCTCTTGCACTGTCAGCAACCTCCTACTTAATGCATCTACCACCTTGTTCAACTGTCCCTTCTTGTGTTTGATAGTAAAAGTGAAGGCTTGGAGGTATTCCATCCATTTCAAATGTCTATTTCTCAACTTCTCTTGTGTGTTGATGTAGCTAAGTGCCTGGTTATCAGTAAACACTAAAAACTCCTTAGGCAGGAGATAATGCCTCCACTTTCTAAGTGACTGTACTAGAGCATATAGTTCTAGGTCATAGGTAGAATACTTTTTCTTAGCTTCATTGAGCTTTTCACTAAAGAAAGCTATAAGTCTGCCTTCTTGGCTTAGTACTCCTCCTACTGCAATTCCACTGGCATCACATTCCACATGGAATAACTTATCAAAACTAGGTAACAAAAGGATGGGTTGAGTTGCCACTTCTTGTTTCAGTTTCTCAAAACCCTTCTCAACTTCAAGAGTCCATTTGAACTTAGTTTTTAGGCCACCTTTGATTGTATCAAGTACTAGTGCACATATGCCACTAAAGTTCCTTATAAACTTCCTATAAAATTGAGCTAACCCATGAAGACTCCTTACCTCTATCCCGGTGGTTAGTGTAGGACAATTTAGGATAGCTTCCACCTTGCTTGGGTCCATCTTCAATGATCCTTGGGATACTACAAACCCCAAATACACAAGCTCCTGTTTGAAGAATTCACACTTTTCTAAGTTTATGGCTAACCTCTCCTCCTACAATCTTTTAAGAACCAACTCCACATGCTTTAGATGTTCTTCTACTATCTTGCTAAAGATGAGTATATCATCTAGATATACCACCACAAATAACCCTGTGAAGTCCTTAAGAACTTCATTCATGAGCCTCATGAATGTGCTAGGGGCATTTGAGAGGCCAAATGTCATAACTCTCCACTCATATAACCCATCAGTTGTCTTAAAGGTTGTCTTCCATTCATCCCCATCTTTGATTTTGATCTAATGGTATCCACTCTTGAGATCCAACTTGGTAAAATATTGAGCTCCTCTAAGACAATCCATAAAATCCTCAATCCTAGGAATAAGGAACCTATATCTGATTGGAATTATATTTATAGCCCTAGAGTCAGTGCAAAGTCTCCACTTACCACCTTTCTTGGTTGCTAAGACCACTGGTATTGCACATGGACTGATGCTCTTCCTAATTAGTCCTTGGTCTAACAACTCCTGCACTTGTCTAGCTACTTCTAGGTTCTGATCTAGTGTAAGCTTGTAAACTGCTTTGTTTGGAAATGAAGCCCTTGGTATGAAGTCAATCTGATGACTGATGGCTGTCTTTGGAGGTAAGGTTGCTGGTGTTCCATCACTAACTATATCCTTGAACTGTTCAAGCAACTTCTGGACTGCTCCTGGTATGACTATTTTCTTAGTCTTATCTTCCTCCTTGGGTTGCACCATGACCACATATCCTTCCCCTCCTTGTTGTAGAGTGTTGATAAACTCCTTGCCACTACTTAACAAGAGACTAGGGGTCTTTGACTGTCCTTCTTCCTCATCCGACAGTGACTGCAGTTTGAATGTCTTTCCATTCTTCTTGAATGAGATAGTGTTCTTTCCATCATAGATGGCTCCTTTGTCATACTGCCATGGTCTTCCCAATAGAATATGGCATGTATCCATGGGCAACACATCACAAATCAGCTTGTCCTTGTACCCTCCAATGGAGAACTCCACCGTTGTTTGCTCATTTACAAGAACACTCTACCCTTTATTCAGCCATGTCACCTTGTAAGGATTAGTGTGGGGTACCTTCTCCAACTTTAACTTCCTCACTGCCTCCTCAGAGATAATGTTATTAGTAGACCCTAAATCCACTATAACCTTGCACACCTTCCCAAGTATTTTGCATCTTACCCTGAATAAGGCTCTCCTTTGCTTTGGCTCCTCCTTGACTGGTTGTCTGATTAGAACTCTTCTAAACATCAGGTTCTCCCCCATTTTTGATTCTATGTGACTAATCTCTGGTGACTTGATACTCTAGGTGTCCTCTTGAGCATATGCTACTCTCTTTTTTGTATTTGAAGAAGATGCTTTCTCCGGGCACCTATAAGCTAGATGTCCTACTTGACCACAATTATAACACTTCATACTAGCAAAGTATGAGTTACTTCTGCCTGCTCCTCTTCCTCTGTTAGAACCTCCTTGAGATCCTCTACCTCTTCCATAACCTCCTCTATAATTTGTTTCACTTCCATGCTCTGTGATTTTAGACTCTCCCTGACTTCTTTGTTTAGTCCCCCTACCTTGGTATCCACCTCTATGTCCTCTTTGATCTCTGCCTTTACCTTTGCTCTTAGAAGCCTGGTCTTGTTTCCCCTTACTCCTCTATTCAATATTTATAGCCAATTGATAGCATTGGTGCACTGTTTTGGGACTTAGAAGATTCATCTCCTCTTGAATGTTCCACTTCAAGCTGTTAAGATACCTAGCCACCTTAAGACTTTCATCCTCTGAAACATTAGACCTCATACAAAGTTTTTGAAACTCCTCAGTATAAGAATTCACATCTTGGTCTCTTTGTCTCAATCTCTTTCTTTTCTTATGCAACTGAATCTCATAATCATCTGGCATGTATGCTTCTCTCACTTTGGTAACCATTCCCTTCCAAGTAGAAATAGGCTTCTTGCCTTCCTTTTCCCTCTCTGTCTGAATGAACTTCCAACATGTCAAGGAAGAACCTCTTAATCTTGACTTTTCCACCTTCACCTTCTGTGCTTCAGTGACTCCATCACACTCAAAATGGTTTTCCATTCCCTCTATCCAATCCATGACTAGATCAACTTCCATTTTCCCACTAAACAGTGGTATGCCTTCAATGCCTTCAAGAAAGGCTCTTCTTGCAAAACAGGGTCAGGTTCAGGGATCTTGTCTTCCTTTGCAACCTCTTCACTCTTGGGTACCCTGCCTTCCAATCTATCACTGACCTCATGGGTCTTGGTTTGCACATTATTCATTACTTGCTCAAGTTGGGCTATTCTTTCCCTCAATAGCCTATTGTCTTCCTCCTGTTCTTCAACCTTCTTGGCCAATTATGAATTTGTCACCATGTCCGTGGAACCAATAGACTCAATCTCTGACATATAATATTCAATCCCAAATCTTTTGTTGCTCTGATACCAATCTGATAGGGAGGTTGGATGAAACAATCACTGTTTCATGCTCTGGGTCTTGCTTGGAAGACCTCTAGGGTGTTTCACTCCACCATTTGAAACCTATAGGACCTCTTCCTTCTTAGGGTCCCCTGATTTCTCCTTGTGAATCCAACTATCAACTTAGATCCTCCTACCAAGTCAAAACTTGGTGCAATCTTGAAACACTTGCCTTAGCCCTTAATCCACCCTAAAGACTACAAATCCTCCAAATTATTGATTTAGTTTTATAGTGGTGTGGAGGTGCTTCTAAAGTAATCAATCCATCCTACTAAGTGTATTAGGGGTCCACCTAGCTCCATTTCCTATTCGCTTCCACCAAACCCTCATTTAGGCCTAAAAGGCTACTAGCCCTAGTAGCCCCAATTAGGCCTCTTTCTCTGAGAAATCAAGGTTTTTCCCAAGTCTTTCTAAAGAACAATGCAAACTTTTCCTAGGATTCCTGGTACATATGCCCACCTCTCAAGGATTTTTGGGGTCTTGGGTCACTACTTTCTGTACAAAGCCCTAATCTGAAAAAATGAGCAATAAGTTAGGGTTTTTTTTAAGCCCTTTCCTGGCTTACTGCAAACTGTCAAGTCCTTCCCTCACCAGATGGATTGATGGAGTTTCTTCCTACTTACCATGTCTTGGCAAGACTCATACCTTCCTTCTCCAAAAGATAATTTGTCAAGAATTTGACACCCCTACAAATTAAGTGCTCTACACTAAGGTCTTCCCTAGCCGGACACTCCCTGGCTTGCCTAGGGTAAGACTTCCACAACAACTCCTCTGATTTCAAAAGCCCTAAACCCTACTATATGTACATCCATGGAGTCTAGTCACTATTCGCAAAGGGCCATACAATTTGTACAGTGGGAAAGTAAACTAACACTCCATTCTCTCAAATTGCCTAGTTCAGACCAGCAACAATATGAAAACCAAAACTAATTACAAACAATGCTTGAAATAGAATAAAGAACCTATCTAAAGCCACACAATGCTCAAAGAACAACTACTCTACATCCTACATAGATTACAGTGCCATGATCAATCCATTAAAACACCTCTTCAATGAAAAAACAGAAAATTCACACTCAATCACAATTGTTTCCTTGAATTCAAAAACTTCAAACAATTTCAAATGCTTCCAACCCCACTCCAATGCCGAGGCATCCCATAAATAGTTCACCCAAATTAGTTATCCTCTCCTTGGCTCTTCTTGGCCACTTGTAGCTCTAATTGAGCAACCTTTTCAAAAACATTTTGCAAGAATTTGAAAAGAAACTCCTAAAAGGTCTAAAAGGTCAAAACCTCACTTGTGCAAAAACCTTAAGCCTATCCAATGGTCAACATGACCTTCATTAGATGATCAACACCCAATCAAAAATGCCACTAAGGCACAACAAAAAATGAACATGAATAGATGATAAGTTGGCCTAAAGAAATTTCCAAAACATGACCTTCTAGACAAACTATGGTAACCTATGGGTGCTCCTACACCAATAAGCCAGGGTTTAAATTCCCTATCACCATTAGAACATACTAAGTGAAAACGGTGCCTAAAGATAAAGTGGTAGAATCTGAGATGCAAATAGTCACCCTCAAAACATTCAAGAAAAGGTTAGAATTTGATTACAAAGGGATGAAGAGAAACATAAAGAAAAGTCATACATATGTTACTGTGTTGAGGACATCTAAGTAGAATACAGGGATGATGAAGATATCCTAGGAGAATGGATTACTGTAGGCTCATTGTGGAGAAAATCTCTAATCTTGGTTTAGCAGACCTTCCTACAGATATAGTGGATATCAATGATATCATGGATGCCACTTATGAGGAAAAAATATAGCAAGCACACCTTTGCCTTCTATCCAATGGTCTCAAAAGGAGGTTGTTTCAATTAGACAAAGGTTTTCCCCCATCTTGGTAAACACAAACATATGGTTGCAGAGTAAAGGAATTAAGCTAAAGCCATTCAATACAGGATTTGAGGGGGAAGGTACAAAATAACAAGAAGGTAAGCAACGAGAACTTCAAGAATGAATAATATGGAAGGATCCCCTATGTATCACAAGGGACCTAAAATTAAGTTTACATGCAAAGGATCATCAACACCACCTATAAAGCAGCCTATAGAAGAAGTCGAACAAGGAGAAGAAGAAGGACAAGAGGAAGAGGTGCAAGATTCTCCTCAAGAGAATATCCCACAAGATTCTCCACTAACTTCCTCACCTATCACTACCACAATGTCTTCCCCACATCTTGTGGTAACTTCTTCCCCAATTGTTGTTATTATCACTCCTCCTTTCATAGTTTTACTACTATCTACCACTATACCATAGGTTTATGTACATACTATTCATTCATCCCTTTCCTAGGGATCGATAGTTAACAATCCTATACAAAATGTAGAGGCTACTTCTGGTTCTCCATCTTATATTCCTATTTTTTCATCTCCCTCATTTGACATTTCTTCACAGTTAGAGTTTGATTGATTCATGAATGAGTCAATGCAAGATGCACCTAATATACAGACTCTTGGTGCCATATTGACTGACACTCCATCGATTTTAACCATCACTTGTATGACAATAGGTATAGCTACAACTCAGATGATGGCAACCAAACCAAGAGGCAGTGCATTTCCTCTTCCTCCATGGATTTTTGTGCAAACTCCAAAGAGAGAAAATAAATAAATATTCATAGATGAGTTTGACTTTGGGGAGTTAGCACCACCGAAACCCAAAGGAAAAAAGAAACCAAAGGTTCTCTCTCAGCTACATATGGAAAAAATTGGATATAAGTATGCAGAGGTGGAAAAACCTCCTCTAGGAAAAAATAACAAGGAAACTGACATAGAGGAATATACCATTACAAGAGTTGGATTGGGGAGAATTGCACATGCAAGTGTGAAGGAAGATGCTCAAAAATATTTGACTGTGTTAATGGAGAAGTTTGACAAGGTAAATCAGTCTAAGGATATGTATAAGGTGAAATTTGAGCATCTCACCTCTGTGCTAAAAAGAATCACACAATCTTCTAAGGTAGTAGAACCTATTGCAATGAGCATAGAAGACCCTTTACTCCAGAAGGTAGAGAAGTAATATTCAAAAGGTAAATTTATGTACGAATTTGTGGATGAAATGATTGAGCAAGGATCACAGCTCATGAGTATTGAAGTGGAGAGAATTGCTCAAATGTCAAAGGTGAAACTTGAGCTAGAAAAGATAGTGAGTACACTTTCTATTGAGCAAAAAGAGATGGGACAAAATTTTGAGACTTGGATCCAGTTGAAGAAAGTGAAGCTGAGTAATTTGAATTTAGGGTCATCCCCAACAAAGATAAGTATGTGGAGATCAAGGATTCAATTAGGAATCACATACATGCTATCAAGAGCCTAGTCAAAGATGTGCAACAAGTTCAAGAAGATGTTGAAGAGAATCATGTAAACTTGGTAAACAGAGTTGAAGAGTTTTGTGGTAAGCTTCTTGATGATGATCATACATTCCTTCCTATCAATGAAATTGTCCAATAGTTTAAAGAAGCAATCCAAAAACGGGTTGAAGATGAAGCATTTTCAGTGGCTTCTATGGACACCTTGTGTGATATACAATTAACCTTGGATAACCTCAAGACCCATTTGGTCCAATACAAAAAGGCTTATTCTTCCACAAAAAATTATATCACTAAAGTCCATACTATCATTGATCACACCTCAAGACCGAATGAGTCAATGATGTAAGAGATCCTAAATAAATATGCAGATTTTTTGGCTCAAAGCACAGTGAAATAATCTTTTTGTATAAATTCCAGAGTTAATTATTTTTTATTATTTTTCACATGCATTATGTAAATGGGCGTCGACATTTTTACATGTCATTTTGTATTGATGCAATTATATGTAAAAACAACACCAATCCTGAGTCAAAAAAGGATTGTGCCATTGAATAAGTCAAAGTAGTTAAAATTTCCCTAGATTAGCTCTTTAGCTCTCATCTATAAATATGAGAGAGCTCATTTGTAATCAAGACCTTTAATCTATTGCAATGAAGTGCTACCCAAATTGAGAATCAACTTTGAGACTTTGAGTTCAAATTGCAACATCGATTCTAATTAATAAAGAAGGCAATTTTGATATCAAACTTTTTGTTGAATCAAATTTGTATGAGTAGGGATGTTCTTATGTCATTCTTATTGATTTATTTTGTGTTGATTAGATAGTTAGTGTTTCTTTATTACAATTGGAGGGTTTTCAAGATAAGTTAAATATGAACTTTGTGTTATATCATTTACTTGAAATTGTGTGTTTTGAAAGTATTTCTTGGTAGATCCTGATTATAAATACTTTGAGCTTGTAGTTATTCACTTCAGGTATATGGATCGTGTTGGGAAATTGTAGACTTTGTGCTACAATTTTCAATTACATTCTTCTAAACCATTGGTGTTATTAGTTGATAGACTTTGCACTACAACTGGTCATATGGTTACTCTTGAAATATTTTTGGAGGATAATTTAAAGACTTTGTGCTTGCGATTATTCACTTGGTGTGTGAATATTTTTGCGAAGTTATTTGAAAGACTTTGTGCTCCAACTTACATCACTGGTTATTACAGAACTCACATTCAAGACAACAAAACTTAGACTTTGTGCTTTCATGTGTTTTCCAATTACTTTTATTCACTAGTACTAGCAAGTATCGATTATTATTGTTCTAACTAGTTGTATTTGAGGATTTCATTATTATTTTTTTCTCTTATCTTGAAATAAGAGGATATGCTAATGGAGACACCCCCCATGGATAATCATAATGCGTATATCTTAGTTTAGTTTCTAGTTAATTGTAGTGGGAAATAGGAAGAGAGCCTCCCCTTTCTAAGAGGAGAGATTTATCTCATCATAGTTGTGGCTGAAATTCACATTTTTGTAATCTATAAAGGGATTACAAAATATTCACCCAACACTTTAAAATTAATATTTTCAAACCTTATGACTACATTGAATTCCCTTTATCCTTTCATGCTTCAAGCACTATGATTTGGGCCCCATTAATATTTTTTTTAGATAATTTTACTTGTATCATCATTAAGGCTAGTAGTCTACTTCTTTTGGGATTTTCATTTCCTTACCAAGGTTTCTTAGTAACCCTTTCCCTTCAAGTTCTTATTGTTGAAATTTGTGGCTATCTTCTATGTCATGTTATGCAGATTAGAATTTTGTTAAAGGCATTTCCTTACCCACTACATCAACCTAGCTAGGTAATGGAGTTTTTTTTTATGAATCATTTCTCACCTTGCTAGAAAAAGTAAACAATATCAAATGATAATTTTACTACCTAGATATTTTTTGTAAGGACTCATGACCAAGTATTCAATGATAGAAGACCCAATGTGATAGATAGTCCTTCCTTCCTAAACTTGGCTGGTTGAAATTGATTGATCACAGGGAAGTCTTTAGGTTTCTTGGCACTCTATTTTCCTTTCAAGTCTCCCATTCTAAATCATGGAAACCTATCATTTCTACAACTGCTCAGAAAAATCTCACCCAAAACATTAATAAACCTCTATTGTTGGTTGGTAAGTCTCAAGTGTTCCAAAATTTTGGTTGCCACTAATGTGTAGTATTCTTCTTGTTTGGTTCCTTCTAAAACATCTTACTTAAATATTGAGGAGCTTCCCAAGGATTCTATATGAGCTTCTTCAAATGTTAGGAAAAAATTTGTCATGTAGCATGGGAGTATATTATTTCCTTCCCTATGATTTTAGAGGCTTCAGTTTGCTACCAATTTGATGACAAGACCTAAAATTATGTGCCAAATGAATTGTCAAAACCCTTAAAGGAAAGGAGGTTTGGAAGATATTGGTTTTCCATTGAATTTCCTTTTGAGTTCCCTTTGAGTTCCCTTTGAGTTCCCTTCGAGAATCCACATCGAAAAGTTCATAGGGATTTATACTCTTGTCATCATGGAGGAGTACATTTAGGGGACAAGGAACTTATGTTATCAAAGACATTCAAAACTCTTGGGAAGCCATCAAGCCATGGCTTTTGTGGGATGGTAATGAACTTCACTAGGGACTCTATTAACTAGCAATCTATTTGGTGGCTTTCTTTTCTTTCTTATCAATATCAATTTCTTCCAAAGGCTCCTCAAGTTCATGATTTGAATTTCTACAACATGAGAAATAAAAAATTACTAGATCTCTTATCTAGGATTACCAAGAATTTCCTCTCTTGACTTGAGGCCAAAGTATAATTTTGACTTGTTAACTAGGATTTTGAGAATTATTAGATAGTCATTGACTCTATTCCTCCCTAATGATTCACAAAATTGAGGTTCAAACTTTTAAACCCGAGTGGAAGGATAGAAATGGTATCCTGACATACCATTTTGGAATTACAAACCTTGCAAGAGATATATGTGGCTTTGACTACATCTTCCCATGGTTGGTTGATGAACCATAAATTGCATCTCTAGTCTCCTTTGGGTATTTTACACCACACATTCTAGGTTATTTGGTCTACCCTACTTGAACCCAAGCTTGCCCATTTTTTCTGGTGTATTATTTATCAAGGTCTTCCTCTTGGCTCTAAAGCACCTCTTTTGGTTTTGTTCAAAAGCTTCAGAAGCTTAGAATTGAATTCATGACTTTTTCAATCCTTTTAGACCTAAGTCATTCTCATAGCATATGGTTTTATTGGGGGACTAGCCTCTCATTCTTTCTATATTTATCTATATTTGATATGCTTTAAAGGTGGATATTCCCTTTAGCATTTGGAAAGACAATATTTTTTTCTATTTTTACTAATTGTGTAGTTGATATATGTATCTTAATGTACATTATAGCTATGGTTTGTTCTAATGTTCATATGCAAATTTAGGTGCAAGCCAACAAAATTGCACTAGAAGTGGCATATTTGCAAGTGCTTTTAGATTAATAGAGTAATGTTTGATGTACAATTGTCAAGTCCTATCACCCTCACTTTCTTATAGGGGTCATTCCCCTCCTTGTGGTCATTGATATGGACGTAGCTAGACTAATAGGGGAGACTGTGACTCCTAGTCACATGCTTCTCACCCCCCTTCTAAACAAGTAAAGCATTGCTTTGTCCATGAATTACCATAGCCGTCCCTACTCACTTTCATCCTCCTCTGACTTAATTGTAAATGGCTAGATCCTAGCAAATTCTCTTACCTGAATAAGTCAATTTCTATTGTGTGTCCTTAGACACCTATTAATGAAGATAAAGAAGAAAGCGATGTTATTACTTGTTGGAAGTGTGCCACTTGTAACTTTGATCTGACTAATGTTTGGAACCCACCAAATGAAAATAACACTCCTTTGATGATGGACCTCTCACCATTTAAGTGACTTCAAATTTTCTTTTCATATTATTGTTTAAACTTAGAATATGCCTTCACCCACTCTTTTTGAAAAGAGTGTAATATTTTCCTTTTCCTTTAGAAAAATAATATGACCATTGTTCATCATTAATTCGAGAAAAACAACTCTCAAATATGTGACCGGTCGAATAGCAGCTAACCGACACAATAGTCGAGAAAGTCAACAGTTGAATCGCAGTTGAAAACATTGAGATGTGTAAACTCGTCACCGCTTTCAAAATATGCGTAGAGTGCTCCACTTGTTTCAGACAGAAACAACCTCATCTGAGTCCACTTCCTTTCTTACACACGCATAATATCTGATTTCAACCCTAACAAACAGGACGTCCTCTCCTTGTCCTTTATGAGTTACTTTGATTTTTCCTGTTAAAGACTTATCCAACTCAAAAATCTCAGTGCTCGACCATTTTCTCTGCTTGCAAAACTTTTGGGTTTGCGTAGTAATGGAGCTTCTCCCGGAAGAAATAGAGCGAGAGTGCCTGCTGAGAGTGTCGTATGAATCTCATTACAATCTTCGAGCCGTCTGCAAAAGTTGGGAAAGGGCGGTGAAGAGCAGTCGCTTCTACCAAGACAGGAAGAAGTTTGGGATGACAGAACAGAGTATATGTTTGATTCAGGCTCTTCCCGAGCAACCCGAATACAAGAAGAGCCCCAATACGACATCAGCGCCGGCTTATGGAGTAACCATTTATGATCCTCTCAAAAGCTCATGGGAAAGACTCCCCCCTATTCCCACCGGATTCCCATTGTTTTCTAACTGTGTTTCCGTCAACCAAAAACTTGTTGTGCTCGGGGGCTGGAATCCTCACACATTGGAGGAGCTGAAGTCGGTTTTTGTGTACGACTTTTGCTGCTGCAGATGGAAACAGGGCAGCGACATGCCTGTCCTGCAATCCTTCTGCGCTTGCTCGGTGTCGCCGCAGGGACTCATTTACGTAGCCGGCGGACATGACCAAAATAAAAATGCCCTGCGCCGAGCAGCAACTTATAATATAGAGGAAGACAAGTGGGAACTTCTGCCTGATATGAAGTCAGAAAGAGACGAGTGCCATGGTGTTTTTCTTCAGGGAAAGTTTTATGTCATAAGCGGCTACGAAACGCAGTCGCAGGGTCGATTCGAGCGGAGCGCACAAGTTTTCGATCCAAAGACAAGATTGTGGAGTACCCTCGACAATATGTATAAGTTTGGAGGGTCGGCTCATGCCTGCGTGGCTGCATTTGGCAATCTGTATTTGTTTGAAAAAGACGGTGTCATGGAATATGATTGTGAAGAAAATAAATGGCAGAAGGTGGGCTCTGTTCCTGCAGCCATCAAAAATGTTACGCGTGCTACAGTATGGCGTGACTCTATATTTTTGTGCGGGTCTGCTAATGGAAGTAGGGATACTGTGCTCTATATGTTTAGACCTCCATCTAAAGGAGTGGTGGGCTCTCAGAACTGGATTCCCGTTCAGAGGTCCCAAAATTATATGGGCTTTGTTCAATGCTCTGCTAGTTTAGATATATGAATGTTTCTTCACTTTAAGTCCCCTTCCGACAGTCTTTGTTAAACCCTCACTGTAGCTTCAGGACCTCCTTTTTACTTTCTTCAGAGCATGTTATTTTATTTAATACACCAATTCTGGGAAACATGGAAGGTATTCGCGTATGTGAACAATAGACTATTGTTTTTATAAATCATCTTTTTTATATGTAAATTAATTACATCAATTAATTTAGATATAAGAAATAAGATTAATAATTGAATTGAAGTAAATATGATAATTAAATAAGAGATATAAGAATTTGGCTTCAAAGTTAATGATAGAATAATGAAGGAGGAATGAGAATGCTGTTGTGGTCTTTGTTTGAGAAGTGTTTTAAAGGTTGGTTTATCATAGAAAATGTTGTAGATTGATCCTAAGCCCACGAGTTTGATCTTAATTGTCATGACCTAATCCAACGTAGTAAATTGATTTGTGTCATATGAGAATGAACTAACATGATGTGTACCTAAAATTTTATTTGCCTTCACCTTTTATATATTTGAATATTTTAATGGTGGTGTTTGGAGACGTCATTAAAAAGTTTGTCAACTTGATAGCTTAATGGGTTTCCTTAACACAAACCCTTTGGCAAACTAAATTAAAGGTCTAATGAGAAAAATCAAGCACAAAATTCACGAACATGTATGTGACCTATATGATGATGCATATTTGATTTAGTTAATGATATTTAGAATTGAAGTGTGCTCAAATTATTCTCCTCTTAGCATGTGATCCACTTCTATTTAATTACCTACACATATAATGTCCTTAAATATCATGGCATAGCCACATGTATCACATGAAATATGTGCTATGTCAGCTCATAATGACTAATCAAAGGTGGACAAATTTTAAAATTTAATTTGTAGTCTACGGATTTGAGAATCATTCTTGCATTCTTCAAGATTGACCTAGATCTATCCCAAGTCACAAAAAAAGTCTACATGGATAAGGTGGCGATCTTGAGGTAGAGAGTAAATGTTTGGAAATAAGTGCAAAAGGGGGTAGAATAACAAAGGATAGAAATCAAGTTATGAGCCAAGCTTAGCATACTAGTATGCCACTTGTTGATATGTTATTGCATTGACATTCTCATCAAAGTAGGTACAATTTACTAATTGAAAACTAGTAATGGTATGCTAATTTCACCTTTACATATTTCTTTCACTTTGATATGCATGTGAATCTAACATAAGCATGCATTTCAAAGTGTATGGTAACAAAAAAATAAATATCCAAACAATTATAAAGGATATTATCTTTGAAAATTGATACAATTATTCTTATTCTCTTGTTGTTATGAGTACTATATTGATACATATAAAATAGAAAAGAAAATTTGTTATGTAGCTTCTTTCACATAATCAAATTATGCAAACACAAGATGCTCCAACTATCTAAAAAGGAAAATAAAACATAAAGAAGTGGATAATTTCACTTATTTAAAAGTGGTACATAAATATCCACATGATGTGATAATGTAATCAAAATTGTGTGATGCAACATGTTTTATATAAATTCACATGATGTGGCCATGTAAGACTCCATAAAATATGGTAATGTGATGTAATAAATCACCACTCAATGTGGGTGTGTCATTAAACAATGATAATACATTTATTTGGATGTGATGATGAGTCTTTATATAGCATAAGATACCACTTTAAATCTAAACCATAAAAAAATGATAACATGGCCCTCGAAATAGTTGCATGTAAAGTATGAAAGGAGTTGGAGAATGGGAACATGATACATGGTAATGATAAAATTAAATAAGGTAATCAACTATAATGTAAGAATATAAGCATGAGAAATGTATGATATCCTAGTGTAATCAAACAATAAGTTGGGTCTAGAAGAATAAAAAAAAAAAATAGTGCATAAATGACAATATAGTGATGAGTACATATCTAAAGAAGATATTTGGGCATGCTAAGGATTATAAAATTATAGTGCTCATGATAAAAGCTAAAGAATAAAGAAGTAACATGAATTAAAATAAAATAAAAATTGATGAATTTGGAATTGTAACTAGATAAATAGGATAATCATATGATAAGTAACATAAATCATGATAAATATAATCATAATAAGCACAATAATCATGTCATAACACAAGGAAGAAAAATAACAAAATTTATAAGATCACAATTTAATCATGTAATCAAAGAACAAGTGAGCAACCAAAGTGGTGAATAAGTGAGCATATGAATTAAACAAGGTAGTAGAAAAACTTAGAAGTAACCAAAGAAACACAAAAAAATAAGACATCAATAAAACATAAGTTATATAAATTGAAATATTTAGAATTAATCTCAACTAGAGAACCACAACATAAACCATCCTATAGTAGGTAGAATAAGAACACGTAAAACACAAAAAAAATAAAGCATAATAAAAAAGCCAAAGTGTAGGAATACATGCAAAAGATGAAATGAAAGTTAAATTTATAAATGGGTAGATATAGGAGTACTTAGTGTATCATGAGACATATATACAAAGATCCCCATCTAAGAGGTCATCCTCTTCCCACAAAAATTCCATCACATTCAATCTCCTTCTCAAATTACATGACTTTTTTCCTAACTACTATTTTTTCAATTACATTTGTTTCTCCTTGGTGTGAATTATCCATCTCTACAAACACATTATTAATAGTTTAAACATTCGGTTTTTTTTCTTTATCCAATTTTATTGTGCTTTTTGAGATGTAATGCCCCATTTTGGACCTGTATGCAATGGAAAGTTTAAAATATAAAATAAGAATTAAAAAATCCTAATTTTAAATTTAACTCCAAACCTTATATTGAGTGTATTGAAATGATTTTGTCAAGACTTTGTTACTATGTTGATGCTCAAATCAATAGCATAACATTAATTCTTTTTTTAATGATAAAAATGCTAGTTATTTTTCTTAGAAATTCATGATTTTGAATTATTAGTGAAATAATGAATTTATAGACTTTTAGAAGATTGGATGGATGATGGAGTTAAATTCACTAGTTGTGAAGTTAATTTGGAAAGCTAGATTAGTGAACTAAAATTAGTACTTAAGGGAAATTTGTATTTTGAACTCTTGACAAGATATTAATGAATTTGTTGATTCATTAAGTGGGTAATTAGATGAGAAAGTTGCTTAATTAAAAATGTGTTAATTAATGTAGAAAATATGAGAGGATACTTATATTTTTTTAAAAAATTATTTAAAATGGATAATTAACTCATTTTAATTAAATAATAAAATATTATATAATTAAAAAAATAATAATAATGGATTACAATTACTAATAATGAATAATTAACAAAGATGATAATATGAATAATTAATATGATAATAGGGGGAATTTTTTTAGAGTCAACATTTTGCCTCTCTTTAAGCCAATGTTCACAATAACATTGCTTCAAAGAAATGAAAGAGAACTAAGAAGAAAAAAATAGAAGAGATGGAGAAAGTGATGATATGCCCTAGATTCAAGTAGAATAAATAATAGTAGATTAATTAATAGGATAAATGATGCCCCCTCAAGAGGTTATTTGTATGAAAATGCATGGGTGAGCTCTTGAAAGAAGAAATATGAAGAAAAAGTTGGATGGAAGATGGAAAATAATGGAAGAAAAATGGAGAAAAATTAATATATGGATGCAAGAAATATTATTATGAATGAAATGATGATAATTGATTTATTATGATGATTATTTTATTACAAGTATGTGTAGTTGTTGTTGTCATTGATGTCAACAAGATTTGAGTGTTGTCATTGGTGTCAACTATATGGCAAAAGATTGTTGCAAGGGTGTGAGAAGTTGGTATTGAGTTGATGTTGTCTCTAATGATGCTTTGATTAGTTTGCATTATGTTGTCATTAGTAAGCTACTAGTGTCAACCTCTAGTCTTACTTTGATAGATTTTGTCTATGGATGTATGGTTGAGTTGCTAGGTTGCAGTTGGCTTGAGTGGTGATGAGAGTGTTAAATATATTGAGCATGTGTGTCACAGTGCTTGGTTTCCAAATGTTTTTAGAAAAATTGAATAAAAAGAGAAATGTGTTGCGGTGGTGTTTTTTGTTGTAGAGTAGCATTCTGGTTTAGCTCTGTATTTCTTCTATGTTGAAGATCTTCTTGTGTGGTTTGGATATGTTGAATAGAGGTGTTCAAAGGTGTTGCATTCAAAATTTGGTGTGTTGGATCACTATGTAGAGGAATTTGTGTTCACTAGTGTGTGAACTATGTATTGCAAAGGTGTGCAGGAGAAAAAATTCTACGCATTTCTCCATACAAAAGTGGTTTAGGGTCTTGCAGTCTGGAGAGGTGCTAATAGTGTTTGTATCTTTCTTGATTGAAGTTGTTTGGCCAGCTTGATGCTTCATAAGTCAATTTCTTGAGTTCATTATGTAATGAGAATTATCTAGAATTATGCTTTGTGTGTACATTCTTCAAGTGAAATTATTTGCGAAATTTGTAGGTTTCCAAGATGTTTGCCACCCGGAATATTCTAGTTCATGTTGAAGTGTGGCGTGTGGTCCATGATTCATCTTTGAATTTAGGAAGTGTGTACTTAAGTGTTAATTGTGTTAACATGGGTTCGAACGACATTGGGTGTTTACACTAATTGCAAAGTTTCTTTGATGTTTGTGGAAGTGTGGTGTGGCATGTATGAGTGGATTTAGGTCCTAGATAAAGTGTGTTGTGGTCCGCCTTTATTCCTTTCCCACCTACGAGAATGTTTTGATGTAGAGCAGGGAGGAAAATACTGTAAAAAATCACAATTTAACTAGACTCAAACAATTCTTGCTTATTCATCCAATTTTGACTCAATTTTCACTTCATAAACACTTGGTTCTATAAAGCTACAAAACACCCAAATTGCAATTAGGGTACAAAAAATCTTACAGAATCCTCAAAACACTTTGAACATCATAAGATTGGTTGTTTTAATCCAAAGAAAGTCCTTTCAAACACTGATCTCACGCTTTCCCAAATGCACACTCATAAGAGGCCTATTTGCTTGTAATATTCCAAAATGGCAAAAATGGGTACAACTTTCCAAATAGGTTGAATCTCCAAAAAAATAAAGTAGTTTCAAGAACCCATTAAGGCCTTCTTTAGCATATCTAGAAACCAAATATACTTGTTTTGAAAAGTACCTTCCTAAACTTGACTGTCCCGCAGCAACAAGCCCAATTAGGCCTATTTTCCAAAGTGACTCCAAGAAATCCTTCTTTAAAACCCCCAAACTCTATTCCCACACTCTCAATAGGTTACAAAAGCCCCAAATCAACAAATTTTAACATGAGCAAGGCATACTAGGTCACCCAACCATCAAACCCTTGTTTTAGGCCAATTTCATGCTTGAAACATGGAGGGTTTATTGAAAATCCACACTCCAGACCTCTACTCTTCTAACCAAACCTTCAAAAAATTCAAATATAGTTTGAACATGCTTATTCCACCACCACATAGCCAATTCCAAAGTTTTTTATACAATCCCTAACATCTAGCCATAAATTTTCAAGCAAAACTCATAAAATATCACCTAAGGCAGCATTCAAATTCCCCCAAACGGCCTTCCCTATTCAAAAAGATCTCATGAACATCTAAACCTACACCAAAGCACCCATTTCACCAAGTTTTAGAAAAATCTACCAGTGGAATGGGTGATTAATTCATTTTATTCACTCTCAACTCTTCAAACCAGGGTTTCAATCCACCTACATAAAATTGACTTTAAATTGCTTTAATCTTTATGAAATACAACAAGATCAAAACCAAAAGTGATTCTAACTCGGATATCCATCAAAATGTCTTTTAGATCACAAACAATCTATATGGGTCCGTACAACACTCTAGATCAACAAATTTATAGAAAATTGTAGAGAATTCAGTGACTTTTCTATTCAAGATTTCAAATTTACAAAATCCAACCTTCTCCCAACATTCCACAAAGCAAGCATTTCAAAATATGACTAATCAGTTCAACTTCCTTTCCATCGAGCAAAACTAACTTGACTCTTGAACTTCCCAATTTTGCACTTTTTTGCAACTTTTCATGACAACATTTGGAAATATTGACATTTTTTGCAAAATGAACTCTAAACCAACCCAAAGGACTTATTACATTATAAAATGGTCTATTATGACCTTATTGAATAACAAAAAGACTCAAATACCCTACAACCTACCATAAGACCCTATTTGCAAAATAGACTATCATGGTGCCCCTGCACTAGTTTTTGGTGTCGACCTAATTTGAGATTTACTGAGTTAAGGCATAGTTGACCTTGAAGAATGTTTTCAAGGATGAATATGGTATAAATATGAGTTGTGTTGTTGAGGGATGATAAGATAGATGTGTATGATGCGAATGATGTGAATTGCAGAGTTGTGAGGTGTGAATTTGTGAAGTGTGGTGTGAGCTTCCATGTGTTAGATTATTGGATGTAGTGAGTAGGTGTCTTAAATATTCAGTAAGACTGTGAAGGTGCTGGTGATGTTGTGGTGGAATTTTATGTTGCATTGAGATGGATTTCTCATTGTAACCTCTTCTTCTCTATCTTCTTTTCTAT
>VDFB02056351.1:48100555-48119973 GCA_007258455.2 Sequoia sempervirens
ACACATGGAAGCTCACACCACACTTCACAAATTCACACCTCACAACTCTGCAATTCACATCATTCGCATCATACACATCTATCTTATCATCCCTCAACAACACAACTCATATTTATACCATATTCATCCTTGAAAACATTCTTCATAATGCTTCATGCTTTAACTGCAAGTAAGTAAATTCAAATTAGGCTCACACCAAAACTAGTGCAGGGGCACCATGATAGTCTATTTTGCAAATAGGGTCTTATGGTAGGTTGTAGGGTATTTGAGTCTTTTTGTTATTCAATAAGGTCATAATAGACCATTTTATAATGTAATAAGTCCTTTGGGTTGGTTTAGAGTTCATTTTGCAAAAAATGTCAATATTTCCAAATGTTGTCATGAAAAGTTGCAAACAAGTGCAAAATTGGGAAGTTCAAGAGTCAAGTTAGTTTTGATCGATGGAAAGGAAGTTGAACTGATTAGTCATATTTTGAAATGCTTGCTTTGTGGAATGTTGGGAGAAGGTTGGATTTTGTAAATTTGAAATCTTGAATAGAAAAGTCACTGAATTCTCTACAATTTTCTATAAATTTGTTGATCTAGAGTGTTGTACGGACCCATATAGATTGTTTGTGATCTAAAAGACATTTTGATGGATATCCGAGTTAGAATCACTTTTGGTTTTGATCTTGTTGTATTTCATAAAGATTAAAGCAATTTAAAGTCAATTTTATGTAGGTGGATTGAAACCCTAGTTTGAAGAGTTGAGAGTGAATAAAATGAATTAATCACCCATTCCACTGGTAGATTTTTCTAAAACTTGGTGAAATGGGTGCTTTGGTGTAGGTTTAGATGTTCATGAGATCTTTTTGAATAGGGAAGGCCGTTTGGGGGAATTTGAATGCTGCCTTAGGTGATATTTTATGAGTTTTGCTTGAAAATTTATGGCTAGATGTTAGGGATTGTATAAAAAACTTTGGAATTGGCTATGTGGTGGTGGAATAAGCATGTTCAAACTATATTTGAATTTTTTGAAGGTTTGGTTAGAAGAGTAGAGGTCTGGAGTGTGGATTTTCAATAAACCCTCCATGTTTCAAGCATGAAATTGGCCTAAAACAAGGGTTTGATGGTTGGGTGACCTAGTATGCCTTGCTCATGTTAAAATTTGTTGATTTGGGGCTTTTGTAACCTATTGAGAGTGTGGGAATAGAGTTTGGGGGTTTTAAAGAAGGATTTCTTGGAGTCACTTTGGAAAATAGGCCTAATTGGGCTTGTTGCTGCGGGACAGTCAAGTTTAGGAAGGTACTTTTCAAAACAAGTATATTTGGTTTCTAGATATGCTAAAGAAGGCCTTAATGGGTTCTTGAAACTACTTTATTTTTTTGGAGATTCAACCTATTTGGAAAGTTGTACCCATTTTTGCCATTTTGGAATATTACAAGCAAATAGGCCTCTTATGAGTGTGCATTTGGGAAAGCGTGAGATCAGTGTTTGAAAGGACTTTCTTTGGATTAAAACAACCAATCTTATGATGTTCAAAGTGTTTTGAGGATTCTGTAAGATTTTTTGTACCCTAATTGCAATTTGGGTGTTTTGTAGCTTTATAGAACCAAGTGTTTATGAAGTGAAAATTGAGTCAAAATTGGATGAATAAGCAAGAATTGTTTGAGTCTAGTTAAATTGTGATTTTTTACAGTATTTTCCTCCCTGCTCTACATCAAAACATTCTCGTGAGGTGGAAAGGAGTGAAGGTGGACCACAACACACCTTATCTAGGACCTAAATCCACTCATGCATGCCACACAATGCTTCCACAAACATCAAAGCAACTTTACAAGTAGTATAAACACCCAAGGTTGGTCAAACTTGTGTTAACACCATTAACATTTAAGTACACACTTCCTCAAATTCAAAGATGAATCATGGACCACACGCCACACTTCAACATGAACTAGAATATTCCGTGCAAACATCTTGGAAACCTACAAATTCCTTTTGCAACAATTTTCACTTGAAGAATGCACACACAGGCAGTACACTTAGATAATTCTGTCATATACTGCAACTCAAGAAATTGACTTATGAAGCATCAAGCGTCAAACAACTTCAACTGAAGAAAGATACAAACACTATTAGCACCCTTCCAGATTCACAGAAGACCAAACCACTTTGGCAAGTAGAAATGCAGAGAATTTTTTCTCCTTTACTCATAATACATACTACACACTAGTGAACACAAATTTCTACATATGATCCAACACACCAAATTTTGAATGCAAGACCTTTGAAAACCTCTATTCAACATATCCAAACCACACAAGATATTCAACATAGAAGAAATACGGCCAAACCGTACTACTTACAACACACAAAACACCACCGCAACACACACTGCTTCTTTATTCAATTTTTCTAAAAATTACTTGGAAACCAAGCACTGTGAGACACATCCTCAACATATTTAACACTTCCTCATCACCACCAAGCCAACTGCAACCTAGCAACTCAACCATACATCCATAGACAAAATCTTATTAAAGCAAGACTAGAGGTTGACACTAGTAGCTTACTAATGACAACATAATGCAACTAATCAAAGCATCATTAGAGACAACATCAACTCAATACCAACTTCTCACACCCTTGCAACAATCTTTTGCTCATATAGTTGACACCAATGACAACACCAAATCTTGTTGACATCAATGACAACAACAACTACACATACTTGTAATAAAATAATTATCATAATAAATCAATCATTATCATTTCATTGATAATCATATTTCTTGCATCCATATTTTAATTTTTCTCCATTTTTCTTCCATCATTTTCCATCTATCATCAACTTTTCTCCATATTCCTTCTTTCAAGAGCTTACCCATGCATTTTCATACAAATAACCTCTCGAGGGGGCATCATTTATCCTATTAATTAATATACTATTATTTATTCTACTTGACTAGGGCATATCATTACTTTCTCCATCTCTTCTATTTTTTTCTTCTTAGTTGTCTTTCCTTTCTTTGAAGCAATGTTATTATGAACATTGTCTTAAAGAGAGGCAAAATGTTGACTATAAAACAATTCCCCCTATTATCATATTAATTATTCATATTGTAATCTTTGTTAATTATTCATTATTAGTAATTATAATCCATTATTATTATAATTATCCATTATTATTAATTTTTTAATTATATAATATTTTATTATTTAATTAAAATGAGTTAATTATCCATTTAAAAAAAAAAATTTAAAAATTATAAGTATCCTCTCATATTTTCTACATTAGTTAACACATTCTTTAATTAAGCAACTTTCTCATCTAATTACCCACTTAATGAATCAACAAATTCATTAATATCTTCTCAGGAGTTCAAAATACAAATTTTCCTTAAGTATTAATTTTAGTTCACTAATCTATCTTTCCAAATTAACTTCACAACTAGTGAATTTAACTCTTAATGTTTGATTGAATCTCCATTATCCATCCAATCTTCTAAAATACTATAAATTCATTATTTCACTAATAATTCAAAATCATGAATTTCTAAGAAAAATAACTAGCATTTTTATCATAAAAAAATTAATGTTATGCTATTGATTTGAGCATCAACACATTAACAAAGTCTTCAAAAAATAACTTCAATACACTCAATATAAGGTTTGGAGTTAAATTTAAAATTAAGATTTTTTTTAATTCTTATTTTATATTTTAAACTTTCCATTGCATACATGTCCAAAATGGGGCATTACATCTCAAAAAGCACAATAAAATTGGATAAAGAAAAAAAACCGAATGTTTAAACTATTAATAATGTGTTTGTAAAGATGGATAATTCACACCAAGGAGAAACACATGTAATTGAAAAACTAGTAGTTAGGAAAAAAAGTCATGTAATTTGAGGAGATTGAATGTGATGGATTTTTTGTGGGAAGAGGATGACCTCTTAGATGTGGATCTTTCTATATATGTCTCATGATACACTAAGTACTCCTATATCTACCTATTTATAAATTTAACTTTCATTTCATCTTTTGCATGTATTCCTACACTTTGACTTTTTTATTATGCTTTATTTTTTTGTGTTTTACATGTTCTTAGTCTACCTATTATAGGATGGTTTATGTTGTGGTTCTCTAGTTGAGATTAATTTTAAATATTTCAATTTATATAATTTATGCTTTATTGATGCCTTATTTTTGTGTTTCTTTGGTTACTTCTAAGCTTTTCTACTACCTTGTTTAACTCATATGCTCACTTATTCACCACTTTGGTTGCTCACTTGTTTTTTGATTACATGATTAAATTGTGATCTTAAAATTTCTGTTATTTTTCTTCCTTGCATTATGACATGATTATTGTGCTTACTACGATTATATTTATCATGATTTATGTTACTTATCATATGATTATCTTGTGTCTCTAGTTACAATTCCAAATTCATCATTTTTTTTATTTTAATCCATGTTACTTCTTTATTCTTTAGTTTTTATCATGAGCACTATAATTTTTTAATCCTTAGCATGCCCAAATATCTTCTTTAGATATGTACTCATCACTATGTTGTCATTTATGCACTATTTTTTTTTTAATTCTTCTAGACCCAACTTATTGTTTGATTACACTAGGATATCATACATTTCTCATGCTTATATTCTTACATTATAGTTGATTACCTTATTTAATTTTATCATTACCATGTATCATGTTCCCCTTCTCCAAATCCTTTCATACTTTACATTCAACTATTTTGAGGGCCATGTTAACATTTTTTTATGGTTTAGATTTAAAGTGGTATCTTGTGCTATATAAAGACTCATCATCACATCCAAATAAATGCATTATCATTGTTTAATGACACACCCACATTGAGTGGTGATTTATTACATCACATTACCATATTTTATGGAGTCTTACATGGCCACATCATGTGAATTTATATAAAACATGTTGCATCATACAATTTTGATTACATTATCACATCATGTGGATATTTATGTACCACTTTTAAATAAGTGAAATTATCCACTTCTTTATGTTTTATTTTCCTTTTTAGATAGTTGGAGCATCTTGTGTTTGCATATTTTGATTATGTGAAAGAAACTACATAACACATTTTATTTTCTATTTTATATGTATCAATATAGTACTTATAACAACAAGAGAATAAGAATAATTGTATCAATTTTTCAAAGATAATATCCTTTATGAGTGTTTGGATATTTATTTTTTTGTTACCATACACTTTGAAATGCATGCTTATGTTAGATTCACATGCATATCAAAGTGAAAGAAATATGTAAAGGTGAAATTAGCATACCCATACTATTTTCTAATTAGTAAACTTTACCTACTTCGATGAGAATGTCAATGCAATAACATATCAACTAGTGGCATACCAGTATGCTAAGCTTGGCTCATAACTTGATTTCTATCCTTCGTTATTCTACCCCCTTTTGCACTTATTTCCAAACATTTACTCTCTACCTCAAGATCACCACCTTATCCATGTAGACATTTTTTGTGACTTGGGATAGATCTAGGTCAATCTTGAAGAATGCAAGAATGATTCTCAAATCCGTAGACTACAAATTAAATTTTAAAAATTTTCCACCTTTTATTAGTCATTATGAGCTAACATAGCACATATTTCATGTGATACATGGCTATGTCATGATATTTAAGGACATTATATGTGTAGGTAATTAAATAGAAGTGGATCACATGCTAAGAGGAGAATAATTTGAGCACACTTCAATTCTAAAGATCATTAGCTAAATCAAATATGCATCATCATATAGGTCACATACATGTTTGTGAATTTTGTGCTTGATTTTTCTCATTAGACCATTAATTTAGTTTGCCAACGGGTTTGTGTTAAGGAAACCCATTAAGCTGTCAAGTTGACAAACTTTTTAATGATGTCTCCAAACACCACCATTAAAATATTCAAATATATAAAAGGTGAAGGAAAATAAAATTTTAGGTACACATCATGTTAGTTCATTCTCATATGACACAAATCAATTTACTACGTTGGATTAGGTCATGACAATTAAGATCAAACTTGTGGACTTAGGATCAATCTACAACATTTTCTATGATAAACCAACCTTTAAAACACTTCTCAAACAAAGACCACAACATCATTCTCATTCCTCCATTATTCTATCATTAACTTTGAAGCCAAATTCTTATATCTCTTATTTAATTATCATATTTACTTCAATTCAATTATTAATCTTATTTCTTATATCTAAATTAATTGATGTAATTAATTTACATATAAAAAAGATGATTTATAAAAACAATAGTCTATTGTTCACATACGCGAATACCTTCCATGTTTCCCAGAATTGGTGTATTAAATAAAATAACATGCTCTGAAGAAAGTAAAAAGGAGGTCCTGAAGCTACAGTGAGGGTTTAACAAAGACTGTCGGAAGGGGACTTAAAGTGAAGAAACATTCATATATCTAAACTAGCAGAGCATTGAACAAAGCCCATATAATTTTGGGACCTCTGAACGGGAATCCAGTTCTGAGAGCCCACCACTCCTTTAGATGGAGGTCTAAACATATAGAGCACAGTATCCCTACTTCCATTAGCAGACCCGCACAAAAATATAGAGTCACGCCATACTGTAGCACGCGTAACATTTTTGATGGCTGCAGGAACAGAGCCCACCTTCTGCCATTTATTTTCTTCACAATCATATTCCATGACACCGTCTTTTTCAAACAAATACAGATTGCCAAATGCAGCCACGCAGGCATGAGCCGACCCTCCAAACTTATACATATTGTCGAGGGTACTCCACAATCTTGTCTTTGGATCGAAAACTTGTGCGCTCCGCTCGAATCGACCCTGCGACTGCGTTTCGTAGCCGCTTATGACATAAAACTTTCCCTGAAGAAAAACACCATGGCACTCGTCTCTTTCTGACTTCATATCAGGCAGAAGTTCCCACTTGTCTTCCTCTATATTATAAGTTGCTGCTCGGCGCAGGGCATTTTTATTTTGGTCATGTCCGCCGGCTACGTAAATGAGTCCCTGCGGCGACACCGAGCAAGCGCAGAAGGATTGCAGGACAGGCATGTCGCTGCCCTGTTTCCATCTGCAGCAGCAAAAGTCGTACACAAAAACCGACTTCAGCTCCTCCAATGTGTGAGGATTCCAGCCCCCGAGCACAACAAGTTTTTGGTTGACGGAAACACAGTTAGAAAACAATGGGAATCCGGTGGGAATAGGGGGGAGTCTTTCCCATGAGCTTTTGAGAGGATCATAAATGGTTACTCCATAAGCCGGCGCTGATGTCGTATTGGGGCTCTTCTTGTATTCGGGTTGCTCGGGAAGAGCCTGAATCAAACATATACTCTGTTCTGTCATCCCAAACTTCTTCCTGTCTTGGTAGAAGCGACTGCTCTTCACCGCCCTTTCCCAACTTTTGCAGACGGCTCGAAGATTGTAATGAGATTCATACGACACTCTCAGCAGGCACTCTCGCTCTATTTCTTCCGGGAGAAGCTCCATTACTACGCAAACCCAAAAGTTTTGCAAGCAGAGAAAATGGTCGAGCACTGAGATTTTTGAGTTGGATAAGTCTTTAACAGGAAAAATCAAAGTAACTCATAAAGGACAAGGAGAGGACGTCCTGTTTGTTAGGGTTGAAATCAGATATTATGCGTGTGTAAGAAAGGAAGTGGACTCAGATGAGGTTGTTTCTGTCTGAAACAAGTGGAGCACTCTACGCATATTTTGAAAGCGGTGACGAGTTTACACATCTCAATGTTTTCAACTGCGATTCAACTGTTGACTTTCTCGACTATTGTGTCGGTTAGCTGCTATTCGACCGGTCACATATTTGAGAGTTGTTTTTCTCGAATTAATGATGAACAATGGTCATATTATTTTTCTAAAGGAAAAGGAAAATATTACACTCTTTTCAAAAAGAGTGGGTGAAGGCATATTCTAAGTTTAAACAATAATATGAAAAGAAAATTTGAAGTCACTTAAATGGTGAGAGGTCCATCATCAAAGGAGTGTTATTTTCATTTGGTGGGTTCCAAACATTAGTCAGATCAAAGTTACAAGTGGCACACTTCCAACAAGTAATAACATCGCTTTCTTCTTTATCTTCATTAATAGGTGTCTAAGGACACACAATAGAAATTGACTTATTCAGGTAAGAGAATTTGCTAGGATCTAGCCATTTACAATTAAGTCAGAGGAGGATGAAAGTGAGTAGGGACGGCTATGGTAATTCATGGACAAAGCAATGCTTTACTTGTTTAGAAGGGGGGTGAGAAGCATGTGACTAGGAGTCACAGTCTCCCCTATTAGTCTAGCTACGTCCATATCAATGACCACAAGGAGGGGAATGACCCCTATAAGAAAGTGAGGGTGATAGGACTTGACAATTGTACATCAAACATTACTCTATTAATCTAAAAGCACTTGCAAATATGCCACTTCTAGTGCAATTTTGTTGGCTTGCACCTAAATTTGCATATGAACATTAGAACAAACCATAGCTATAATGTACATTAAGATACATATATCAACTACACAATTAGTAAAAATAGAAAAAAATATTGTCTTTCCAAATGCTAAAGGGAATATCCACCTTTAAAGCATATCAAATATAGATAAATATAGAAAGAATGAGAGGCTAGTCCCCCAATAAAACCATATGCTATGAGAATGACTTAGGTCTAAAAGGATTGAAAAAGTCATGAATTCAATTCTAAGCTTCTGAAGCTTTTGAACAAAACCAAAAGAGGTGCTTTAGAGCCAAGAGGAAGACCTTGATAAATAATACACCAGAAAAAATGGGCAAGCTTGGGTTCAAGTAGGGTAGACCAAATAACCTAGAATGTGTGGTGTAAAATACCCAAAGGAGACTAGAGATGCAATTTATGGTTCATCAACCAACCATGGGAAGATGTAGTCAAAGCCACATATATCTCTTGCAAGGTTTGTAATTCCAAAATGGTATGTCAGGATACCATTTCTATCCTTCCACTCGGGTTTAAAAGTTTGAACCTCAATTTTGTGAATCATTAGGGAGGAATAGAGTCAATGACTATCTAATAATTCTCAAAATCCTAGTTAACAAGTCAAAATTATACTTTGGCCTCAAGTCAAGAGAGGAAATTCTTGGTAATCCTAGATAAGAGATCTAGTAATTTTTTATTTCTCATGTTGTAGAAATTCAAATCATGAACTTGAGGAGCCTTTGGAAGAAATTGATATTGATAAGAAAGAAAAGAAAGCCACCAAATAGATTGCTAGTTAATAGAGTCCCTAGTGAAGTTCATTACCATCCCACAAAAGCCATGGCTTGATGGCTTCCCAAGAGTTTTGAATGTCTTTGATAACATAAGTTCCTTGTCCCCTAAATGTACTCCTCCATGATGACAAGAGTATAAATCCCTATGAACTTTTCGATGTGGATTCTCGAAGGGAACTCAAAGGGAACTCAAAGGGAACTCAAAAGGAAATTCAATGGAAAACCAATATCTTCCAAACCTCCTTTCCTTTAAGGGTTTTGACAATTCATTTGGCACATAATTTTAGGTCTTGTCATCAAATTGGTAGCAAACTGAAGCCTCTAAAATCATAGGGAAGGAAATAATATACTCCCATGCTACATGACAAATTTTTTCCTAACATTTGAAGAAGCTCATATAGAATCCTTGGGAAGCTCCTCAATATTTAAGTAAGATGTTTTAGAAGGAACCAAACAAGAAGAATACTACACATTAGTGGCAACCAAAATTTTGGAACACTTGAGACTTACCAACCAACAATAGAGGTTTATTAATGTTTTGGGTGAGATTTTTCTGAGCAGTTGTAGAAATGATAGGTTTCCATGATTTAGAATGGGAGACTTGAAAGGAAAATAGAGTGCCAAGAAACCTAAAGACTTCCCTGTGATCAATCAATTTCAACCAGCCAAGTTTAGGAAGGAAGGACTATCTATCACATTGGGTCTTCTATCATTGAATACTTGGTCATGAGTCCTTACAAAAAATATCTAGGTAGTAAAATTATCATTTGATATTGTTTACTTTTTCTAGCAAGGTGAGAAATGATTCATAAAAAAAAACTCCATTACCTAGCTAGGTTGATGTAGTGGGTAAGGAAATGCCTTTAACAAAATTCTAATCTGCATAACATGACATAGAAGATAGCCACAAATTTCAACAATAAGAACTTGAAGGGAAAGGGTTACTAAGAAACCTTGGTAAGGAAATGAAAATCCCAAAAGAAGTAGACTACTAGCCTTAATGATGATACAAGTAAAATTATCTAAAAAAAATATTAATGGGGCCCAAATCATAGTGCTTGAAGCATGAAAGGATAAAGGGAATTCAATGTAGTCATAAGGTTTGAAAATATTAATTTTAAAGTGTTGGGTGAATATTTTGTAATCCCTTTATAGATTACAAAAATGTGAATTTCAGCCACAACTATGATGAGATAAATCTCTCCTCTTAGAAAGGGGAGGCTCTCTTCCTATTTCCCACTACAATTAACTAGAAACTAAACTAAGATATACGCATTATGATTATCCATGGGGGGTGTCTCCATTAGCATATCCTCTTATTTCAAGATAAGAGAAAAAAATAATAATGAAATCCTCAAATACAACTAGTTAGAACAATAATAATCGATACTTGCTAGTACTAGTGAATAAAAGTAATTGGAAAACACATGAAAGCACAAAGTCTAAGTTTTGTTGTCTTGAATGTGAGTTCTGTAATAACCAGTGATGTAAGTTGGAGCACAAAGTCTTTCAAATAACTTCGCAAAAATATTCACACACCAAGTGAATAATCGCAAGCACAAAGTCTTTAAATTATCCTCCAAAAATATTTCAAGAGTAACCATATGACCAGTTGTAGTGCAAAGTCTATCAACTAATAACACCAATGGTTTAGAAGAATGTAATTGAAAATTGTAGCACAAAGTCTACAATTTCCCAACACGATCCATATACCTGAAGTGAATAACTACAAGCTCAAAGTATTTATAATCAGGATCTACCAAGAAATACTTTCAAAACACACAATTTCAAGTAAATGATATAACACAAAGTTCATATTTAACTTATCTTGAAAACCCTCCAATTGTAATAAAGAAACACTAACTATCTAATCAACACAAAATAAATCAATAAGAATGACATAAGAACATCCCTACTCATACAAATTTGATTCAACAAAAAGTTTGATATCAAAATTGCCTTCTTTATTAATTAGAATCGATGTTGCAATTTGAACTCAAAGTCTCAAAGTTGATTCTCAATTTGGGTAGCACTTCATTGCAATAGATTAAAGGTCTTGATTACAAATGAGCTCTCTCATATTTATAGATGAGAGCTAAAGAGCTAATCTAGGGAAATTTTAACTACTTTGACTTATTCAATGGCACAATCCTTTTTTGACTCAGGATTGGTGTTGTTTTTACATATAATTGCATCAATACAAAATGACATGTAAAAATGTCGACGCCCATTTACATAATGCATGTGAAAAATAATAAAAAATAATTAACTCTGGAATTTATACAAAAAGATTATTTCACTGTGCTTTGAGCCAAAAAATCTGCATATTTATTTAGGATCTCTTACATCATTGACTCATTCGGTCTTGAGGTGTGATCAATGATAGTATGGACTTTAGTGATATAATTTTTTGTGGAAGAATAAGCCTTTTTGTATTGGACCAAATGGGTCTTGAGGTTATCCAAGGTTAATTGTATATCACACAAGGTGTCCATAGAAGCCACTGAAAATGCTTCATCTTCAACCCGTTTTTGGATTGCTTCTTTAAACTATTGGACAATTTCATTGATAGGAAGGAATGTATGATCATCATCAAGAAGCTTACCACAAAACTCTTCAACTCTGTTTACCAAGTTTACATGATTCTCTTCAACATCTTCTTGAACTTGTTGCACATCTTTGACTAGGCTCTTGATAGCATGTATGTGATTCCTAATTGAATCCTTGATCTCCACATACTTATCTTTGTTGGGGATGACCCTAAATTCAAATTACTCAGCTTCACTTTCTTCAACTGGATCCAAGTCTCAAAATTTTGTCCCATCTCTTTTTGCTCAATAGAAAGTGTACTCACTATCTTTTCTAGCTCAAGTTTCACCTTTGACATTTGAGCAATTCTCTCCACTTCAATACTCATGAGCTGTGATCCTTGCTCAATCATTTCATCCACAAATTCGTACATAAATTTACCTTTTGAATATTACTTCTCTACCTTCTGGAGTAAAGGGTCTTCTATGCTCATTGCAATAGGTTCTACTACCTTAGAAGATTGTGTGATTCTTTTTAGCACAGAGGTGAGATGCTCAAATTTCACCTTATACATATCCTTAGACTGATTTACCTTGTCAAACTTCTCCATTAACACAGTCAAATATTTTTGAGCATCTTCCTTCACACTTGCATGTGCAATTCTCCCCAATCCAACTCTTGTAATGGTATATTCCTCTATGTCAGTTTCCTTGTTATTTTTTCCTAGAGGAGGTTTTTCCACCTCTGCATACTTATATCCAATTTTTTCCATATGTAGCTGAGAGAGAACCTTTGGTTTCTTTTTTCCTTTGGGTTTCGGTGGTGCTAACTCCCCAAAGTCAAACTCATCTATGAATATTTATTTATTTTCTCTCTTTGGAGTTTGCACAAAAATCCATGGAGGAAGAGGAAATGCACTGCCTCTTGGTTTGGTTGCCATCATCTGAGTTGTAGCTATACCTATTGTCATACAAGTGATGGTTAAAATCGATGGAGTGTCAGTCAATATGGCACCAAGAGTCTGTATATTAGGTGCATCTTGCATTGACTCATTCATGAATCAATCAAACTCTAACTGTGAAGAAATGTCAAATGAGGGAGATGAAAAAATAGGAATATAAGATGGAGAACCAGAAGTAGCCTCTACATTTTGTATAGGATTGTTAACTATCGATCCCTAGGAAAGGGATGAATGAATAGTATGTACATAAACCTATGGTATAGTGGTAGATAGTAGTAAAACTATGAAAGGAGGAGTGATAATAACAACAATTGGGGAAGAAGTTACCACAAGATGTGGGGAAGACATTGTGGTAGTGATAGGTGAGGAAGTTAGTGGAGAATCTTGTGGGATATTCTCTTGAGGAGAATCTTGCACCTCTTCCTCTTGTCCTTCTTCTTCTCCTTGTTCGACTTCTTCTATAGGCTGCTTTATAGGTGGTGTTGATGATCCTTTGCATGTAAACTTAATTTTAGGTCCCTTGTGATACATAGGGGATCCTTCCATATTATTCATTCTTGAAGTTCTCGTTGCTTACCTTCTTGTTATTTTGTACCTTCCCCCTCAAATCCTGTATTGAATGGCTTTAGCTTAATTCCTTTACTCTGCAACCATATGTTTGTGTTTACCAAGATGGGGGAAAACCTTTGTCTAATTGAAACAACCTCCTTTTGAGACCATTGGATAGAAGGCAAAGGTGTGCTTGCTATATTTTTTCCTCATAAGTGGCATCCATGATATCATTGATATCCACTATATCTGTAGGAAGGTCTGCTAAACCAAGATTAGAGATTTTCTCCACAATGAGCCTACAGTAATCCATTCTCCTAGGATATCTTCATCATCCCTGTATTCTACTTAGATGTCCTCAACACAGTAACATATGTATGACTTTTCTTTATGTTTCTCTTCATGGGTATGTGCAAGATCATCATGGAAAAAATAGACCCTTAAGTGGTGAAAATTAGAAAATCGGTGTTAGGAAACTTGACATAAAAATTTGAATAAGTTATCTATATTATTTCAAAATATGTAAGAATAGAATCTATAGAAAATTAAATGTAGTTTCTAAACTACTAGGTTTATTTTAAAATATCTATTTGGTGAAAATTTGAAATTTCAATGCATTAGTACTTAAATTTCAAGGAAAAATAATAAGAAGCGTGTGTTACCACCCTAACCACAATAAAATGATAATATTTTTTATAATATTTTAGATATAAGTAGAGGACTCATGTCCCAATGTGATGCATATTTTTTGTAATTTTTTTCCAAGTAAATAATTAATTATGATTTTTTTATTATAACTTTTAAAAAATATAAAACTTCGTATGTCGACCACCTTAACTTGGTCAAAACTTCAAAACTGAAATTCATTTTTTAAAATCCTATAGTATGCAAAGCATAGAATGTGATAGATGTTTGATTCAAAAATTGTTATACCGCTTGAAAGCTATAGATGTTTTTCAATCGACTATCAATCGGGGACTTTATTAAGTAATTCAAATAGAAAATGAATAATAATTATTTATTAAATTCAAAGCAAAGCATAATTTATATTGGTGGAAAGCTGAGAATCTCCTTTAAAACCCTTTTGTTTCATCAATTTTGGGTTAAAAAGTCATCACCACATACCCTACATACCCATCATATCCTATTCACCCTAGAATATTTGTTGCTTCTTCCTCATAATAATCTTAATATACTCATGCATCCATTCTTGAAATGTTGAAGAAGTTGGCAAACCTTTACCTTGCTCAGGAGAGTAATTAAATCATTTACTTCTTCCAAAAAATCATAGTGGGGGAAGCTTTTAGGCCATCTTGCCAGATTAGGCCTTGGAGTCTGTAACCACTTAGTATTGATAAGTTTCTTAGCCACTTCTTGATCTTTGTCATAAGTTATCTAAGCATGCTCAATAGTGAGATCTATATAGGTCTAACTTGAAACACTATATCAAAGAAATCTACATGAAGTCTCATGATTATGTGGTCTGAGGAATCTATGACACTTCTATCTTCTCTAATGTAATGAGAAGCCACTTGTAGAATTTTTTTAGGACAATGTGCTGCTACCAGGAATGAAGCAACCAAATGAATGTTGCTATCAACTACCTCCTTCATCCCTTGGTCTAAATGTTGTTTCTCTTTCCTCTTGATGAATTTGTCCATGTCCACATGTCCTATCTCTGTATCCTTGATTTCATCAACATTAGACAAAACCACTGTCATCAGGAAAATGCCTTGGTATTTATATTTCATGATGGAAAGTTCCTTCCTTAAGATGAAGGTGTCTCGGTTGTCATTGAATGAATCAGGTGACATTGATATTCGACAGGAAACATGTTGGAAAATGTTTGTAATGGAATGCAAATTACAACTGTATTGAGACAAGATATTTTCTCAAACATTATAAAAATATCATATTGAATAAGTGTGAGGGTGAGAAAAAGCCAAGAGAGTGCAATGGAGCAAGTAGTTGGAAGAAATGGAGTTGAAAAATTGAGCGGTTGCGAGCAAAATGAAGCTTGAAAGATTTTTTTTTGAATTTTTTGGGAGTTAGTGAAAATTTGAGTATTTTGTGTAGGGGCACTGAATTTTAGCACTCCTACATGTCTTTGGGTAGGTAACATGCAAAGTCACTAAAAATAGTGACCTTACATGACTTGCATGAACTTTGGGAGTTGGTTGTTTTCAACATTTTTGAAGGTTTTAGTGCAGTTGTGCTAAATATCAGTGCTTTGGTTGCAAAAAAAGGTGTAAGGGCACTAAAAAATAGCATCCCTACATGTTTGGTAGGGTTAACGCATGTAGTAGCACACTTTTTCAGCACTTATGCATTTTTGGTTAAAACTAAGGATTTCCTACCATAACATGTTAAGTGTAGGTTTTACAACATCTTAGGGTTTTTTCCCCAACCTGCATGTATTGATATGCATGTCAGGGAAAAAACCCTAACATGCATATTAGTAAGGGAAGTTTAATGCATTTTTTGGTGGGAAAATAAATACTCATCGAGGTTTGATCCCCAATGAGCATATGGGTAGCTTATGAGGAGAAAATGAAGTCAACAATTGATCAAAATGGTCGATCGATATTTCAACCCCAACCATCACCATGACTGATAAGACAAGGAAACAAATGGCATGAGAACCCAAAACCCTTGACATTGACATATCTATAAAAATTAGAGCGGTGATTATGAGCAAAAAAAAAATGAAGGGTTATGGATAGGGTTTGAATGTGGAACGAAGGTTTGGAATGAATACACAATGGTTTCATTAAAAAAAAACAAGGTTTCCAAAGATTACATAGTGATGATGATGCAAGTAAAAGGAAGAAAATCCCACCTTCAATCTCATTTAACAAAACTCAAAACAATCTTATTTGATTACTCATCATTTGTTCACTTTTCCTTCACAAATCTCTCAACTCAAACATTCAATTTACAAATAGGAGTTCCAATTCTCTATAGGACCTTCCAAACACTTTAGTAATCTCAACTTAATCAAAACAAACAATTTACAAAGTCTGCCCATTCACATCTTTACCATTTTATTATGATTGTCCTTATTTTAGCATTTAGGTCCCTCTAGACCACACAAACAATCAAATTCACCTTTCCAAGCCCAAATTCATTCACTAATAGCACCAACATGCCTAAAATGTCTGAAAAACAAACTTAGAACATTCCTAATCCTGTATTCAAGACATTTTTTCCAAACACCTACCCAAGACCCTCATTTGTTGATTCCAAAATTGGACTGTAACAACATTGTCCCGATTGAACAATCATTAAATAGACTCCAATACCAAATAAAAATCTTGAAATTGATTAATTATACATCTAAGCACTCTTCAAAACCCATAACACTAATAAAATTCTCAAAACCAAGATAAAAAATGCCTAAAACCCCACTGTATTATGGAATTACCAGTTTTCTTCCACTGTAGTAGACTTAGGGCTTATTGAATAAACCATTTCCAAAATAAATTTGTCCTATCCAAAACTTAAAAAATGTTAAATTAAATCAGCATATGCTTTTATAAATTCCAAAAGTCCATTTACCAAGGTATTTTCTCAATCCCTCAATGTTAGCCCTCTTAAACTCTATTTTTCCATATTTACAGTCTTGTTCTTCAATCTCTCACATGTTTATCTTCATTCTTTGGTTTGAAACTTTTAAGAATAAGAGAGTAGATGTTATAAGGATGCCTTCCACCAAAAATTAGGATTTTTCCACATTTGAATTAAGAGAAACACAAATTCTTCAGTCTTTGGTTACCCTAAATTAGGGTTTCACTGTTTTTAGGAAAACTCAATATCTCTCACAAAATTCCACCAATTTACATGAAAAAAAGTTAAAATGGAAGGTGATTGAATAATCTAACACTTACAATTATTTAGACACCCATTCATGGTTTATGCCAGGGGGCAGTATTGGAATGTTGTGGTATGTGGCGACAATCATGCTATCTTCATTGCAGGCATGTATCGCTAGTTTTCCCATTTTTCGTCAGCAGAAAAGAAAGAAAAATGACTTTATTAAAACCTAATTACGGGAAGCTTCTAAAATCTTGTTATAAGGGGTTGGGGTGGGGGTTATAGTATAGAAGAAAAAGGTGATTATTCGCGAGATTGTAATAAGTTCTGCACTAGATAATAAAATCATTGGATGGCTACGGTTTTGTGGATGTAGCTCAGATTGGGTGAACCATGCTAAATTTTCTGTGTTGTCTTGTTTCTGCTATAATTTTCTGTGTGTGTTTTATTTCTCTATTTATTAATAAATCTACATTTTAAGCATTAGATATTTTCCTTCTAACCTAACAACCAAGGCCTGAAACAGTAATTTTCTATAGAAAAAATGCATAAACAGTGCCTTTATTCCTTCAAATTCAATTGTGCAATCACCCACAAGCTTCTAAACGTACAAAGAGCCTTTTTAAAGGCATAAAAATGACCTTTGAACTTCTAACTAATCTCTAACTACCCACCAACACCAAAAACCAATGTGACCTTTCATATTCCATAAGTTGCTTTATTTTTGCAACTTTACAATTATTTTACATATTTGTGACAACCTTTGAATGCATTGACTTTTTTTTTTACATTTTATGACATAATGGCCTCCTAATGACTCTATTACATGGAAAAATGAATCAAATAACCCTTGAACAATGTGAAACAACAAAATTGATCATCCTTTCAAAACTTTCATCATAGAATCATGAGGTTGTCATGAATATCTACACCGGATGAATATAAACACATGCACTAATAAGCCAAGGAAACACATGGCATGAGAACCTAAAACCCTTGACATTGACATATCAATAAAAATCAAAGCAATGATTATGAGCAAAAAAAAACAAAGGGTTATGGATAGGGTTTAAATGTGGAATGAAGGTTTGGAATGAATACACGGTGGTTTCATTAAAAATGACAAGGGTTCCAAATATTACGTAGTGATGAATATAAACACAGGCAACTTCATAAATGAAAGAAATGAGAAAAGAGAACGATACATAAATGAAGAGATATTTGATCATAACATGATGTATGTGAACCTCAAACAATGAAACCCTAAATAAAAGAAAATGGAAAAGCAAAGAAATAAAATAACAATGAATACCTAGTAACAAGGAGGAAGACAAAAAATCCTAAATAGGTGAACAATAATTCCGCAAAGAGATCTTCAACAGCTCCTCAATCCGTAAACAATGATCATGTAGAGGGAATTGCAGGTGAGTGAACACAAATGAAACTTAAAATGGTTCAAATTTTTTATTAAAATAAATTTAATAAAAAAAAATTAATGAACTTGTCGTTCCATAAATGCTCAAGTGCGTGGAACTAGGAGACATGCACTAACACTAAAAAATAGTGCTAGTGCATGTTTAAAATGTTTGACAATGTGTCGGGGTGTTGTTTTTCAATGCTAGTACACTAATAATTTTCTCTCCCATGTAGGAGCATTGAAATTCGATGCCACTTCATGGGATAACAAATTTCTAACACTGGGAAAACTAAAAAGTGAGGAAATACTCATTTCAAAGGTTTTTGAGAAACAAAACGAGGCGAGCGCTCGAGAGGACAATTCGAGGCTCATGACCATGCTTAAAAGTAAATGAAATTATGCCTTGTTTTGTATGCTTAGAGATTGTGGGCTACAAAACAGACAAGTTTCATAAGGGTTATCCCATGAATTGAGCATGTTGAATTCAAGGATAACAGTTGGATCTAGTTGGGGAGCTTCCTTCGATCATTCTTTGAAACAATTGAAGGAAGAAGAATTCTAGTCTCTAATTGCCTTCATCCATCTATTGGGCATAGAGTCAGCAAGAAAAAAAAGACTGAAAAATAGAAAGACTCAAAGACTAAATAATTATTTAGAAAAATCATTTTTCGCTTCATTGAGTGAAGTGCTTCAGATGTTGTCTACTATGTGAAAGTGAAAACAAAGTACTGTCTTCGTATGTGAGAAGAAAACTATTTTCATCACAAAGTTGATGAATTTTGAATGGTACTCTCCATAGTGAATCAAATTTCCCATGAATTGTTGGTATGTGGTGACTAATCATTCTATATTGTACAATCTTCATGTAT
>VDFB02056351.1:48120073-48130387 GCA_007258455.2 Sequoia sempervirens
TTGACTACATCTTCCCATGGTTGGTTGATGAACCATAAATTGCATCTCTAGTCTCCTTTGGGTATTTTACACCACACATTCTAGGTTATTTGGTCTACCCTACTTGAACCCAAGCTTGCCCATTTTTTCTGGTGTATTATTTATCAAGGTCTTCCTCTTGGCTCTAAAGCACCTCTTTTGGTTTTGTTCAAAAGCTTCAGAAGCTTAGAATTGAATTCATGACTTTTTCAATCCTTTTAGACCTAAGTCATTCTCATAGCATATGGTTTTATTGGGGGACTAGCCTCTCATTCTTTCTATATTTATCTATATTTGATATGCTTTAAAGGTGGATATTCCCTTTAGCATTTGGAAAGACAATATTTTTTTCTATTTTTACTAATTGTGTAGTTGATATATGTATCTTAATGTACATTATAGCTATGGTTTGTTCTAATGTTCATATGCAAATTTAGGTGCAAGCCAACAAAATTGCACTAGAAGTGGCATATTTGCAAGTGCTTTTAGATTAATAGAGTAATGTTTGATGTACAATTGTCAAGTCCTATCACCCTCACTTTCTTATAGGGGTCATTCCCCTCCTTGTGGTCATTGATATGGACGTAGCTAGACTAATAGGGGAGACTGTGACTCCTAGTCACATGCTTCTCACCCCCCTTCTAAACAAGTAAAGCATTGCTTTGTCCATGAATTACCATAGCCGTCCCTACTCACTTTCATCCTCCTCTGACTTAATTGTAAATGGCTAGATCCTAGCAAATTCTCTTACCTGAATAAGTCAATTTCTATTGTGTGTCCTTAGACACCTATTAATGAAGATAAAGAAGAAAGCGATGTTATTACTTGTTGGAAGTGTGCCACTTGTAACTTTGATCTGACTAATGTTTGGAACCCACCAAATGAAAATAACACTCCTTTGATGATGGACCTCTCACCATTTAAGTGACTTCAAATTTTCTTTTCATATTATTGTTTAAACTTAGAATATGCCTTCACCCACTCTTTTTGAAAAGAGTGTAATATTTTCCTTTTCCTTTAGAAAAATAATATGACCATTGTTCATCATTAATTCGAGAAAAACAACTCTCAAATATGTGACCGGTCGAATAGCAGCTAACCGACACAATAGTCGAGAAAGTCAACAGTTGAATCGCAGTTGAAAACATTGAGATGTGTAAACTCGTCACCGCTTTCAAAATATGCGTAGAGTGCTCCACTTGTTTCAGACAGAAACAACCTCATCTGAGTCCACTTCCTTTCTTACACACGCATAATATCTGATTTCAACCCTAACAAACAGGACGTCCTCTCCTTGTCCTTTATGAGTTACTTTGATTTTTCCTGTTAAAGACTTATCCAACTCAAAAATCTCAGTGCTCGACCATTTTCTCTGCTTGCAAAACTTTTGGGTTTGCGTAGTAATGGAGCTTCTCCCGGAAGAAATAGAGCGAGAGTGCCTGCTGAGAGTGTCGTATGAATCTCATTACAATCTTCGAGCCGTCTGCAAAAGTTGGGAAAGGGCGGTGAAGAGCAGTCGCTTCTACCAAGACAGGAAGAAGTTTGGGATGACAGAACAGAGTATATGTTTGATTCAGGCTCTTCCCGAGCAACCCGAATACAAGAAGAGCCCCAATACGACATCAGCGCCGGCTTATGGAGTAACCATTTATGATCCTCTCAAAAGCTCATGGGAAAGACTCCCCCCTATTCCCACCGGATTCCCATTGTTTTCTAACTGTGTTTCCGTCAACCAAAAACTTGTTGTGCTCGGGGGCTGGAATCCTCACACATTGGAGGAGCTGAAGTCGGTTTTTGTGTACGACTTTTGCTGCTGCAGATGGAAACAGGGCAGCGACATGCCTGTCCTGCAATCCTTCTGCGCTTGCTCGGTGTCGCCGCAGGGACTCATTTACGTAGCCGGCGGACATGACCAAAATAAAAATGCCCTGCGCCGAGCAGCAACTTATAATATAGAGGAAGACAAGTGGGAACTTCTACCTGATATGAAGTCAGAAAGAGACGAGTGCCATGGTGTTTTTCTTCAGGGAAAGTTTTATGTCATAAGCGGCTACAAAACGCAGTCGCAGGGTCGATTCGAGCGGAGCGCACAAGTTTTCGATCCAAAGACAAGATTGTGGAGTACCCTCGACAATATGTATAAGTTTGGTGGGTCGGCTCATGCCTGCGTGGCTGCATTTGGCAATCTGTATTTGTTTGAAAAAGACGGTGTCATGGAATATGATTGTGAAGAAAATAAATGGCAGAAGGTGGGCTCTGTTCCTGCAGCCATCAAAAATGTTACGCGTGCTACAGTATGGCGTGACTCTATATTTTTGTGCGGGTCTGCTAATGGAAGTAGGGATACTGTGCTCTATATGTTTAGACCTCCATCTAAAGGAGTGGTGGGCTCTCAGAACTGGATTCCCGTTCAGAGGTCCCAAAATTATATGGGCTTTGTTCAATGCTCTGCTAGTTTAGATATATGAATGTTTCTTCACTTTAAGTCCCCTTCCGACAGTCTTTGTTAAACCCTCACTGTAGCTTCAGGACCTCCTTTTTACTTTCTTCAGAGCATGTTATTTTATTTAATACACCAATTCTGGGAAACATGGAAGGTATTCGCGTATGTGAACAATAGACTATTGTTTTTATAAATCATCTTTTTTATATGTAAATTAATTACATCAATTAATTTAGATATAAGAAATAAGATTAATAATTGAATTGAAGTAAATATGATAATTAAATAAGAGATATAAGAATTTGGCTTCAAAGTTAATGATAGAATAATGGAGGAATGAGAATGATGTTGTGGTCTTTGTTTGAGAAGTGTTTTAAAGGTTGGTTTATCATAGAAAATGTTGTAGATTGATCCTAAGTCCACAAGTTTGATCTTAATTGTCATGACCTAATCCAACGTAGTAAATTGATTTGTGTCATATGAGAATGAACTAACATGATGTGTACCTAAAATTTTATTTTCCTTCACCTTTTATATATTTGAATATTTTAATGGTGGTGTTTGGAGACATCATTAAAAAGTTTGTCAACTTGACAGCTTAATGGGTTTCCTTAACACAAACCCGTTGGCAAACTAAATTAATGGTCTAATGAGAAAAATCAAGCACAAAATTCACAAACATGTATGTGACCTATATGATGATGCATATTTGATTTAGCTAATGATCTTTAGAATTGAAGTGTGCTCAAATTATTCTCCTCTTAGCATGTGATCCACTTCTATTTAATTACCTACACATATAATGTCCTTAAATATCATGACATAGCCATGTATCACATGAAATATGTGCTATGTTAGCTCATAATGACTAATAAAAGGTGGAAAATTTTTAAAATTTAATTTGTAGTCTACGGATTTGAGAATCATTCTTGCATTCTTCAAGATTGACCTAGATCTATCCCAAGTCACAAAAAATGTCTACATGGATAAGGTGGTGATCTTGAGGTAGAGAGTAAATGTTTGGAAATAAGTGCAAAAGGGGGTAGAATAACGAAGGATAGGAATCAAGTTATAAGCCAAGCTTAGCATACTAGTATGCCACTTGTTGATATGTTATTGCATTGACATTCTCATCAAAGTAGGTACAATTTACTAATTGAAAACTAGTAAGGGTATGCTAATTCCACCTTTACATATTTCTTTCACTTTGATATGCATGTGAATCTAACATAAGCATCCATTTCAAAGTGTATGGTAACAAAAAAATAAATATCCAAACACTCATAAAGGATATTATCTTTGAAAAATTGATACAATTATTCTTATTCTCTTGTTGTTATAAGTACTATATTGATACATATAAAATAGAAAATAAAATGTGTTATGTAGTTTCTTTCACATAATCAAAATATGCAAACACAAGATGCTCCAACTATCTAAAAAGGAAAATAAAACATAAAGAAGTGGATAATTTCACTTATTTAAAAGTGGTACATAAATATCCACATGATGTGATAATGTAATCAAAATTGTATGATGCAACATGTTTTATATAAATTCACATGATGTGGCCATGTAAGACTCCATAAAATATGGTAATGTGATGTAATAAATCACCACTCAATGTGGGTGTGTCATTAAACAATGATAATGCATTTATTTGGATGTGATGATGAGTCTTTATATAGCACAAGATACCACTTTAAATCTAAACCATAAAAAAATGTTAACATGGCCCTCAAAATAGTTGAATGTAAAGTATGAAAGGATTTGGAGAAGGGGAACATGATACATGGTAATGATAAAATTAAATAAGGTAATCAACTATAATGTAAGAATATAAGCATGAGAAATGTATGATATCCTAGTGTAATCAAACAATAAGTTGGGTCTAGAAGAATTAAAAAAAAAATAGTGCATAAATGACAACATAGTGATGAGTACATATCTAAAGAAGATATTTGGGCATGCTAAGGATTAAAAAATTATAGTGCTCATGATAAAAACTAAAGAATAAAGAAGTAACATGGATTAAAATAAAAAAAATGATGAATTTGGAATTGTAACTAGAGACACAAGATAATCATATGATAAGTAACATAAATCATGATAAATATAATCGTAGTAAGCACAATAATCATGTCATAATGCAAGGAAGAAAAATAACAGAAATTTTAAGATCACAATTTAATCATGTAATCAAAAAACAAGTGAGCAACCAAAGTGGTGAATAAGTGAGCATATGAGTTAAACAAGGTAGTAGAAAAGCTTAGAAGTAACCAAAGAAACACAAAAATAAGGCATCAATAAAGCATAAATTATATAAATTGAAATATTTAAAATTAATCTCAACTAGAGAACCACAACATAAACCATCCTATAATAGGTAGACTAAGAACATGTAAAACACAAAAAAATAAAGCATAATAAAAAAGTCAAAGTGTAGGAATACATGCAAAAGATGAAATGAAAGTTAAATTTATAAATAGGTAGATATAGGAGTACTTAGTGTATCATGAGACATATATAGAAAGATCCACATCTAAGAGGTCATCCTCTTCCCACAAAAAATCCATCACATTCAATCTCCTCAAATTACATGACTTTTTTTCCTAACTACTAGTTTTTCAATTACATGTGTTTCTCCTTGGTGTGAATTATCCATCTTTACAAACACATTATTAATAGTTTAAACATTCGGTTTTTTTTCTTTATCCAATTTTATTGTGCTTTTTGAGATGTAATGCCCCATTTTGGACATGTATGCAATGGAAAGTTTAAAATATAAAATAAGAATTAAAAAAAATCTTAATTTTAAATTTAACTCCAAACCTTATATTGAGTGTATTGAAGTTATTTTTTGAAGACTTTGTTAATGTGTTGATGCTCAAATCAATAGCATAACATTAATTTTTTTATGATAAAAATGCTAGTTATTTTTCTTAGAAATTCATGATTTTGAATTATTAGTGAAATAATGAATTTATAGTATTTTAGAAGATTGGATGGATAATGGAGATTCAATCAAACATTAAGAGTTAAATTCACTAGTTGTGAAGTTAATTTGGAAAGATAGATTAGTGAACTAAAATTAATACTTAAGGAAAATTTGTATTTTGAACTCCTGAGAAGATATTAATGAATTTGTTGATTCATTAAGTGGGTAATTAGATGAGAAAGTTGCTTAATTAAAGAATGTGTTAACTAATGTAGAAAATATGAGAGGATACTTATAATTTTTAAATTTTTTTTTTTAAATGGATAATTAACTCATTTTAATTAAATAATAAAATATTATATAATTAAAAAATTAATAATAATGGATAATTATAATAATAATGGATTATAATTACTAATAATGAATAATTAACAAAGATTACAATATGAATAATTAATATGATAATAGGGGGAATTGTTTTATAGTCAACATTTTGCCTCTCTTTAAGACAATGTTCATAATAACATTGCTTCAAAGAAAGGAAAGACAACTAAGAAGAAAAAAATAGAAGAGATGGAGAAAGTGATGATATGCCCTAGTCAAGTAGAATAAATAATAGTAGATTAATTAATAGGATAAATGATGCCCCCTCGAGAGGTTATTGTATGAAAATGCATGGGTGAGCTCTTGAAAGAAGAAATGTGAAGAAAAAGTTGGATGGAAGATGGAAAATAATGGAAGAAAAATGGACAGAAATTAATATATGGATGCAAGAAAAATGATTATGAATGAAATAATGATAATTGATTTATTATGATGATTAGTTATCTTGACATAAGGAGAGAAACCTTTATTTGATATAGCAATGCATATTATGCACCAAGTTATATAAGACAGAGGTGATAATGTATCCAATGCATATAATTACTCAAAAATAAATGTCACTTGTAAGAATATGTGATTGGAAACCATGATATGGAAGAATATGATGTTGTTGCGACAATATACTAGAAGGGTTGTGACAAATGCAAATTAATAAAAAATACACACAAGAAAACAAGCAAGCATGCAAAATGATGCAAAAATAAACATGATATTGCCATTAGTCAAGCTAAAATATAATTGATTGATTGATTGATTAAATGATAAGGTTGTTGATGTGAGAAGAATAAGTATTTAAAACAACATAACCTCAATTGGGAATGATATTGTAATGACGGAAATTGACCCCTTTGTTGGAGATAGGGCAATTTCTCATTTAATCTGGACCTATTTTAGTATATTTGAATTAACTACACCTTTAAATCATCATTAATAGGCCGCTAAGACCCATTTTTTTGGATCTTGAGACTTATTTTAGCTAAAAACTCGACAAAGTGAATGAGTCCCATTTGGGGTCTTTTTAGTTTTGAGTGGGAAAATCACCTTTTTAATTCAAATTTTTTGTTGAGGTCACCCTTTGAGATCTAAATAATGGTAAATTAGGTGTTAATGCCTATATAAGCAAGTTTCTAAGTCATTTTTCTCATCTAAGCAAGCATTACCAAGAGAAAATTCAAGAAACAAGCATCAAGAATCTTCAAGCATTCTTTCACAAGAGCATTCAAGTTTCAAAAGAAAGAAAAGTTGAAGTCTTAGAGCAGCATTAAAGTGTTTTTGCAGGTCTTCAAGCTCACTTTCATTCAAGATCTAGCATTTTCAAGGGTTGATCATGATTATCTATGGTGAATCATGATGGATTATAGGTTGGGGAGATACAACTAGCTATCAAGCCAAGCCTAAGGACTTGTTTCCTAAGTGATTCCATCCTCCATTATCACTCTACTTTCAGCCTAAGGAAGGTACAAGCATCACTAGGGCTCATTTGGGTGATTAGAGGTCTCTCAAAGTGAGTAATTCACCTTCATTGTTTCCATTCATGCATCATATTCTTACACATTAGAGTACGGTTGCATTGTGTTTCAGATTTCCTAGTCTTAGAAACACTTAAGGCTATGGTTTATGTCCACATTTACATTCAAGTTCCATTATTTTCATCAAGGTTTAATTACCAAACTAGGGTTTTGATTGAGGAAAACCCCCATAAGCAAATCAAGTCTATATTATGTTTTGTAGGTATTTTCTCAGATTCAGAACCAAAAATTAGTTTGGAAGAGAAGGGTAGAGATTGGAGTACAAATTTGAACCAAGTAAATTCTTGAAAAATTGGAGTGGGACTAATTTTCCAAGAGTGGTGAATGAGTCCCACTACAAGTGTTTTTCAAAACTGTTTGCATATTCAAATACCCTTTTTCTTGAAACCGGTGCCTGTGCATAAATCTAGATCTGGGACTAATTCACCCAAATTGGTGAATGAGTCCCAGTAGGTCAAAAAGTTATATTTTCTATCATTTCAGAGTTCCACTCAACCATCTCCATATTTCCAGGTACATATCCTCCTTTTTGTAGCTTTCTATTTTGTTTCATTTGCATTTATAGGTCATTTAGTAAAGCTTCTCATTGAATTAGGGTTTTGCATTTCATCTTCAATTATAACTTGCATTGCATTTTTCTTTCCAAGTTCTAACTTGGTAGTGAACCCCTTCATTAGTTTACAGCCATCCCCTAGGACAACCCTATTGTGAGATCTCTTTCATCTTTCCATTGAGATCTCTAGGGTTATCCTTGAATGAAATTGGGAAGTGGGTTTGCTCTATGTCCTAAAACCATATGATAGCACCATACCACTTTTTCATCATTTCATTTTGGTGAACCTACATTTAGAACATTATAATTCTGATTTGAAGTGCATCATCATCCTAGATCCAACTTGTGTTAACATTGCATTAAAGTTTGCACTAGTTAATTTGCATTCTAAGGTTTCTAATTTTGCATTAGTTAAAGTTCATATATTTTTCATTTTTGCATCTCATTTCATTGAAAATCAAACAAAATATGCATTTGAACTTAATACATAGATCATACAACATAAAAAGCACAAAAAACAATTGAAATTTTTGAAATTTTTGAAAAAAATCCTTACTAGGACTCATTCATCACCTTGGGTGATTCAGTCCCAGTGCAAATTTTGAACCGCATTTTACAGAGTTAAATTCCCTTTTTTTTAACTTTTGTTTGCTCTTAATTTTTTTTTGTTTCAGTTTGCATACTTTCTGTTACATTCAAATCACTAGAAGTAGCATAATTTACATTCATTGCAATTGTGGATAGAATTAGATTTGTGCACTTTTCATTTCTAGCATTAGTTCATAGTTCAATTAGATTAGATTACATTTGGCATGTACATAAATTAGAAAAAAAACCAAAAACAAGATCTAACATCTAAGCCATTTGGAGAAAGTATAGTTATTTGACTATGTCAAATCTCTCTTTCCAAGTTAACCTAACCCTCAAGCCTTTTAGTAGTCATGACTTTGACATGTTAGATGAAACCCTTGAGGATTTCATCTCATAAATTTCATCCACTAAGGCTTGTTATGATAGTGTAGACACGTAAAATATACCGATTGACATTGTGCATTTGATCTTGACTTACTAACATCGTTTCTTCCTGAATCATCCCTCGGTCTAACCATTTAATCAAATCTCCCTATCTAATTAAATTCATCAACTTTCTTCTCTTAATTAAATAAATCATTTTATCTAATCAAGTTGCTTTCTCTTGTTAATTAAATCAATTCATCTAATCTAATTATCCCTATTTAATTAAATAATCAATTTATTTGATTAAATCCATAAAGTCCGTTCATTAAATTAAATAAATTAAAACCTTATTTGATTTAATCTAACACCATATCTTTTAATTAAATAAATTAAAATCCTTATTTAATTAGCCTCTTATCATATTCCTCTCTTATTTGATTTAAATAAATCCATAAATTTGAGTCAAATAGGTCACATCATCTAACCTCTCTCATTAAATTAATTAACCCTTTATTAATTTAATCTAATCTCATGTCACATCCTCTAAATAATGCAAGTTGCACATGAAAATAGATTTAATTCATTTATTAAATCTCTATTTTCCTCATAAGGCATCTTTTGGAATATTCTCTCAATTTGAATTCAAAAATTCCAAGTCAACATGTACAGCCAACAAGACAATAAATTCATCTTACATGTCCTTTGCCTGAGCCGTTGAACTTTACCGTACTTTCCCCTTCCCTCTTGCATGTCATTTCAACAAATTTGAAATTCAAATTTATGCATTTCTATTGGCACAAACCCCAAATCTTGCACATCCTTTCATCCATTCATAGCTTCTGACAAGTGGCATCATATCATTAGATGAATGTTAGTCCCACATTGCTCAAATTTGGACATTCATCCATCTTGGGAATTCTATAAATAAAAAGAGCCTATATCTCATTTCATCATCCACAAACATTGCAAAGTTACCATGCTCAAATATCTCTTGAATTTCCATCCATCATCAATTCTTAGCTAGGCTTTTGCAAATTTGGCTTGAGTTCTCATCTTTCATCAACAAAGTGGATTAATATCATCAACACAATCAAGCTTGCAATCTTAGGAATTGGGAAAGGGTCAATTTTCACATCAAATTGGCACCAATTCCCCCATGGGATCATGAGTTTGCACATTTAAATTAGGATTCAAGCTATTTCATAATTTTTATTTTTGTGTTCATTGTTTTTTTTCCTATTTTGAGTTTGTAAATGGATTTCATGGGGAATCCTTGTTTTGGTTTGCAATCACTTGTCTAACTCATTTATTCTTGTTATTTTGTAGGTACCAAGATTGGGGTTTGCACATTTGGTGCTAGGAGGGCATGATATCATTCTTTTCTATCTCCTCTTAAAATTTCTATGTTTTCACTCACACACAGAAAATTCCAACGCTGGGAGCTCAGCGTCACTGTTTTGGCACCGTGGGCTCTTTAGCATCGCTATATGGC
>VDFB02056351.1:48130665-48215962 GCA_007258455.2 Sequoia sempervirens
CAAAAAGGAAGAAGAACATAATGATGATATTTTCAATCAAGAAGTGTTTTTAAACACTTTAGTGTTTGTTTAACACTTCTTCAAGGAATTATTAGCACTTCTTTCTTAGGACACTAATCTTCCTTTGGGTTTAAAAAGAATCTTTTTGTTTATTTCTTGCAAAGGGCTAAAACAAATCTTAGGATCACAACTTACTATATTTTGTTTATTGGATTAACAATTGAACAAAGTGTCTATCATTTGTCTTTTGGTGCTCTAAAACAAACTCACATTTTGCTTTGTGGATTTAAAAAGAAGTGTGACTTTGTTTTTCGTGAGGGCTTACTTAAACTAAAGCCATTGAAAAAGGACGTATGCGCTTCTCTCACGCTTTATAGCGATCTTGAGAATCAAAAGGCTTTTTTCATGACTTTAGGGGGAGACAAAGCAATCACCTCCACACTTCGATTTGGGTTTAAAATTGAACATCTTGTGCTAGTGTGAGTGGGGGCATTATTGCGTATATTCTCTCTCTTTGTTGCCAACAAGGATTGATCGAGTTACGAATAGTGTTTCTTATTCACTTTTGTTTATCCTAGAGGGCTTGCCTTGGGGAAAAAGTACTCACCCAAGGGAACGACTCAACAGGTAACACTCTAAATCCAAGAGTATTTCCAACTGGGATATAAATGTGTATATTGGAAGAAACACCAATATCACGCGGTTGATTTTGACAAGATGGATCCAAAAGGGGACTCTTGTTGTATGGGTCAATCTCCACAAACGGAAATTCCTTACTAAAACCCATGTGCTAGAATTGGCCAAAATCCTTTAATCTATTTGTTCGTGCAAGAACAGTCGTTCTCAAGCCACCCCACACTTTTACGGTCTTCTAGTAGAAATGGAAAGCATGCCATGGGAGTTTCATGGGTGTTGATGCTTGGCTGCCCCATATAAGTGAGTGTCGTGGAGGGGAGCCAATGGGATCAAGCATCTAACCATTTGCTAGAGATAAGCGTAGCTGGACTTTTCCAAGTGGGAATCCAACAAATATTGTCTTACACATCCATAGGATTGTACATATTCTTGGGTTACAAAATGCATTGCTTGATCGAAAACATCATGGAAACAAACACTTGAACATCATCCAAATTTCAAACCCTTTTGAAGACAAATACAATTGAATCAATCCATATGTTATTGCTTTCCCTTGGGATTCACATCCTTAGAGGTTTCTAAACATTGGATTATATCTCGATTTGTCTCCTTAAGTAAACAATAGGAGGACCCTTGCCTTAAGTTCATTAAATTTCCACATAACATATCTTGTGGGGTTTAAAGAAATTAAGACATTGGACATCTTAGTTTGAAAACTTAATTGAAGAAAGTGTTTTTGGTAAAATAAAGACATTAAGCAAAGCTAAGCAAAATGAACTTTCATACGTGTTGAATACTCACAACCCCAAAAGCAAAAATCATTGGTTAGAAATCCAAAAGTGAATGTTCAAAAGAAATCATTTCTTGGTTACAAAGGTCTTTGGGAAGCATTTTCATGCTCTTCAATACCTAGGTATAGGAAAACAAAGTGTCCTTTTTAGGTTCATCTTAGGATAAAAAACAAATCAAAATATTTTTCATCCATCCTCGAAAACATCAAAACAAAATCATCTCATCATCATCTTTTGGAAAATCTTGAAATCATACTTAAATGCTAGGCTTTGTGGAAAAATCAAAATTATCAAAATCATTGAGACTAAATCCTTGAAAACATTATCAAAAACACCTTTGGCTAGGCATGTGTAGATGAATCCTTTTGCTTATACTTAGTCAAAGTTATCAAAATCATCTTGTCTAGCTTAGTATATGTAGATGAATCCTTCTTCATATACTTAGTGAAACAATCATCTTGTTTGAATAGGTGTGGGTAGATGCATCCTTCTCCTCACACATATTCAAATCATCATCCTTTGAACAAAGTTATCCCTTAGATCATCATCCAACATCTTAGGGTCTTTTTGTTCAAAAAATCCAAATCAAAATCAAAATTAAAATCAAGGACAAAATCCCAAAACAAATCAAAATCAAAATCTGCAAGTCCTAAAAGCCTGGTATCTCATTCAAGATTTATCAAAATCCAAAAACATCTGTATCATCCATCCCTAACATCATCACCATATCATCACCTTTGATCCTCAAGGCATCCTAAAACTTTCTACTTTGGGCATAAAATAAAGATCGATTCAAAGAATCAAGAGATTCATCTCCCATATTCTTGAAGATTGATCCTTGTTTTATGGTTCTAACTAGATCTCAATACAAGAAGAGTATGGAAGCCAACAAAGAAACACCTGCTTCAAGCGATCTTAGCCAAACAAACGCAAAAATGAATCCCGCCGAATCAAGTAATCCGTCGACCCTCTCATCATCGCAAAATTCGCAAGAAGAAAACCAAGAAGAGGACCTTACCTTTGGAATGTCTTGCGAGGAAATGACTGAAATGCTCCAAAATCTAGACAACCATAGAATCATCAACATCATGATGAGACTTAACCCTTTGTTATACATGCTTAAGCTAGCAAAAAAAGGGGCCAAGTTACCTTCGGATTTTGATGTGAGTACCATAGTGGAGACATCATTTTCGCCAATTTCATCCACCATTCCCATCTCATCTACACCCCCATATCAAAACATCATGCAAAATATTTCGCAAATCACATCATTTGCTCCAACCCAGCCCAATGTTAATAAGGGAAGTGCATTTCTCAATTCAATTCAAACACACCCCCTTGTTAATAATAAAAATTTGGATGCAAACACCTTCTTGGAACAAAGCATACCCCAAAACCCATTACACAAAAATGTTCCTCCTACATTCCATCACAATCCATCATCATCATTTCACACAACACCTCAAACACCTCTTCTCACAAATTCACAAGAGGAGGGAGATATGTTCGGACCAGGGGGTATATTTGACACCACAACATTTTCACAACAACTAACACCCCTTACATTTCCACCTCTTCCACCATTGCCATCATCATCTGCACCACTCCTTGGTTTAGGGCTTCCTCCCCTACCAAGTATCAATCAGACCTATATCCCAACCATCAATCAAAGCATTACACCAGACACTCAAAATTTATCGTTTATATTGCAACAACAAACGACAAATACACAAGCAATTGCAACCTCATTAAACACCCCCCTAACATCACAAAGCATGGTCTCTTAAGGACCAATCACATCAACAACACCATCCATCACACAAAACACCAACACCACCTTCACAAACACCATTCCAAATCCACCACCACCACCACCACTAACTTCCACCACATCAAGCCAATACGGCGTAGCATTGCAAGCTCCTTTCCAAAGAGGATACCAACAAGTTCAGAAACAAAAAGATGAACAACTAGCTGCTCAGCAAGCTGCTCAAGTTGCACAGGTCGCCCAAGCTTCCCAAGCTGTAGTACAAGCGCAACAAGCCCAAGTGTTATTGCAAGAAGAAGAAGAAGAAGAAGAAGAAGTTGCCCAAGCCGCACAGGCATCGCAAGAATTGCAAGCACAAAGGGCCCCTCAAGCACAAATTTTATTGCAACAACAAGTAGCTCAAGCGCAAACTCAATATCAAGCACAACAAGCCCAATATCAAGCATAGCTCAATGCACAAAGAGAAGCAACACAATTGCAGGCATATCAGCTAGCATTAAAGCAATACCAAGAGCAGCAAGAAGTAGCAGAATTGGTAGCCCAACAACAAGCACAACAACAAACGTTGTTGGAACATCAACAAGCTCAACAACAAGCACAAATCTTAGCACAACAGCAAAATCAACAACAAGCGTTGTTCATACAAAAGCAGGTGGAAGCCTACCTCGCTCACCAGAACATATAGATACCATCGAATAACGCATCGACCAACCCACCCATCCAACCCACGATTGAAACACCCCAAAAGACTTTCATCCCACCCCCTGATCCCCAAAATGATGTGACGACACAACTCAGGTTTCTCTCGCAAAAAGTGCTCGACCTTCAATCAGGGTGAACAACCAAAACACCAAGCAACTTGTGTCCCTATCCATTTGATAGGAGCTTAGTAATGAAACCATTCCCCAAGGGATTTGAAATCCCAAAATTTGACAAATATTGAGGAATGGGAAACCCTGAATATCACATTAGGGAATTCCATGTTCATTGAATGGAAGTCGCATATGACAATACTTATCTGATGCAGCTATTTCCTAGGAGCTTGGCAGGCCATGCTATAGAATGGTTCTCTCGCTTACCTTTACGCATTATAACATTCTAAGAAATTAGGGACGCATTCATTAAAAATTATGCATGCAACATTGCAATGGATGTTAGTCTCGAAGAACTCTCAACTGTAAAACAAGGAAAGGGTGAATCATTCACCTCATTCCTACAACGATGGTGATCCAAGGCCAATTGGAGCAAGTGGACCATTCCAGAAGAACAACAAGTTTGCACCATCATAGCTAACCTTGAAGGCTGCTTGGCATTTCATCTCAAGGTTCAAGGCATCACCACATATGATCAATTGATCTCCAAAGCACTTAGCATCAAAAGAGCCCTTATGACTCAACTCAAGGAATCAACATCATACCACGAACAACAAAATAACCGCCCATCATCCAATTACAAAGATAAACCTTGTATGTGGGTAAGAAACAAAAACGTTACTATGATGGTGTCGTCGATACCAAGGTGGTCATTAGTGCTCCTCGCCAACATACACCTGCACCGCAAATCCAAATTCAAGACCAAAACCACCATCACACAACACACCAACCCAACAATAATCTCAATGACCAAAGGGGACCACCCCAACTCAAAAGTTATCGCAAACGAAAATACACCATTTTGGGGGAACCACTTGAGGACATAATGAAAAAGTTGATCAATGAAAAACTCATCAAACCTCCTACATTTGAGAATTACCAAGAACCCAACGTTAAACTGACTTGGTACAACGAGAATCAACTTTGCGAATTCCATAAAATCAAAGGCCATACTGCAAACAACTACTTGAGACTCAAAAACATCATCCAATATCTCATCGACAAGAAAATCATAAACGTGGAACAACCTACAGGAAATCAAGATCTTAAAATACACACGAATCCGATGTCGAATCATGGCAACAAAGGGAATAAAAATGATAATGGGAAGGGAAATGTAAATCATTTGTATGAAATAGTCATTGCCTCCCTAAATGAAGACTACATGGTCATCACCATCAAGGGTCCCCATGCTGAAGATTATGGAGTCACCACAAGAGGTGGCAAAGTCACCATCACAGGATCATCCCAACCAAATAGAGTCCCTACATCTAGATCCATTCCTAATGGCTACAATGTCCTAGACCAACTCAAGAGAATGCCAGCACACATCTCCATCATGGAGTTGTTAAAAATCTCATCAGCGCATAAAAATATCCTCGAGGAAGCATAAGCCTCATTCACTATCCCTGCAGATCTCGTTGCAGAGCAATTCCAAGCTATGGTCAGAAATATCATAACACCTAATCTCCTTACATTTTCTAACCAAGACTTCCTCGCTCAACCATCTCACAACCGTGCACTTCACTTGGAAGCCATTGTACACAAGAGAAAAATCAAAAGGGTCTTGGTGGAAGGAGGTGCGGGCTTGAACATATGTTCCCTAAGCCTCATCAAGCAGTTGAAAATATCAGAAGATTCCATCAACAAAGGAAAGAGCATCATGATAAGAGCATATGATGACCAAGAAAGAGTGTCTCAAGGAACGATTAAACTCCCTATTCAAGTAGGGCCGACCCTCATGGAAACCACTTGTCAGGTCTTGGACCTGGACTTGCCATATAATATCCTCCTAGGACACCCATGGATCCATGCGATGAAAGTCGTAGCATCAACCTTCCACCATTGTGTGAAATTTACACATAATGGACAAGAGGTTACTATCCATGGAGATCCTGAACCGTTTTCATAGTGCAAAAATCTTGAAGCAAAGTATTAGAAAATTCCCCAAGTGCCAAAAAATGATGAGGGCCCATCCACACCATACATCGACCCCGCCACTCTCACGTCCACTTCTGCGATAGAGACAACCGCCATTCCCACCATCCCCACCATCTCTGATATCAAGCTCATCATCCAGGAAGACGGTTGTGGAAGCTACAAGCTCCCTAACAATTCCTTTTTCATAGGAGAGTTACCACAATCTCCTAGATCACGGGGACATCCACAAGAAAACCAAGTTTCCACATCACAAATGTATTCTGAAGACTATCCTGAATTCACAAGATGGGGAGACCTTGGCAAGGAGGTTATTGAAGTAGATCCATCTCACATGTTATATCAAGATGAAAGACCGGCAGCTAATTTACCAATGGATGAGACAAGCAAGGGCCTACAAATGATGCTCGCAATGGGCTATGATAGAAATCAAAGACTGGGACAAAACGACAATGGGCTCATAATACCTATCATGCTAGAGACACGTCCCATAACAAATCTTGGCCTTGGATGTACCCCTCCAAGTATAACCATGTGTGGTCGAAGTCCTCTGGTTAATACGGTTAATATTTCTCCTCAGCCAATACTAGCAGAAGTACGCTCACCAATATCCATAGGTAGGGACATACATAACTTTATAACTAAGGCCTATATTAGTAGCGATGATGAGGATACCATGACCAATCTACCTAGGTTATTTGAGGACACCACCCTGTGTATGATTATCACCCTCTCCTTTGAGACAGACCATCAAAAACATGAGATCTGTTTAGTGTACCCCCAACTGATCGACTATGACCAACGAGGACCACCGGTTCTCGATACATTTGAAAATGATGAGGCACTCTCAGAATTCATGGTATTGCGGGACAACATTCCAAATGGAGATCATAAGGTAGGGTTTATAATGGAGTTGGACACACTTGCCTATTATGGGGAAACGATTGAATCCTTCAGTCGCAAAAGTGAGAAACTAAGAATCATATCCAAGTCCTTGAGTGAAAACCACACTCTGGCACTCTCTTACAAGAAAAAAGTAAAAAGAAAGGACGTATCCAATGGTGAACACCTCTCTAAGGTGCCTGAGGATGAAGGATTCAATCTTCCTTTAAGAGCTATTCATCAGAGAAGTCAACAGTCTTGGCCGAAAAATGTAATCCTGTCAACCTAGGAATAGAGGAGACCCTGATATCACATTCTATGTGGAATCACTACTTTCAAAAGAGCAGGAACTCCTAGCAGAATTCCTAAAGGAAAGGAAAATAAACTTCACATGGAGTTATGCTGACATGCCAGGACTTGATCCAGAGATTGTGGTTCATCACTTAGTAGTATATCCAGAAGCAAAGCCGATCAAACAAAAGCTTCAAAAAATGCATCCTCAAATCGCCTTATTGGTCAAAATAGAGCTCAAAAAGTTGTTAGATGCAGGATTCATCTGACCAATTGATTATCCAAAATGGGTGTCAAATTTGGTACCTATTTCAAAACCTAACGGAGCCATCAAAATCTGTACAGACTTCTGATATTTGAACAAAGCATGTCCAAAAGATGATTTCCCACTTCCCAACATCGACATGATAGTAGACATGACAGCAGGACATGAGATGCTATCACTAATGGATGGATTTTTAGGATACAACTAGATTATGATAGAAAAAGAAGATCAACATAAGACAGCCTTCACTTGTCCATGGGGGACCTACTATTGGAACATGATGCCATTCAGCCTAAAGAACGTAGGAGAAACCTATCAAAGGGCCATGACATTGATATTCCATGACATGATTCATAAAATAGTCGAAGACTATGTCGACGAAATTCTAGCTAAGTCAAGAAAAAGACAAGATCATATAGCAACCCTAAGTGCTATCTTTGATAGACTAGAGGAATACAAAGTTAGACTAAATCCCAAGAAGTGCGTCTTCGGCGTACAATCAGGTAAATTGTTAGGATACATAGTGTCCATGAGGGGTATCGAGGTGGATCCAGCAAAAGTAAAAGCAATCCTCGAGATGGAAGCACCAAAGACATTAAGGCAATTGAGAGGCCTCCAAGGCAGACTTCAATCCATCTGATGATTCATAGCACAATTGGCAGACAAGAGAACCCATATTCTCACCTACTCCACAAGGGAGTAGCATACAAATGGGATACCAAATGAGAAGAAGCATTCAACAAAATCAAGGAATATCTACAGACACCACCAGTTTTAATGCCACCCATCCCAAGAAAGCCATTGATCTTATATGTATCAACAATAGCAGTAGCCCTTGGAGCTCTCCTAGCTCAGCATGATGAAAACGGAACAGAGAGGGCTATCTACTACATTAGTAGAAAAATGGTTGGTCATGAGCTAAACTACTCATTCATTGAAAAATCATGCCTCACAGTAGTGTTTGTATCCCAAAAATTTAGACATTACATACATTGGCACACAAGATAAAGCTCATTGCCAAAATTGACCCCCTCAAGTATATATTATCAAAGGCAATGCTCACAGGAAGAATGGAAAAATGGGTAATGATACGGTCAGAGTATGACATCGAGTATGTGGAAAGAAAAGCAATCAAGGGACAAGTTATTGCAGATCAACTAGCAGAAGCACCTATTTATTCTGAGAATCCTCTTGTCTAGGAGTTTCCAGATGAATCCATTTTTAACCTCAATGTAGCTAACCACTGGAAAATATACTTCGATGGCTCATACACATAGCATGGATCAGGAGTTGGTTTCTTCTTCATCACCCCATAGGGGGATTGCATACCAAGGTCATACAAACTAGCATTTCCTTGCACTAATAACATTGCAGAATACGAGGCTTTGACTATAGGTCTTAGGATAGCAGTGCAATGGAACATCATAGCTCTCAAAGTCTATGAAGACTCTTAGTTGATCATAAATCAAGTCAATAATGAATATCAGACCAAGGATGACAAGCTCACTCCATACAAGAAATTGGTGGAGACTCTCAAAGAATCTTTCATAGAAATAACATTTGAGTAGATTCCTAGAACCAACAACAGAGCAGTAGATGCCATGGCAACAATTGGATCCCTATTAAACATCCCCAACAACATTCCAAAATATGAATTCTTGATTGAGCAGCTTCTCATTCCCGCATTCGAGGTACTAGAATCAGAATTCGTGTGCAAAATCGTTGGTCTAGGTGATCCTTGGTATCATGACATCTACACATATCTTTGAATAGGAGTCATACCTACTGACCTACCATCGAACCTAAAATGAACCTTTGTTAAAAAGGCATCCAAATTTGTCATCCTAGGTGATACCTTATATCATAGAAGCATAGAAGGTACCTTTCTACGCTACCTAAATGTTGAGGAGGCATTAACCGCTCTAACTAAGGTACACAATGGTACCTGTGGTTCACACTCGAGTGGAATGACCATAGCCAAGAAACTATTGAGGATGGGGTATTATTGGCCCACAATGGAAAGAGAATCACATGATCATGCCAGAAAGTGTCTACAATATCAGCAGCATGGGGACCTCATCCATGCTCTAGCTCAAGGGCTTCATCCTATCGTCACACCATGGCCCTTTTCACAGTGGGGACTCGATCTCATTGGGAAAATCACACCCACCTCATCCAATGGCCACAAATTCATCATAACTACAATTGAGTACTTCACAAAATGGGTGGAAGCCATACCCATGACGTATATAACTGGGAAGCAGATCTCAAAATTCATCCTGAACTATCTCATTTGTCGTTACGGTGTCCCACAAGACATTATCTCAGATAATGGGACACCATTCAAGAATCAAGAGGTTCATGACATGTGCAAGAAATTCAAAATCCAACATTGTTTCTCTACCCCGTACTATCCCCAGGGCAATGGCCAAGAAGAAGCTACAAACAAAACCATTCTAAAAATCCTCAAGAAAACAGTCAATGATGCAGGTCGTGACTAGCATTTGCAGCTTAATCCCGCCCTCTTGGCTTATCGAACCAGCATCCACACACCCACCAGCGCCACCCCCTTTTCCTTGGTCTATGGATCAGAAGTCGTACTCCCCATTGAGATCAAGCTCCCATCTCTCAGGATATCACTGCAAAACCTCATCACAGATGAAGAATACAGAGTATCAAGAATAAATGAGTTGGAGCTACTAGATGAGAGATAGATAGATGCTTTGAATCACTTGCAAGTCTATCAAAATAGACTCAAAAGGAGCTACAATAAGAAAATCAAAAGCAGAATGTTCCAAGTTGGAGAACTAGTCTTAAAAGAAAATCAGAAGAATGTTCCAAACCCAAGCAGCAAAGGCAAGTTCGAACCTAATTGGTTAGGACCATTCATAATAATAGCAAGTTACAAATCAGGGGCATATCAGCTATCAACACCCAAAGGGGAACCCCTGCAGGAGCCCATGAATAGCGCCCATCTCAAAAAGTTTTATGCCTAAATCTCTCAAGGTATAGAACCAAAAAATCCAAAAAAATCAGAAAAAGTCTTGAAAAAATGGTTACCGGAAAAAACCTAGCAAACAAAGCGTCTTGGTGACAACAAAAAATCAAAAAAGAAAAAAAAAAAAAATCAAAAAAAGGATCAAAAAATCATCCTCTAGTGAAAACCACTTCGGTGGCACTTTGGGCAAGTACCTTGGTGAAAACCTGGCAAATAGGCACCTTGTGTAAATAAGCACTTTCCATCCACCAAGATCTGTATGGCTTGTTCTACATCATCCCTCCATTTCGCTTGGACATCATCCATTGCATTCACATCCATTACTCATCCACCTGCACCATAGCTTGGTCCTGTTTTCATAGCATGATCCCTCCTGGTACTACTCGACCCATCCTCAAGGTCAGTTTGTCCTGCCTTTATCGGAGTAGTCTATTGCATCACACTAGGGGCATGTTCTCATCGGATCGGATTCGTGTATGATCTTAACATCCTCAAATCAGAAAATCTAAAAACATCAAAACATATCAAAATCCAAAAACAAGTCAAAAAAGTCATTCAAAAAGTTAAAAATAGGGTCGTCTTGTCGAACTACATCATCTCTGAGCTTGAACGTAGGCAAGGTTGATCTTTCATCATCCCCCAAGACACTTAGGTCAGTCCTTTAGGAGTTCGTCATAATAAATTGACATCTCATCATGTATATCATCATCTGTAAATCAGTCAAAACCTGGCAAATAGGGACCTTGTGTAAATAAGCACTTTCCATCCACCAGGATCTATACGGCTTGTTCTACATCATCCCTCCATTTTGCTTCCATCATCCATTGCATTCACATCCATTACTCATCCATCTACACCATAGCTTGGTCCTGTTTTCGTATCATGATCCCTCCTGGTACTACTCGGCCCATCCTCAAGGTCAGTTTGTCCTGCTTTTATCAGAGTAGTCTATTGCATTACACTAGGGGCATGTTCTCATTGGATTGCATTTTTGTATGATCTTAACATCCTCAAATTAGAAAATCTAAAAACATCAAAAAATCAAAAAATCCAAAAACATCAAAACATATCAAAATCCAAAAATAAGTCAAAAAGTTAAAAGCAGGGTCGTCTTGTCGAACTACGTCATCTCTGAGCTTGAACATAGGCAAGGTTGATCTTTGATCATCCCCCGAGACAGTTAGGTCAGTCCTTTAGGAGTCCATCATAATAAACTGACATCTCATCATGTATATCATCATCTGTAAATCGATCAAGTCGTCAGTCAAACTACGTGGTCTCTGCGTGTATAATGTAGGCAAGGCTCATCTGTTGATCAGCCCTCAAGACCCCTAGGATAGGTCCTTAGGTTAGTATCTTGGTCAAAATCTCAGAAAATCCCAAAAATATTAGAAAATCAAAAAATCAAAACATTTGCAAAATCTCAAAAAATACCAAAAACAACCTCAAAACATTGCAAAACATCAAAAACATCCAAATATTTGAAAAAATCCATCCACCTCATGTCGCTTGCACCCACAATAAATACCACTCATAATAAACTGATCGTCATCCTCAACCTTTGGCGAAACAGTTAGAAACAAGTCTGGCAGATTAAAAGTAGAACTCCAAACGTCAAGTCTTAAGTATAAGTCAGTGTGTAAGCAAATTGGTCATCTCTTTGTATCGGTAACGCATCATCTGAATCGGTCTCATATCAATCATCCCTTAGAACACTTTGGATAAACGAAATGACATGCCACCATCCACTAACATGTCCTAGGATAAATCCTTCCTACAATGGGCATTATCTTTTGGAAATAAGTTTCAGTTACCATCCTTAGAAAACACATCCTCTTTCTGTTAGCGGTATTGAAAAGCATCAGTTTGTTTGTTTACTTGGTCTTTATCTTTCGACTTATCTTATATACGCTCATTCCAAGGATGTTTCAATGATATCCCAAAATAGAAGATTTAGAGAAATAGGAATGGGGCAATGATCATTATCTTTTATCTGCTATACTTGTTGGACGTTCTTGTAATATAACCTCGGTGAATACTTGCTTTGTTAGGTATGTATGGAAGAGGTCTAGGGAAACTTGTTGACTATTGCATGGATAGGTTTACTTTTTCGTGTTTTGGTCTGAGGTGTCTGAAACTTCTGAAGTGCATCCTAGCAAGGTTTTTGTATGTCAGGTGTGAACAAGAATACTCCTATCTATTTTTCAAGTCAAAGTTCATCACACTAAGTACCACGCCATCCTGGTCCTCTATACCTTGATGAATCATACCACGTGTGTTATCAAACATAAGAAAATTTGGCCCTTTGAAAATCCCAATTCCTTGGCAAGTAATCATCATCATCATCATCATCATCATTTGCATTTGCATCATCTTGTGTCTTGTTGAAATAACTTCTTCTTTTCTTACTAACCGCACTAACAAGGTACTATGGCAGTTGATCATCATCACCATCATCGTCATTGATCCTGCATCCACAAATCATTCGCATATTGCATAAACATATCATATAGGAAACATACACATTGCATTTTAATCATCATATAAACAGGTTATCATAAAAATTCTCCATAGATAGGTGCATCCATGTCATTGCATTTCACCCATTACATTGCATCTCATGGAATTATATCAATCATTGCATAAACATCCATTCGCATTTCATAACCATTTCATATAAATCATCACATAAGCATCTACAAAAGCATTTCATAATCATTTTTTGCATAATCAATAGGTATATAAACATTTAATTCAGTAGGAATACATGCTTGCATAACATAAATGACATCATCTCACCATTTTACGTTCACATTACATTACGCATCAGCATATCACTTTGCATTAACATATCATTGCATCATCATAAAACTATCACATTTGCATTGCATCACTTCATATCATGACCATCGCATTCATATTACATCCATCCATAAATCACCTCATATATAGGAATATTCCACACATCATTGCATTTACCATAGATCATATCATATTAAAATCCATATCACATATCACATTGGCATAAAATAAATCATCATATAGATAACATCATTGCACAGCATATCATAGGTTAGCATAATATAGATTTGTTAGTCATAATCATTACATAAACATCACTAGAAATAAATGCATCCATAACATATAGAAGTAGAATCATACATGCATAGATAAAAAGTACGCATTTCATAACATCAAAATTGGCTCATATATATCATCAATAATGTCACTGTCATAGTACAAAAAATAAATCGAATCACTGTACATATAAATCGGATCACTGTACATATGTTTCAATCAGTACAAAAGGCCCATCGGGCTATCAAAAATGAGCCCATAAGGCACAAAAAGTATGATATCATCTCAATCAAGCTCGATCCCTGTGAATGTTGCCCTCGCCCCTGTCACCATGACCCTCTGGTGGTCTGTAGCTGGCTCGCTCTGAATACTCTGCGACCCACTCTACTTTGGGCACAGTATCATGATAAGCCCATCGGTAATACTCTGCCTCTCGGATAGCATCCCTGTAAGATCACACTGACACTATACCCTGGGAGGAGGAGGCTGTCATACTCTCTATCTGTTGTCTGCGGCCTAGCTCTGTAGTTTCCTGTAGCTCTGCAGCCTGTCTCTACTGCACAGCCTGATCCCTCTCGGCCCTGAGCTACTCTCTCTCAGCTCTCACCTGATCTCTCTTTGCTGTCACTGCCTAGACCTGGGTCTGTAACTACGCAATCAACGCATCTCGAACGTCTTCATGTCCCTGTGGCTACACCCGAGGCCGATCCTCGTCTCGTGGTGGCTCCTGCTGCTAATCCTACATGTGAACATCTTTGTGACCCAGCAGGATTGGGGGCACAACTGGTGGATCCTGTCAAATCTCAATCCTTGGTCATCACCCTCATCCTCTCCCTTTGCCTCTAACTCTGCACACATCTGGATCCTCGCTTGGAATGGTCAACCAAAGTGGAGGTCAGAACCAGTCCCTGTAGGCCTGAGTGGTGCCCAGATTTGCTAAACCATGATTGTAAGCCCACGGTCAGGCTACCAAGTGCCTAAAGCTGTTGATTTCCTTTGAAGTAGGAATACCATGTCCCCATGACACCTGTGTCATGCTGCGACCAAAGATAGCTACATAGTCATCATCAGGTCGATCCTGTGGCTCTCCAAACTAATAATGTACGTGCCTGAGCAATTACCTCTCGATCATTGTATGGTCTTGCCCCTGCATGTACCGGTCCTGGCGGCAATAAAAGAGCTGATTGGCATCGTCGGCCCATCTAGGCCGACTAAGGTATAGATGCCAAGTGAAAACTAGCATCTTGTCCAGGACCTGCCTCTAGTAGGGGATCCTGTGCTCACCAATGTGTGTAAAGGACACATTGCCTCTGTATCATGCCACGAGGGCATGGCATCGTCTACCCCCATCAGAACTAGAACGACACGTGGACGCAGCACAAAAATGTGCTCCCATGCCCAGATGTGAAGTAGTGTCACCCCAGCCCCCCACACTTTGTCGTCCGTGTAGACATACTCATGTATATCCCTATAAAGCAAAGCTAGAAGGACAGGCCCCCATGCTAAGCGAACTAGCTTGTCTCGAACCATCCGCTCCCAGCAATACCCTCAGTTGGGACTGAAGTATCGCCCTCGTCGGTCTGGGGAAACAAGACCCAAAATGATGGCTATAATTGCCCAGCGGTAGGGAGGTGCTATGACCCTATATTGCTCTAGCTCAATATGTCCCTTGCAGTAGATGATATCCCGTGTGGCGAGGACTCTGATACAGGCCTCGCGTCCCTCATCCATATCAAAGATCACACGTCGGTTATGAATAGGAAATCATAGAATGTGTCAAACATCCTCTAGAGTGACGGTGGCCTCGCCAGTGGGGAGATGAAATGACATCTCATTGTGCCACCTCTCAGCCAGCGCTAACAACATCTCCAAGTGAGTGTGCATGGGCGCCGCATATGCAATGTGCCATGACCCCGCAACTCCCAATCGATCCTGGTCCCTGTCGCTCAAGTCCCATAAGACGCTAGCCAAATCTCGTGATCGGTGCTCCCGAGAGTAGAGATCCCTTGCTGCATCCTACATCAAGGAAGGTCAGCGTGTCAAAAAATTTAAAAAAATTCTTGGTCGAGCGCTCCAGAAACATCCCCAGCAGTGCAGTTTGTGATGGCGGCATAGTTTGATTTTACTCAAACTCTGATGCTTGAGCCCAAAAAGAGCTATATGGTGCCGCTGCGGTGCACTTTCCCCTCCAGTGTCACAGTTTTCGTGAAAAGGGCGACGTTGCAATGCACTTTACCAAACTGACCCACCGAGCCCAAGCCCAGCATCAGAGTTTTTAAACTCTGAACTACACCGCTGTGGCGCAAAACAGCACCGCGCAGCACAGTTTGAATGCCGAGCAGTGCTATATAGCAATGTTGGAGGCGAGCTGCTCCTTTAAAGCATTAATTAAGGCATTAAATGAAAAAACAAAGCTTGGGTAAGGGTCACATACTGGTGCCCCGATGCCAGGTGGTTGCTGGTATGTCTTAACTTAGTCGGTGATGTGTAGGGGAAGTTGTTGTTGCACCATATCCTTGGAGAGTTAGAGCTAAAATCTCAAGGTTGCTAGCGGAGGTGTGTGAAAATGACTTGAAAGTGACCCCTCGGGCCCCTTTTAAGCCTAAAAATTAGGGTTTTTTCACCTTGTTTGGCTGTCCTGCTAAGGTTCTGGACCCCTGAACCTGTTTTCGTCTGGTTGAGGCTTGTTTTTCATCGTTTTATTGCGTTTAGACACATTTTTAGCCTCCCGAATCTCTTTAAGACCTATTCGGTACTTTGTCACTTTTTTTCACGAGATCACCCAAAAAAATTAAAATTTTTGTCTAATCTCTCAAGGGGGCATTATAATGACATGTTTTCTCTCGCCATACAACAGTGGGGCAAGTTTTTAAACATCAAAAAAATTTGGCTTTGATTGAGATAGTTTATTCTTTGAACCAACGCAACGAGTGCTTTACTTCAAAGAGGGGCAAAATGTAGACACGTAAAATATACTGATTGACATTGTGCATCTGATCTTGACTTACTAACATTGTTTCTTCCTGAATCATCCCTTGGTCTAACCATTTAATCAAATCCCCCTATCTAATTAAATTCATCAACTTTCTTCTCTTAATTAAATAAATTATTTTATCTAATCAAGTCGCTTTCTCTTGTTAAATAAATCAATTCATCTGATCTAATTATCCCTATTTAATTAAATAATCAATTTATTTGATTAAATCCCTAAAGTCTGTTCATTAAATTAAATAAATTAAAACCTTATTTGATTTAATCTAACACCATCTCTTTTAATTAAATAAATCAAAATCCTTATTTAATTAGCCTCTTATCATATTCCTCTCTTATTTGATTTAAATAAATCCATAGAATTTGAGTCAAATAGGTCACATCATCTAACCTCTCTCATTAAATTAATTAACCCTTGATTAATTTAATCTCAAATCATGTCATCCTCTAGATTTTGCAAGTTGCACATGAAAATAGATTTAATTCATTTATTAAAACTCTATTTTCCTCACAAGGCATCTTTTGGAATATTCTCTCAATTTGAATTCAAAAATTCCAAGTCAACATGTACATCCAACAAGGCAATAAATTCATCTTACATGTCCTTTTCCTTGAGCCACGTGGCATTTATTTCATTTTCCCTTCCCTCTTGCATGTCATTTCAACAATTTTGAAATTCAAATTTATGCATTTATTGGCACAAACCCCAAATCTTGCACATCCTTCATCCATTCATAGCTTGACAAGTGGCATCATATCATTGGATGAATGTTAGTCCCACATTGCTCAAATTTGGACATTCATCCATCTTGGAATTTTATAAATAAAGAGCTCATATCCTCATTTCATCATCCACAAACATTGCAAAGTTACCATGCTCAAATATCTCTTGAATTTCCATCCATCATTGAATTCTTAGCTAGGATTTTTGCAGATTTGGCTTGGAGTTCTCATCTTTCATCAACAAAGTGGATCAATATCATCAACACAATCAAGCTTGCAATCTTAGGAATTGGGAAAGGGCCAATTTTCACATCAAATTGGCACCAATTCCCCCATGGGATCATGAGTTTGCACATTTAAATTAGGATTCAAGCTATTTCATTGTTTTGTATTATTTTCTTCATTGTTTTCTTTCCTATTTTGAGTTTTTAAATGGATTTCATGGGGAATCCTTGTTTTGGCTTTCAATCACTTGTCTAACTCGTTTATTCTTGTTTTTTTGCAGGTACCAAGGTTGGGGTTTGCACAGATAGACCGAAAATAAGAGAAGTTAATGTGATCCAACATTAACTTATCCTATACCCACCTTCACACAAAACTCAAACTCAAAACAAGCTTGAATTTACCCTTTACCCACCTAAAAACAATTTCTTGCAAAATCAAATAATAATACCATTTCTCACACATATAACACCCGAAACAATCCACAACCAAAACAAACAACATCAACATCCTTACCTTGACCAAACTCTATTTTTCTTATTGCCCCTCATCTTGTTTTGATCTACCTTCGAATAGTGGAAAGGAGTATGATCTTGTTGAACAACTTAATAATACTCCCACGAAAATATCCCTATGGGATTTGATTCAAAACTATCCTAATTATCACACAATGCTTCAAACAGCCTCACAACAAGTTGTGATCCTGCCTAATACAAATGCAAATGATGTGGCAGCTCTAATACAGGGAATGAATATAGTTAATGTAGACACTACCTTTCATCAACATGAGCTCCCTCTATTGGATATGAGAAAGAGATATGATGCCTTCATGATAATATCCAAATTCAATAAACAGGAATAAAAAAGGACCCTTTTTGATAATGGTTCAGCCCTTAATGTATGGAGTGTAAAACTTTTAGATAGATTGAGCGTAGATAAATAAAAAATGGAACTTGAATTGATAGGAAAGTAACCGCTCGGTGTGATTACTTTACCTATTACAGTCAGAAAGGCCACCTTACAAACTCCTATTCATGTTATGCCTCATGATCTTTCATACAATCTTCTTTTAGGAAGACCTTGGATTCATGAGATGCATGTGGTGGCTTCAACTCTTCATCGTATCATGAAATATGTCTATAACAACAAGGTATACCAAGTTGAAATAGACCCTGAGCCTTAAAGTTGCTTACAAGTTGAAAAATGAATGACAAGTCCTCTAAGCACATTAATTCCAACATCAAACATAGAACCTATGAAGGAGGAAAAACAAGAGATCGAAAAAGTGTCAAAATTATTGGATGATGATTGGGGTTCTGTAGAATTTAGGGAGAGTGCATAATCACAAATAAAGAAGATGAAAAGAAAAAAAATAACCAATGGTAATGTCCACAGAATTTAGAAGAACAATCACAAGCATCTACCTCATCCACTTTAGAAGAAGACACAAGTTATACAACAAACTTTGATGAGATAGATTATCAATAACCACCAAACCCGAAAGAAATGGAAAGACTTCATGGCAAAGGTTATGAACTTATGAAACAATTAAGTTATAGTGGAAAAGGATGTGGAAAGAAAGAAAAAGGAATTTGTGTTCCTATAGAACCTAATACGCAAGAGACAAAAAGTGGTTTGGGATATTGCCCTTCTAAGATTATCCAAGCAATGAAGAGACCCTTGGTAAACATCAACACCATCATGTGTAATCCTAAAACAACTATCACCTTGAAGCATCTAGAATTGATTGATATAAATTGTGAAGAACCATTGGAGTATTTTAAAGATGATGAAGCTTTGAAAAGAATGCTAGGAGTTTATGACAAACCATTCACTAATAAGAAATAGGTTACATTTGCTATGATTAATACCAAACAAAAAGGTGTCAAAGAAGAAAGTAGTGAAGTTGACATGAACAAAGAAGAATATAACCCTAAATTTTTTAAAGAAAATGTGCTTCCCTTGGGAGATACGATCAACATATAGATGGATATCAACAATGAAGACAAGGTGATTAAAATAGGAAAGTGCCTCAACGATGAAGAACAAGAAGACCATGCAACTTTACTTCATGACTTCCCAAACTGTTTGCTTGGACTTATTCAGATATGCTGGGAATTGATCCTAAGATTTTTTCACACAATATAGTCCTCGCTGAAAATGCTAAGCCTGTTAGACAAAAGATTCAAAAAATGAACCCTAAGATAACCTTACAAGTTAAGGCCGAGATTGAAAAGCTCCTTGAAGAGCTAGTTTTATTAGACCTATAGATTATTCTCCATGGATCTCAAACATTGTCGTAGTCGCAAAACCAAATAATCTTATTAGGATGTGTAGGAAATTTTGTGATTTGAATAAAGCATCTTTAAAAGATGAATTTTCCCTTCCTAATATCGATATGATAGTAGACTTAACTATGGGACATGCTTTGTTTTCATTCATGGATGGATTTTTTGGGTATAATCAAATCTTTATCAACCCTCAAGATCAATATAAGACAACATTTAAAATAGCTTGGGGAACATTTTGTTGGGTAATGATGCCTTTTGGGTCAAATAACGTGGGTGTGGCATATCAACGAGTGATGACATTGATATTTCATGATTACATACATAAGATTTTGGAAGACTATGTTGATGATATTCTAGCCAAATATTTAACAAGACAAGATAATGTGAATGTCCTTTGGAAGATATTTGAGCGAATGCAAAAACACAACATGAGATTGAATCCGAAAAAGTGTCTTTGGTGTAGATAGTGGAAAACTTCTAGGTTTTATCATATCTCACAAAGGCATTGAGGTGGACACGAAGAAAATTGATGCTATAGTTAACATGCCACCTCCTAGAAACATCTCTCAATTACGTGCCTTACAAGGAAGAATTCAAGCTATTTGTCATTTTGTGGCATCCTTAGCGAATCAAACGTTACCATTTACACATCTCCTTAAAAAATAAGTTCAATTTAATTAGAATGAAAATTGTAAATAGGCTTTTGAGAATTTGAAATAATATCTTCCTACTCCCCCTATTTTACAACCTGATATACAAAACAAACCATTCATCCTATATACAACAGCATTAGCCCATGCTCTTGCAGCATTGTTGGCTCAACAAGATGAAAATGGTAAGGAACATCTTGTTTACTACATTAGTAGAACCTTGATCATAGATTACAAGAAGCGATACACAATGATAGAGAAACAATTTTTGGCCTTTGTATTCACTACTAGTAAGTTGTGAAATTACTTATTAAATGTTGAAATACATGTGATATCAAGATTTGATCCTCTAAGGTATCTTTTTGCTAAAACATATTTATCAGGATGATTAGCTAAATGGGTTATGTTGTTGACTGAGTTTGACCTTAAGTTTGTTTCACAAAAGGCAATCAAAGGAAAAATCCTTGACCAACTAGTTAGTTGATGCTCCTTCCCCCCTAGCATTACCTAATCAAGAAAAATTTCTTAATGATCTAATGTATTGACAATTCAAGAGCATGATAAGGCATGGGAATTGTATTTTCATGGATCTAAGTGAAAAATGAGCTCTGGTGTGGGAGTTATAGCTCCACCCAGAGGAAAACCTATTCCCTTATCATATCGATTAAATTTCCTATGCACAAACAACACCGTAGAATATGAAGAGTTAATCACTAGATTACGTGCCACTTTAACTCTAGGAGCTTGAGACATCAAAATATTTGGTGATTCACAATTAATCACTAAACATTTATAAATGGAACATATGGGTAAAAGAAAGAAGTTGGGTACACGAAGAGGGGAAGTTTCAGCCAAAAAAAAATATCATAGAAAATGTGTACGCGTTATTAAAAAAATGTGTATGTGTTATGCTTCAGGTACCCAAGCCTAAAAAACATGTATGCACTAAAAAACATGTACACATCATAACGCGTACACGTTATATAACTCATATGCATTTTATAACACGTACAAATTGATTATTTAAAAAAATAAATACCTTTTAGAAATGGGTATGCATTTTAAAATGAGTACTCGTTTTGTAATGCAAAATGCGTATGCGTTTTGTAAGAGTTATGAAGCAAATCATTACAAACTATTGAAATACAAAGATCTCACAATGACTCTAGATTAGAAAATTTTGATTTGTTTACCATTGATAACATCCCATGAAAAGACAATAGACATGTGGATGCAATGGCAAGCACAACTTCTCTAATATCCCCTCATGATCCCTCAAAATATTTCACATTTTTCATCCACACAATTGTGAAACCTTCAATCAAGCATAAACAAATGAGATACTAGTAATCACCATAGAAAACTCTAGTGAATGGTATGCAACGATATTTCATTATCTAAAAACTGGTACCTTTCCTGGATCTACAACTAGGAATACTCGATGACACCTTCAAAGACTTGCATCCAAGTATATAATTCTTGCTAATGTATTCTATCAAAGGTCCTTTGATGCTCTCTTTCTTAGGTGTCTTAAATAATTTGAAATCTCAATAGCACTTGAGGAAGCTCATTCAAGTGCTTGTGGAGGACATTTTGGAGGAAGATCACTAGTGCAAAAGCTAATCCATATAGGCTATTACTAGATAAATATGGAACAAGACTTCTTTGCATATGTTAAGAAATGTCACAAATGTCAAGAACATAGCAAACTGATTCATGCTCCCGCTTTTGAGCTTCCAACACAAGTCCTTATCTAGCCTTTTTTGGTGTGGGCCCTGGATATAATTGGAAAAATTTCACCCCCTTCCTCTGTTGGACATACATTCATAATCTCTGCAATGGATTATTTCATGAAGTGGGTGGAAGCAATACCCCTTTGTTCAACAACTACTTCAATATAAAATGACATTTCATATTGGAACACATTATTTCTCATTTCAGACAATGGGACACCATTTAAAAACAAGGATGTGAAGAAATTCTTAGAAATGTTTAACATATAGCATCACTTTTCAACACCTTATTACCCACAATCTAATGGTCAAGATGAATCAACTAATAGAACCCTTGAGAAAATCCTAAAGAAAATAGTAAACAAAAATATAAAGATTGGCATACATAGGTAACATATGCATTATGGGCCTATCGTATGAACATCGGATCATCAACTGTACATACCCCTTATAACCTCATCTATGGAATTGAGGCGATAATTCCCTTGGAGTTAGAGATCCCTTCATTAAGAATTTCTCTTCAAGGAGTTATTGATGACAATACATATAAAGAACAATGGTTGCATTAGCTTGAAATGCTCGATGAAAACACATCAACGCTCTTGAGCAACTTCAAGCTTATTCTAAAAGAATGCAGTGTAGTTACAATGACAACATGATCCCCTATTCCTTTAATAAAGGGCTCAAGACCTAATGTGAATGTGTAAAACACATTACAACACTAGATCAAGGTGATATTAAGTCCAATTTATCATTAATTATTCCCAAATCAAGAAAGGAAAAGGTGTACTTTTTTCATCATTACAAATAAATCCTAAGAAAAACATTAATTAAACATTATAAGGATTGGAATATGTAGTTAACATATTCATTATGGGCTTATCGTACTAATATTAGAACATCAACCACAAATACTCCTTATAATATTTTCTATGGTATCGAGGCGATAATGCCCTCAAAGTTGGAGATTACTTCATTAAGAATCGCTCTTCAAGGACTTATTGATGGTAATAATTATAAAGAACAATGATTGCATCAGCTTGAAATTCTTGATGAACAACACATTAACACTCTTGAGCATCTCTAAGCTTACTCTAGATGAATACAATGTGGTTACAATGATCATATCATCCCTCATTCATTTAATAAAGGTGATTTGTTGTTATTTGTGAATCAACATAACATCAATGCCACCCTGACTAAAAAAGGAAAATTTAGCTCTAATTGGTTAGGACCTTACATAATTGACAAAATTTATGGGTCTAGAGTACACATTAATAGAAATGGATGGTAAACCTCTTAAAGAACCTATTAATGTCATGCATTTGTGCTATTACTATTTCTAACCTTCCTTCTTGAATAGTGTGAATGTTAAATAAGTGATGTTAGAGTAAATAGATAGTATGCTATTTCTCTCGCATTGCTTCATTCTTGACAAATAATTCTTTGTGTGTCTTGAATATTAAGGTAATTATTCAAATTATTTTTGGATTGTTACTTTAGGTTTCATACTATTCAAGTTAATCTTGTATATTGTGTTAGATTAGATCCTTATATGCATTTAATGTTTGACAACTAGATCATAGGTGTATTTAATTTAACATAACATACTCAATCATAATGTTGCATCTAAAATAAACTAAGATCTAGTTTTAGTTAGATCACATAAAGAATGTTAGATCATGAAGATATTTATTAAATACTCTTACAAAGATTATTTGATAAATCGCATTGCCATCTAACTTCAACATATAAACATAACCAACCAAACATAAATGCTCATATATGTATAAGAAATTTTTAAGTACATATCATCAAATATACAAATCTATTATGGCCTATCACTACTAGATCCCTTGGGAGCTAGTGATCACCTTCGTCGAGAGACAGTAGTATGTGATCATGATCTTCCCATGGATCCTAATGCATCCTCTAAGCCATGTACTTGCCCAACAGCCCTAGCATCCTGTATGATGGCTTCCATGCACTCTTGGTCTATGTGGTCTAGCTTTTCCAATAGCGTAACAACCTCTCAACATAGTCTCTTGAGCTTTGCTGGATCTCGTGATGATCAAAACTCATCATAGGTAGCTTGTAGTGTTGATAGCTCACTCATAGCTCAATTGACATGCCTGGTAGCTCTCTCATATACTCCTCTCAACCTCATGAAAGGATCAAACAGATTTGGATGCTACTCCATGATTGGTAGGGGAATGTAATATGTGGTGATAGCCTCATTTGTGAGAAAAGGAGGAATGATCTTTGTGACAGCTTGTTGGTAGATATCCTAAAGCTATCTCATGGATCCTGCAAGATGGAAATCATAAAGATAATTAGTACACATCATGACATATATATAAATTAAAAGAAAGAACATGATCATAATCATAAAATCATAATCATAAACATAAATAATGCATCCTCACCCAAGTCTCCTACCTGCTGGGAAGGAGGTATAGAATATCCACTACCCTCCTCATTCCCATAAGTGTTGGCATGCGTTGCGACTGCTGACTATGATCTAGTGACCCAAGAAGGAACTAAATATCTCCACTCAGGGGCAATTGGATACTCACCTATTGTATCAATGTCATCACTCTCCTCCTCCTCTTTGTCATCCTCATCCTCATCCTTGTCCTTGTCCTTGTCCTTGTCCTCCTCCTTGTAGTCCAAGTCCTCCTCCTAATCATAATCCTCCTATACCTCATTCAAAAATAAATATGAAGCCTTGATCTCCTCACCTATCTCTTCCTCATCATCCCTATGATTTGGAAGAGTTCTTGCATAGCCTATAGGCTGATCCATAGGAAAGACTAGATCTGGTCATGTTGCGGTCCACCACTCCTCATATGAATCTATAGAACCAACATCATTAGCATCGGGGATTGGGGGAATATTGAGATCCTCATCATCTGAATCATTGGAAACAACATCATCGACTATGAGCCATCTCATGTCTCCAGCCTACAAACACTCCACAACATCTATAGAAAGGCCATGTAGCTGGTGGTACATATATTTGTCCAAATTGTCTCATGACAATATCATAGTAGAAAGGCCTCACTACATAATTGTACCTCCCCAATAAAAATTGGTCCATCTACATCCTAGTCAACTAGTGGATCTCATCTAGCCACTAAGGTATCAGCTGGTAAGGTCTCCATAGGATCTCCTCCTAATCAAAATAGTCAAACCTAACTCTCCAAAATAGAAAATCCCTATATTGTCATGCTCATCTAAGTGGATAGTTGAAGGAGCATGGGTAGCCCCTAGCACCTACAAAAGGAAATCTTGTCAGTCTAGTACATGTGATATGCTCTAGGCACTAAAGGTCTATAGTAGTGTACAATAAACCAAATTTTCCACCTCCTAATGGGAGAACCAAACCAAATAATTGTACAGATGTGTTAGCATACTGCGACCCCAAGCATGGATGATGTTGTGTTGCTCCATCTCCCTAATCATGTGTACCAATCCTCCATCTAGATGTACTCCCTGACCATTTGGGACTAGTACTAGTGCTATAGTCATAATCATGATCTGCTTAAGGAGTGGTGAATGTGTGTCAAGAAGCCACTTCAGCTCAATGTGTGGCCCCACAATCCTCTCCCAAATCAGAATCCCAAGATAATACTAGATGTATGCTCTCATCTCAAGGTAAGATCGATCCTTTGTGAAATATATAGTCTCTCCTCGAAAAGGGATATGAAGAATTCAATGCACATCCTCCAAAGTGATAGTCATCTCCTCAGTGGGTAGATGAAAGGTGCAGGTGTTGTGATGAGCTCTCGTAGGTAGCAGAACACCTACCGCTAAGATTCTATCATGATCAAGGAGGAACCTAGTAAAAAAGAAAAAACATCACCTATAAACATCTTAGAAATCTTAAATATGTACACATCAACAATAAAAAAGTGTGCTAAAGTTGCTCTGGGGTACATTTCTAGGGATCCTAGACACTTTATTCCTTATTTGAGACATTTTGCGAAAAAGTGGGATACTTTGCGAAAAAGTGGAACACTTTGCAAAAAATGTGGGACACTTTGCGAAAAAAAGGGACGCTTTGTGACTTTTTCTTCTAGGGTTCTAAATCTATCTAGAAATACGTAAAAACATAAGGTAAATGCATAAAAACAAAGCAAAGGTAGAGAAGAATCCACTCACTGTATGATGTAGATTGCCCCGTGCTACCTCAACACGTAGGCTCTCGAGTCTCAGAGGCATGTATGGTCGTACCCTCAACATTGTCAATCACTCTCCACCAAATTCAAGCTACAAAAAGGTAAAAGAAAAAATGATCGCAAATTACTTAACTTTTTTCTTCTTATATATGCTCAAATTAGGTTATTTACATGTTAAAATAATGTACTTTTTCATTCAAATTAGCATATTGGGGGCTAGGGAACTCCATTTTTGACACCATTTGTTGCATTGAATTCGTAATTCCACTCTCAATCTCATCAAATGTCTATCACTATGTGGTATGGTACTTGGAAATACCCCATGATGACTTATACAATTCAATGCAATTAGACTACTACCTTGATTCTTGGTGCAAGAGCACCTACACCACAACATCAATTGGGTAGTCAATTGGTAAGTGTTAGTATTTTGAGGTCTATTTTTTCATTAATAAGGTCAATCAATACCATTGAGTGAGATCTAGGGTGAGTTTTTGGGTTTTGTGTTCAAAATGTGTAAAGTTGCCATCTTGCACCTAAAAGTTGTCATGTAGCCTTTGAAGGCATTAACTTGAATTTGTATGTGAAAGTGCAAGGTTGGAGTTTTAAACATGTAATAAGGCTAATTCCAAACCATTTGAATTTTTTTGGGGTCTTAGGTGTTAGGAGTGGAAAGATTCTTCAAAAATGTAATATTGTCTTAATGAAATTTGTTGTAATCTCCATATTATGATGTAATTATCATTAACCAACAGTTCCCTCCTTTGAAAATCAGTTGAGGGCCATTGGAAGTGATGGTGATTAATCCTTCCTTGTGTCAAGACTAGGGATTTGATGAAGTTTTGAAGCCTTGAATACTATAAAACTCTATTTTTTTTGCTTTTTCCTACATTTTACACTATTTTTATGCACGGTATGGGCAATGACTTCATTGTACGGCCTCCTAATGCATATGAATTGAAAGGGGGAAAATTATACTTTAATTTGGTGGTGATTTGGCTGGTTTTAATTAATTATCAACAAAGTTACATCCATTTTAGTGAAAGAGGGTCAGAAACCCTTCAAAACAAGGGTTTTGATCACAAAATGTTAATAATTCACCATTCCACTGTGGGAAAATTTTGAAACTTGGTGGAATGGTGGATTTAAGAGTCTTATCCATGATGCAATTGTTTTTAGAGTGAAATATGGAGGTTGGTAAAAGAAATTTGATTCCCTACCACTGGTTTAAATTCCTTATAACAGTCCAAAAATTATCTATTTGAGTGCACTTTTTTGTGGATTTCTGAGTTTTTGTGTGATCATAATGAATGTAAGGTGTGAATTAGGTCTTGGGGAATATTTTGAAACCTATTGAAGGCATTTTGGGTGCTAGGGAGAGCCTTGGTAGTCAAAAAACCTTATGTGTGTAGGCCTAGTTAAGCCTTGATTGGGCTTGTAAGTCAGTAATTTGAGACACTTGCTTTGAGTGTATGTTCCCATGATTTTGGAGATATATAAGGGTCTATGTAAGAATTCTAAAACATGGTGTCTTTCTCTATTATTTTCCTTTAACAAAGTTTTATATTGACTGTCCTCATTGGGCAGTGCTACAAGGTTGCATGGATAGTATGGCAGCGATGGAGGAATGAGAGTTTCTATGAGAAAAGTCTAGTTGTTTATTCATTATTTGTCATATTAAGAGTGTCCAAGTCATCCCCAAGTCCTATAGTGATGTCTAGTTGTGTGAGTCAAGTTGTATGATCAGATTTCATTATTGAAGGGTATAGTTGAATAAGTGTGTCAAGTTGGGTGCTTCCCCTGCCACTCTACATCAAAGTGGTATCAGAGCAAGGAGTAGATTTTGTTTGCAGTTTATAGGTTGAAGAAGAAGTGAAGAGATTTCAAATAGGCCTCCAAAGAAGAATGATATGGCTAAAGAGATGAAGGAGATGAAAGATAGGCATGCTAAAGAACTCGGAGAGTTAGAGGAAAGGATCATAGCCTTGGAAACAAACAAAAGAAGGGGTGCTGAAGAGAGTAGTGAGACAGATGAAGAGGAAGATGATGATTTTGAAGATGTGGAAGAAGAGTCTACTCCAGAGGATCAAAGAATTGCAAAGTTGTTGAAGGAATTGAAGAATGACAAGCCTAAGGTAAAACTTGATGTTCTAAAGTATGGTGGTAGTTTAAATAATGAGGAGTTACTTGATTGGATTTCTGCATAAGATAACCATTTTTAATGTGATGAGGTTCCTAAGGAGTAGAGGGTAAAGATTGCAAAGACTAAGATGTAGGGCCATGATTTGGTATGGTGGGATTACTTTCGGTATGAAAGGAGAAAACAAGGCAAGTCTAAGATCACATCATGGGACAAGATGGTATCAAAACTCAAAGGTAAATTCTTACCCAAGGATCATCAGGTTCAAATGTTTAAGGAATTTCAAAGTTTAAGGAAAAATGAAATGGGCATTAAGTCTTATATTTAGGAGTTCTATAAGTTAAGTTTGAGGTCTAGTCATCATGAGAATGAAGATGAAAAAGTTGCTAGATACATTGGTGGTTTGAGGCTTAATATATAGGATGAATTGGTTTTGGATAACCCTAGGAGTGTAGAGGATTGTTATCAAATGGAAATCAGGGTGGAGGAGAAGCTTAAGAGGAGACAAGAGAAATCGGTGAGAGTAAGAGGTAGTCCAAGTGCAAGAGGAAGAGGAATACCTTTTACATCAAAGCAGCCAAATGAAGATCAAGAAGGGTCAAACAAAGGTAAAGAGAAAAATTTTGATTCTAGAGGTGGTTTTGGTTTTAGAGGTAGAGGTACTAATGATTTTGTAGGAAGGTGCTACACATGCAACTTGAGGGGTTGGTAGTTCATCTAGTGGAGAGAAGAAGATTGATAGAAGAGCACAATTGGTTCAAGAAGAGGAGTGTGAAAGCCATTGTTCTACAAGTAAGAATGTAGATCTTGAGGTTGGGGAAATGTTGAAGGTGAGAAAAAAAATCTTGAATACAACAAAAGAGGAAGCACCTTTGCAAAGGAAAAGTGTCTTCAAGACAAATTGTAAGTACAAAGACAAGGTATGTAGAGTGGTCATTGATTCTAGTTCCACAGAGAACATGGTATCATGTGAAATGGTCAATAAGTTAGGATTGAAAAATATTCCTCATGAATGTCCTTACAAGATCTCATGGTTGAATGATGATCAATATTTATTGGTAAATGACAAGGCTGTTGTAAACTTTCAAATTGGTGGTTATCATGATAGTGTTGTGTGTGATGTTCTTCCAATGGACTGTTGTCATTTGCTATTAGGCAAACCTTGGCAATATGACAAAAGGGAATTGTATGATGGTAGGGAGAATACCTACACCATAGTCAAAGATGATCATTCTCTTTTGTTGACTCCTCTTGTAGAAGATACCAAGGGTAAAGCTAAGGTCATTATGTGTGGCAAGAAGAAGCCTATACATGTGATGAAGAAAAACAAACATTTTGATGTTGTCAACTGTTCTAGGACTGAAAATAACATATACAAAGGTAAATACAAGGGTAAAGAAGGTAATGATAATGAATATGTAGGAAAGTGTGATGATAGGGACCATTTAGTGTCCTATGGCTATGAGAAAGGTTGAGAAACAAGTAAAATTTGTAGGTGTAGTTGTGCATAAGCCTAACAAGCCAGGAAAAGTGGTGAAGAAGATGAATGAGCAAATTTAACAGGGTATTAAGGACAGATGCAAACACAAAGATAACCAAAGGAAGGGTACAATAAATAAGGTTACTAATCCATGTTTGTTTTTAGGTGTAGGACATGGTGAAAACTCAAATGTTGGGCAGAGAAATAATGCAAGACAATCAACAGGTGTGAGAACAGAGGATTGCATGAATACATATGTAAACACATTCAACATTGATAAATGTACAAGGTAGATTATCAGTCCACTCTACATGAACCAGTGGAATGGATTTGTGAACCATTGGATCCTTCATGAAGCTTGGAGACAGTGGGTTCAAGGACAACTCAGGAGGCATGAGTATTTTGTAGAGGGGGTGTATGGTGCAGGAGAACCTACACCACAACATCATTTTTTGATAATTTCAATGATTAGTAGGGTGGTCAGTTGGTAAGTGTTAGTATTTTGAGGTCTTTTTGTCATTAATAAGGTCAATCAAGACCATTGAGTAAGATCTAGGGTGAGTTTTTGGGTTTTGTGTTCAAAATGTGCAAATTTTCCATCTTGCGCCTAAAATTTGTCATGTAGCCTTTGAAGGCATTAACTTGAATTTGTATGTGAAAGTGCCAAGTTGGAGTTTTAAACATGTAATAAGGATAATTCCAAGCCATTTGAATTTTTTTGGGGTCTTAGGTGTTAGGAGTGGAAAGATGCTTCAAAAATGCAATATTGTCTTAATGAAATTTGTTGTAATCTCCACATTATGATGTAATTATCATTAACCAATGGTTCCCTCCTTTGAAAATAAGTTGAGGGCCATTGGAAGTGATGGTGAAAAGTTCAAAATCCTTCCTTGGGTCGAGGCTAGGGATTTGATGAAGTTTTGAAGCCTTGAATACAATAAAATTCTATTTTTTCTGCTTTTTCCTATGTTTTACACTATTTTTGTGTGTGGTATAGACAGTGACTTCACTATACGACCTCCTAATGCATATTAATTGAAAGCGGGAAGATTCTACTTTAATTTGGTGGTAATTTGTCCTTTTTTCATTAAGTATCAACAAAGTTACATCCATTTTAGTGAAAGAGGGTCATAAACCCTTCAAAACAAGGGTTTTGATCACAAAATGTTAATAATTCACCATTTCCACCATGGTAAAATTTTAAAACTTGGTGGAATGGTGGATTTAAGAGTCTTCTCCATGATGCAATTGGTTTCAAAGTGAAATATGGAGGTTGGTAAGAGAAATTTGATGGCCTAGCACTAGTTTTTCCTTATAACAGTCTAGAAAATGTCTATTTGAGTGCACTTTTTTGTTGCTTTCTGAGTTTTTGTGTGATCATAATGAATGTAAGGTGTGAATTGGGTCTTGGGGAAAATTTTGAAACCTATTGAAGGCATGTGGGGTGTTGGGGAGAGCCTTGGTAGTCAAAAAACCTTTTGTGTGGGGGCCTAGTTAAGCCTTGGTTGGGCTTGTAAGTTAGTAATTTGAGACACTTGCTTTGAGTGTTTGTTCCCATGATTTTGGGGATTTGTAAGGGTCTATGTAAGAAGTATAAAACATGGTGTCTTTCTTTGTTATTTTCCTTTTAAAAAATTGTATAGTGACTGTCCTCATTGGGCAGTGCTACAAGGTTGCATGGATAGTATGGAAGTGATGGAGGAATGAGAGTTTCTATGAGAAAATTTTGGTTGTTTGTTCATGATTTGTCATATTAAGAGTTTACAAGTCATCCCCAAGTCTTGTAGTGATGTTTGGTTATGTGAGTCAAGTTGTATGATCAGATTGCCTTATTGAAGGGTATAGTTGAATAAGTGTGTCAAGTTGGGTGCTTCCCCTACCACTTTGCATCAATTCCACCTCCATATAGCAAGCAAAATCAAGGGGGGCATATAGATCTACCCTCAAATTTTATTTCTTGAAGAATTTAGATAAGAGGATTTTTGAATGACTAATGAAGTGGTTTTGCAGGATGTGGTTCCTAACATTGTGGTTTTGTAGATGACTACAATGGGTGCTTCATTCTCCCATGTTTGTGAACAAATCCATATGAGTATCATTTTTATAAAGTTTACAGTTCAAATTCCTTTAGCTTGCATATGAACATAGAGTCATATAGGCACTAAAGTGGGAGTTAAATTTAGTGTCAAAAATTATACTCCCTTCTTGGAGATAGTACAATTTCACACTTAGTTTGGACCTATTTTAGTACCCTTGCATTCCTACCCTTTAAATCATCATTAATAGGCCCCTAAGACCCTTTATTACGGACCCCAAGGATTATCTCAATTGAAATCCCAACAAAATCAACAAATACATTCAATATTTCAACTCCTTGACATTCTCTCAACCCGAAAATCTAGGGTGGGACTCATACGCCACCTTGGGCATATGATTTCCCCTAGGTGGGACCCTTACACCACCTTGGGCATATGAGTCCAATTTGGGGTCTTTTTAGGATTTGAGCGGGAAAATTTAAGTTTTTAATTCAAATTTTACAAATGTCATCATTTGGGATCTAATAAATAGTAAATTAGATAGGATTCCTATAAAATCTAACTCTCACACTCATTTTAACAACTAGGAACTAAGAGAGAACAAGACAAGTGATCAAGTAAGCAAAAGAGTCAAGCATTTGCATTCGAGAACAAGGAGCAAGAAAAGTTGAAGTCTTGGAGCAGCATTATAGTGTTTTTGTAGGTCTTCAAGCTCACTTTCATTTCAAGATTTAGCATTGTCAAGGATTGATGATGGTTGCCTATGGAAAATCATGATAGATTATAGGTTGGGGAGATGCAACTAGCCATTGAACCAAGCCTAATGATTTTTTTACTAAGTGATTCTATTTTCCATTATCATTCTACTTTCTACCTAAAGGAAGGTACATGCATTCTTATGGCTTATTAGGGTGATTGAAGATCTCCTAAAGTGATTCATCATCATTTTTGTGTTTCATAGATGCATCCTATTCTAGCACATTTAGAGTAGGGTTTCATTACACCTAGATCTCTTAATCTTAGGCACACTTAAGATTAGGATCTTCACACACATTTCCATTTTAGATCTATTCTTTCTATCAAGGTTTAATTACCAACTAGGGGTTTGACCGATACAAACCCCCCATAAGTAAATCAACACAACATTTTGTTTTGCAGATTTTTAACAAGTTCGAATCTAGAAAAGAAGTTTGGAAAACATAGGAAGGAAGTACAGAGATAGGAGAACGGTTTTAGGTCCTGCTTTTTCAAAAAGGAGTACTAGGACTATATCACCACCTTGGGCATATGAGTCCCAGTGTGCCCCTTTTCACCATTTTTCTGTAGATCTTGATTTGTCAACATAAGATTCTAGATTCTGCCTAGATTCCAGTACCAAGACTAAATCGCCCAGTTTGGCATATGAGTCCCAGTGCACTTCAAAAAAGTAGAATTTTAGGGTTGCAGATCTTGATTTATGTTTTTAAATTTGATTTAGTGTTCTCAATTTTCGAGGGTTTAGTGCATTAGACATTGTATCTTTCCTTTGAAACTTTATTTTAATGGTGAACCCCCCATTTAATCACACCTAAAGAAACCACCTAATAAAAAGACCATTTCCCTCTGTAGACACCTAAAAATGACCTAGGCCTGCAAGCTTCATTTTTACCACTTTCGTCCTAGCATAATTAAGACATTTAATTATAATGTCCTTGGTCCACATTCGACTATTGATTAAATAATCCAAAATTATTTAATTAATTCATGTCATTTATTCTTCATGATTATTAAATAAATAAATTTTATTTATTTATTAAATACGTCATTAATTGTCTAAGTCTTTCTTTAATTAAATAAATTTCTTAATTTATTTAATTTCCCCTTCGTCATTTATTTCTTCATGATTATTAAATAAATAAATTTTATTTATTTATTTAATACGTCATTGATTGTCTTAATTAAATAAATTGATTAATTTATTTAATTAGTTAGTCTTATCTCCTAAATTAAATAATTTAATTTAATTATTTAATTGCCAATTTAATATTCCTCTCATTTTAAATAAATTAAATTATTTAAAATGTCATCTCAATCTTAACTGTCAGTCCCTTTTTGATAAATAATCTGAAAAAGATTATTTATTGTCTCATAAAATCCATAATTTGAATTAATTTAATTCAAATTAGTAATTAATCTTCTAAAAATCAAGTAATTGGGCAGATTCTTGATTTTCCAAATCTGATCTTCAGTCCAAATCTTATCTTCTTGATTTTTCGAAAATCTTATTTCTTTAATTAATTTCCTCATTTATTCTCCACTGTCGATCCGATTTTGTTCTGACCGTTCGATTAAGGATTTTTCCCTAACCCTAATTAGGGATTCTCAGGTTTAATCTGGATCACTCATTTTAGATTCTCATCATTAATTTATCTCATCCATCCATTTGAAATGGCATTTTCTATAAAATGCCATCTTCTTCTCACTTTTCGATTACACAGACACACGCACATGCTGACATTTTGCATAGTGATTATAGGCATTTACTTTCACACTTTATTGTCATAGGCAATTTTAGTATTTGATATAGTCATTTGATCAATTTTGGCATTTGTTTTAGACATAGGCAGTGGCAATAGACATAGGCATTTAGACATAGAAAATCCTTCAAAGCTTGTTGTAGGACTTAGACAATTTTTAGATTTTGCTCGCACAACAAATCTGAGGGCCACATTATCCAGCAAGTAAGAAGGTGCTACAAAAATGAATCATGGAGACTTCGATGATCAGGTATAATCGTTCTTTCATGTATTTCCATTGTGTTTTGTAGCTACTTTGGGTTTTTATCATTTTACTTTCATTTAATTAATCTAATCTTAAAAATCTAGAAATTACCCTCAATTACATTGGTGAACCTGACTCTATTTTTCTGGTTTTTCGTACTATTTTTTGTTATTTTCTGCTATTTTGTAGGTATAGGTATGGATCGACGCAAGTGTTTTTTAAAAACATCATGACTCATTTGATGCGTCGCGATGCATCTGCTGACAGAAGCACCGCAATCGCCCTGACAAGCCGCAACTGACAACTGGAACAACGCATCTGATTTGTCGCGCCGCATTTGAAGACCTGAATGATGCATCTACCCTATCGAGCCACATCTATCTGGTAAAATTTTTCTTTCAGTTTTGATTTTCTGATTTTTGGATTTTAGGGTTTTTCTGGTTTCTGGTTTTCTGGTTTTCTATTTTTTTGTGTTTTTTTCCTGCATGTTCGCTAGATTATATTTTTTGTGTTACTAATCTTCTCTTGTAGCGTGTGGAAATCCCCATTCGTGTGTCAAAGACCATTGCTTAAAGAGACTACTAATTCATTGTTTGTAGATTCGAATGTCGAAGAAGGAATAAACAAACATTGTGCTTGTTTTTCTTTCATAGATTAGCAAACATTTGATTTTGGTGCATATAAAAAGAACTCATGTCTTCTATGATTGATTGTGTTTGCGGAATGGTAGGTGAGTATGCTCTCACTTGGTGAAAACCTTGTGATCAGAAAACCAGACCCATTCTAATCTGTTATTACCCTGATTTGGTATATCGGAGTATCCTCTCCCCTCACGCTTTCGGGCAATCTTAGGTGTAAGAGAAACGGTTACCAACTCTAGAAATTGGGCCTGCCTAGGGATTCATCACCCCAACGTGACTCAAACCGGAAACAGAGCTAAAGCTAAGCTACCCCCGACCAGTATATAAATGTAAACCTTAAGGGAAAACCTAAGGTTGCGAGTGCGGATGTTTCATACGGACGGAGTTGTACTCCCTTAAACCCTATTGAGCTTAACCTCTTTAGGCTGGAGTTCCACCTTAATGGTGATTAATCTCTTGCCCCATGTATGGCCACTCGAACGGGGGTCCCGAACTAAAAACTCTTGTATAGAAAGCCAAAATCCTTCTATTTGCTAGCGCAGCACCGGTCGGTGTGAAGGCATCCACACTTTCATAGTTTGTAGTAGAGGTGATCAGCTCGCCATGGGAGTTTCATGGGGGTTGGAAGCTTGGTTGGCATGAGAAGAGAGTGCACTATAAGGGGGAGCCCGTGCAGCCAAGCTTCTGAATTCACACGCTACAGATATGCGGTTGGGGAAACCCACGTGGAATCTAGCGAATACTATCATGGCCTAACCTCGGATCGTGCTTTTCTGATGTGTGTTTGGTTACTTGTTAAAATTTTGTGTTTGTCAAGTTTTTTCTGGTTCTATCATAGTTCAAAACAAAACATTCACCAAACAGATCAAAATTTCATCAAAACGACAAGAAAATCACTATCAAATTAAACTGAGTCGCATCTGTCGAACCACAAGTGATTTTATGCAACGCAACCGCTCTGTTAAACCGCATCTAAAACTTAGAATACCGCAATTGTAGGCATCGCGACGCATCTGTCAACTGAAAAGCCACATATGCAAAATCAAGTCGCATTTGACAGTTCAAAAGCCGCAATTGCAAAACTGAACCGCATTTGCTAAACTGTGATGCATTCATAGATTCAAACAACGCATCTACCTGTCAAAAGTTTAAACTTTACAGTCGAAACTTGAGGTCTTCAAATTTTCAACCATTTGTCAAACACTATCATCAAGAAGATTCTGTCAGAAACCAAACTTGATATTGCTCAAAGTCTTGACCATTAGTTTGCATTAGTCACCATAGGGTTCATACCTCATTCCTTTTAGTTGCATACATTCAACATTAGATTATCCCTAGGTTCATATTTAGATACTTAGGATTAGGAAAATCTTAAGCACACTTTGCAAAGTCATTGTTTTCAAAATTAGACTCTCTTGGACCAAGTTATCAAACCCCCTTTTTAGTCATTGTCCTCTTTTGTGAGATTTCTTCCAACTCAAAAGTCTAGTTAGGAAGAATCACTAGTCACTTAGACCTTGTCAACTTGTCATTTCCAACAAAGTCCTTTAGTAGTCAAAATCAAAAACAAAGTTCGAGCTTAGAAGTGCTTGGATAACCTTGTCTTACATTGCATATCCTATTCACAAAAATCCAAAAACATTAGTCATTCTAGGCGTCATTTTGAACTTAGACTTCACGTAGTGTCATACTTGCATTTAGTTGTCATTCCCATTTGAGCAGTCTCGTTTATGGTCGAAACTAGATTTCAAAAACAAAAGAGACAAATGGAAAAAATTTGACAAGACCCTACGTTTAATGTCAACAATCCTCCACATGACCCAAACTGGACCTTTTACGATCCATTTTTAGACAATCAACCTCCAACAACAACGCAATCCTCGTCAAACAGCCCATTCGAACAATTCTTGCAAAAAGATGAAAATGGTCAACTACTTCAGGAAAACATAGAGGCATTGACACAAGACCCCAAGGCATGTCAGCTTGTTGAGGCAATGGTCCGTCAGGACAGAGACAGATTCTTAGCTATGCTCTTGAGTGAAGGAGCTAAGTTACCACAAGGATTTGATGCTACCACGCTAAATTTGACACTTCACGACCCTAATGCCAACAACACACATAACATGTCACATAGTGGTCAACTTTTAAATACTACGGATAATACTTCCTTTGGGACCACAATGATAGTGCATACCACTCCCAACGTCCCAAACAACACCAACATCCCCAACACCACAAAGCTCATGACAGTCAATACCACGACAGTAAATGCCACGGGGGCATCATCAAGTCACAACAATCCCCCCTTGATAGCTCCATTTACTACCATGAACACAACTTCGTCATATATGTCCAGAGGTATTTCACAAAATCCTTTGGGAGGAGGCACAAGACGTGTTTTTATCCAAGGACAACAACAAAACATTAACACGACAATACAGTCAAATGTCATTGCCTCCCAAGGTACAAACACAAACGTTCCCCTTGTACAAAATAAACAATTCGCACAAGGCGGCCAAGTAACACAACCCATGACATCATTGATACACCATAACATTCATGGTCACAACATCCCCCAAATAACGACACACATGGCTGGGGGACACATCCCAACATACTCATCTAACATTCATACTCATCAACATGCACCAAATCATAACTTCCAATACCAACAACATGGCAATCTGCACACGTCATACATACCACAACAATCCATACCGCCACAATACACCAATATTCATGCACAACAAATAGGAACACATGGTGTACTAGGCAATCCAACGCACAAAAACATAAACAACCCTACCATAGATGAACTCAAAGCAAGAATGAGGGATATGGAGAAAAATATCCAAAACATGTACATTTCAGGCAGGAAATCAGAAATATCATATGACCTAGATGTATACCCATTTGACACAAGCTTATAAATGCCTACATTTCTGCCAGGATACGTGTCACCCAACTTCACAAAATATAGAGGCAAGACAAATCCCATTGAACATGTTCTCGAATTCGCAACCAATTGTATGGACATCGCCTACGAACAAATGTACTTAATGAGACTTTTTTCTAAAAGTCTGGCAGGTCAAGCCCTTGAGTGGTTTTCAACTCAAAAGGATATCCAGACATGGGATGAGCTCAAACGAAAAATTCATAAGAAATTATGCATACAACATCGACATGGATACGTCTATCACTAGCTTGTGCAATCTCACACAAGAAGATTCGGGTGAGACATTTATCCCATTCTTTCAAAAATGGAGAAGCCTCGCTAGTCGATGTCACATTGACATCCCCGAAAGAGAAAAAGTCGACATGTTCATCCAAACACTCCTAGGACCCCTAAAATTCACATTGCAAATACATTGTTGCACAAACTTCACAGAATTAGTTGAAAAAGGGGTCCAGATTGAGAAATCCCTTATCGCAAAGGGAGAACTGAGATATGGTTCCAAAAACACAAGCGTCAATCCACCCGCTGACAAAAACAAATATTGGGTTAAAAATAAGCATGTTACAAATGACGGTGTTGTTGACGCCAAGACTGCAAACACTGTAGGCCCTGTATTTGCCCTGAAAGGGGTTCAACAACAAAATAGACCAACAACGACACTGACACCTCCTCCCAATACTTCTTCAAACAATCAAAGTGGTCAAAACAATTAGGGAAAATATTGTCAGATGAGACAATTTCCTAGGGGTCGCACATACACCCATTTGGGTGAACCTATTGAAGAAGTCCTTAAGAAATGCATTCAACATGGGGTCATCATACTTCTGAAAATAAAACCATACGACCTAGGACAATTCAAACCAGTATGGTGGAATGACAATGCACTTTGTGAATACCATCGAGCCAAAGGGCATACAACCTCTAACTGCCGACAATTGAAAAACTTAATACAGGATCTTATCGAAAATCACACCATCAAAGTAGGTGGATCACAATTCACCTCCAATTTAGATCATACTATCCACAAGAATCCACTGCAGGACCATGGCTCTCATAATGCTTCCACTTCAGGTTCATAGAATCAAGCTAACTTTGCCCGAGTCAAGTACAACTATTCTAGTGGACCTATTATAAACAATGTCTGAATTGAAAATGAATACATCAATACCATTATGGTTAGAAGAGCACCCCAATGTAATGATACAACTCGCAGTGGCAAGGTCACTATAGTTGGTCCACCTTCTGCTAGACAAGCCAAAATCACTAAACCGGGCCCATCTGCTAAACAATCACAACCTGATCCACCTGCTAAACAGCCAAAACCTTTCCCAACCACACAGCAATGGAAACCCAAGAGTCAGTTCAACCTCATTGACCAGCTAGGAAAGACTCCTGCATAGATATCTATCCTTGAGCTGCTTCGTATCTCTCCCGCACATAAAGAAATCCTAGATAAAACTCTCCTAGAGTCATCAGTCCCCAAGGATATTGATGTCAATCAGTTTGAAACTGTGGTGGGATATCTCACCACGCCACACCATGTCACCTTCTCAGATCAAGACTACTCATCACATAAAACCAACCACAATGACACATTACACATGGAAACTTTTGTCCACAAGCACAAAGTTAGACAGGTTTTAGTAGATGGTAGAGCAGGGTTGAACATATGCTCCCTCAAATTGGTTAAAGCTCTAGGGTTCTCTGATGCGTGCGTAGACCCAATGAAAAGCATAGTGATCAAAGCATACGATGATGAGGAATGCTCTTCATAGGGTGTTATCTCTCTCCCTATCAGAGTGGGACCGGTCATTGTAGACACAACTTGCCAGGTCCTGGATTTGGAACTACCATATAACATTTTACTTGGCCATCCATGGATCCACGATTTAAAAGACGTTCAGTCTACATACCACCAATGCCTGAAGTTTCCTTTTGACGGTACAGAAGTAACCATATACAGAGACCCCGACCCTTTCCAATATTGTACCAAATTAAGGGGTTATCTCCGAAAACCAAGTACCTATTAATTGAGAAGCACCTGGCTCCTTGTCATCCAAGTATATCGACCCTTCCACACTCACGTCATCTTCCACATCCGCTCCATCCACGTCTTCCGCCACACCACCACCTTCCACCAGCTCTAAGATTGAATCCACTGTCATAATCCAGGACCTTGGCTACGGAGAATTCAAACTACACACAGCATATAGCATAACAACAATGCCTAGGTCTCCCAAGGACTATGGTCGGCCATGTTTCAGAATGGAACCTCAGGAAACCTTCAAAGTTCCACCAAATATAGTTTTTATCAAGTGGGGAGACATGAGTGAGGAAGACCTTGCTGACATCACAGGATGGATCTATAAGGATACTGTCACATTACCCCCATTACCAGTTCAAATATATGGCAAAGGTTATGACTTCATGAAGGCTAAAGGCTATGATGGTACTAGTGGCCTAGGAAAAGACAAAACTAGCTGAAGGGAACCCATAGAAACTTTTCAAATTCTGAAGTATCTTGGATTAGGGTTTGGATCACTTGCCAATGATGATCGATGTACTTCTGGACTTTCAAATGAGCAAGTACATGCTTCTGATAGTGTCGAGACTACTAGGGAAACCCTCACTAAAATAGACTCCCATGAGTGGGAATTTGGCTTAGAACGATCCCTAAGTGACTGTTGTCTTGATGATTTGTTTGTCGAACTAGGGGAACTGACCTCTAAACAACGATTTTAGCAAACATTCAAAATTGAACAAGCACCAAATAGTCAAAGTCCCACTACCACCTCCCAGGATGTACAACACCCGTCATCTGAACCCCGTCAGTCCAATCCATCCGAGGTATCAGACAACATTGACAACTCGGGCTCTAAAACCTTCACTCCCTATTTTGACAACGAATATGACACTAGTGAAGGAGAATAGTGGATAGAGTCTGATGTCAAGTTGGATGATGATAACCTCATTTACAACATTACTGAATCCATCTACATGCTGTCTGCATCCTCAGCCCAATTCACTAGCCTTGACAATGGCATTTCTTTAGTTTACCCTGAACTAGTCGATTGGGACCAACAAGGACCGCCAGTTTTGGACACATTTCAGAATGATGAGGCAATAACTGAATTCATGGGATTATGAAAAGGCATACCCAGTGGGGACCACAAATCCAGATTCGCCATTGATTTAGACTGCACCGCATACTTCGGCGAGACTGTTCAGTCCTCTAGTCACAAAAGTAAAAATAAAACAAAAAGTGAAACATCTCTAGGTGAAAACTGAAAGGCACCTCTTGACGATAAAATAGTAAAAATAAAGGATGTATCTGCGGGTGAAAACCTCTCTAAGGCGCCCAAAGATGGAGGACTGGACTTTCTCCCTGTGCAAGTCCTCTAGTCGCAAAAGTAAAAATAAAACAAAAAGTGAAACATCTCTAGGTGAAAACTGAAAGGCACCTCTTGACGATAAAATAAAGTAAAATAAAGGACGTGTCTGGTGAAAACCTCTCTGGGGTGCCCAAAGATGGAGGACTGGACTTTCTCCTGCAACAGGAGAAATCGGCTATGCTTATTGAGGACACAATAGAGGATAACATTTCAACTATAGAAGACCCCAAGATGGTCCTATTTGCTGCATCATTGACTGACAAAGAAAAACCAGAATTTCATAAATTCTTTGCAAAACAAAAAATCAATTTTGTGTGGTCCTATGCTGACATGCCAGGATTGGACCCCGAACTGGTTTTGCATCATCTGCCACTATTATCCAATGCTAAACCAGTCAAGCAGAAGTTGCGCAAAATGCATCCCCAAGTTGCTCTATTGGTCAAGGCCAAGTTAAAGAAATTACTGGATGTCGGATTCATAAGGTCTATAGATTATGCTGAATGGATTTCCAACCTAGTGCCGATGACAAAGCCAAATGGGTTGATTCGTGTATGCATAGACTTTCGGGATCTGAATAAAGCATGTCCAAAGGATGACTTTCCTTTGCCCAACATTGACATCATAGTTGACCTAACTGCAGGATATGAGATGCTATCCCTCATGGATGGTTTCTCCGGCTATAACCAAATTCGTATTGCTCCTGAGGATCAACACAAAATGGAATTTACTTGCCCATGGGGTACATACTATTGGAACGTCATGCCCTTTGGTCCAAAAAATGCAGGTGCCACATATAAAAGGGCTATGACCACGATCTTCCATGACATGATGCACAAAATAATGGAGGATTATGTAGATGACCTCTTGGCCAAATCAGCAACAAGGAAAGATCATTTGAAGGTACTCAACATAATTTTCAAAAGACTTGAAGAGTACAAAGTTCGGCTGAACCCTAAGAAGTGTGTTTTTGGGGTCACATCAAGTAAACTATTGGGATACATAGTTTCTCGAAGAGACATAGAGGTTGACCCAGCAAAGGTCAAAGCAATCATAGACATGCCTCTGCCCAGAGGGATCAGTGAACTCAGAACTCTGCAAGGCAGAGTGTAATCTATTCACCGTTTCATAGCCTAATTGGCAGATAAGTGTCATTCGTTTCAATATCTGTTGCACAAGGGTATCCCCTTTGTATGGACGGATAAATGCCAAGAGGCCTTCGAGCAAATAAAAGATTACCTGCTGTCAACACCAGTCCTCATGCCTCCTATTCATGGAAAGCCATTAATTCTTTACATCTCGACTACTAGTTCAGCAATGGGGGCATTGCTGGCCCAAAATGATCATAAAGGAAAAGAAAGAGCAATCTATTACATCAGCTGCACACTGATAGGCTATGAGTTGAACTATACATACATTGAACGTGCATGTCTTGTTGTTGTCTTTGCATCCCAAAAACTAAGACACTATATGCTTAATCATCAAACACAATTGGTCGCCAAGATTGATCCACTGAAATATCTACTAAGTCGGGCGGCATTAACAGGCCAGTTGGCAAAATGGGTCATGATACTAAGCGAGTATGACATACAATATGTTGAGCGCAAGGTAATAAAAGGACAAGTAATAGCAGATCAACTGGCAGATGCACCAATTCAAGTCACTCATCCACTAGTAACTGATTTTCCTGATGAGTCCATTTTTCATGCGGAACTGGTAGCACCATGGAAGCTATATTTTGATGGGTCTCATACTGGTCATGGCTCAAGCGCTGGAATCTTGTTTATCACACCACAGGGGGATTCAATTCCTAAATCATTTCGGATTGCCTTCCCTTGTACAAATAACATTGCCGAATATGAAGCACTAGTCACAACTCTCAAGTTGGCAATTAAATGGAAAATTCAGACGTTGCTTGTATTCGGGGACTCCCAACTCGTGATCAACCAAGTGAATGATGACTATGAAACAAAGGATGAGAAGTTACTTCCCTACAAGAGGATGGTGGACAATTTCCTGACATACTTCCAATTGATTTCTTTTGAACAAATCCCCAGGGCACAGAATAAGGCAGTTGATGCAATGGCTATTATTAGTTCTCTCTTGGACATCCCTAAAAATGTGTCACAATTTGAGTTCTTAGTAGAATAGATTTTTATACCGGCATATGATATCCCAAAGTCATAAATGGTTTGTGAACTTGTTGGTCCCAACTCTCCTTGGTATCAGGACATTTACGACTACTTAAAATCTCAAACCCTTCCACTGAACCTATCCAATAACGAAAGGAAGTCCTTCACTAGGAAATCTGCAAGGTATGCCATTGTCAGTGACACCCTATACCGCCGTAGTTTCGATGATACCCTCCTTAGATGTCTTGAAACCAACGAAGTATGTACGACCTTATGAGAAGTGCACGACGGTATATGCGGATCTCATTAGAGTGGTCCTACTCTGGCTAAGAAACTAACGAGACTTGGGTATTATTGGCCGACAATGGAAAAAGATGCAATTGAATATGTCAGGACTTGTCGCAAATGTCAAATACACAGTGACTTGGTCCATGCTCCAGCACAAGAACTTCGGCCGATCACTTCTCCTTGGCCCTTCGCTCAATGGGGACTCGACCTCGTGGGTAAGATTCATCCAACCTCATCCAACAACCACAAATTCATTATTACCACCACTGAGTACTTCACAAAGTGGATTGAAGCCATCCCATTGACATATATTACTAGCAAATAAATATCAAAGTTTATCCTTAACTACATCATTTGTCGGTATGGCCTTCTACAGTCCATCATCACTGACAATGGACGTCCATTTAAAAACCAAGATGTACGTGAGTTATGTGAGCAATTCCATATCCAACACCACTTTTCATCTCCATACTACCCACAAGGAAATGGTCAAGCTGAGGCGTCAAATAAAACCATTGTCAAAATCCTAAAAAAGATTGTCAATGACACTGGCCGCGACTGGCACATACAACTTAACCCTACTCTGTGGGCTTAGCGAACTAGCATTCGTACACCTACAGGAGCTACCCCATTTTCCCTAGTCTTTGGTGCTGAAGCCATCTTACCCATTGAGGTCGAAATTCATTCACTACGAGTTTGCTTGAAGGGTCTAACTAATGAAGATGAGTACCGACAATCACACTTGCACGAGTTGGAAATGCTGGAAGAAAGAAGACAAAACTAGTTGAATCATCTCCAAGCATACCAGAACCGCCTTTTTCACAGCTACAATAAAAAGGATCTGGTCAGAAGGTTTGACATTGGCGACCTAGTTCTCATGCAAAACCCCAAGAACCAAGCAAACAGAGAAAAGCCAGGAAAATTTGAACCAAACTGGCTGGGTCCCTATATTATCATATCTTCTTTTGGTTCTAGAGCTTATCAATTGGCAACTCTAGATGGGGAACAGTTGACAAAACCCATCAACAGTTTACACCTCTAAAAGTTTTACGCATAGCATCAGAGGATAGAGCTGAAAGCCATAAAATACAAAAAAAATCAAAAATAAAAAAAAATCGTCACCTTGATGAAAACCTGGCAAACAGGCGTCTAGGTGACACCGAAAAAATCAAAAATTCAAGAAAATAGTAAAGAGAAAAATGATTTGTTCAATAGTGAAAACCTGGCAAACAGGCGCTTTGGACAAGTACCATGGTGAAAATCTAGCAAACAGACGCCATGCATAATCAATCATTGCTCTGCCATCTACTATCACTTTGTCTAACTTGTCCTAGGATGAAAGGTATGTTTGCCATTATTCTGCAAATTGCCATCACATCCTACCCTACCTGTCATAGTAGATAAATGATTGACATCAAGTCCTGACGACTGTCCGTCTAGCAAGTCAGCAGCATCCCGTCCATATTCCTTGCAAATGGCTAAGTCTTAGACCTGACTGGGGAAAAATGTTTATCATGAAACTGCAGTGGATGTCACACATGATCTTGACAATTGGAAAAAAGTCCTAAAAAAAGACAAAAACATCATAAAAAGTCCTGAAAAAAGACAAAAACATCACAAAAAGGTCCTGAAAAGAGACAAAAACATCACAAAAAGTCCTGAAAAAGAGACAAAAACATTGGCAAAAAGGTTCTGAAAAGAGACAAAAACATCACAAAAGTCTTGAAAAAAGACAAAACCATCACAAAAAGGTCCTGAAAAGAGACAAAAACATCACAAAAAGTCCTGAAAAAGAGACAAAAACATCACAAAAAGTCCTGAAAAAAGAGAAAAACATTGTAAAAAGTCCTAAAAAAAAAAAAGACCTAAAAATCAGAAAATGTCCTGAAGAAAACCACAAACAAAAACATCAGACTATTCAAAAAACGCAAACACATTGTCATCTCTTGTCAAAGTCAGTCATATCAATCAGTCTTTATCGTTTGTCTGAACTACGTTGTCTCTGCGCATTTGCTACGTAGGCAAGACTCATACTTGAGTCCCCAAGACATTAGGTCAGTCCTTTTAGGGTTTTCAAAATAAAACCATGATGCAATCTTTGCTCATCAAGAAAAATTCATTGGTTGTGTCGAACTACGAGGTCTCTGAGTGTATGACGTAGGCAAGGCCATCTATCGATGAGCCCCCGAGGCCGCACTAGGTCAGTCCATTAGGGTTCATGGCACTACACTGGCACACACGTCAAAAGTTTTCATTCAATTTCGACATGGGAAAACTCCTAAAACAAAGTAAAACAATCATTTATTTAGCATGGCAATCTCATCAGCACATCACGCATATCATCAAGGCAATATTGGCATATACTCAAACACAAGTCAAATTCAGTCAAAGAAAGTCAAATCATCATAAACCCGTCAAACTGTCAAAATTCAGTTAGTCTTCAGATGAGTCCTTCTAAATGATAACCTCGGTCATTTACAGCTTAGGATGTGTCCTTCCTAGGCGTCGTCATCGTCATTTGACATTTTGAGTGATCCTCTTAACATCTAAAGATCACTCCTAATGACATCGGTATTCTTCAGATGTGTCCTTCTGAAGAACCAACTCTGTCATTTATGCCTTAGGATGTGTCCTTCCTAGGCATCGTCATTATTTTGAGGGACCCCTTATGGCCATTAGGGATCAAATCCTCTAGTCATCGGCATTATTCAGGATGTGTCTTTGCTGAATTCACCAATTCTTGGCATTTTCCAAGGTCAATCAAAACTTTAAACATTTTGACATATCGACATTATCAAACATGGCATCTTGGCATCAGAACAGTGGATATCTAGACGCACTTGGCAAACACTTGACAATTGTCTTTCAGTTTTTATTATGATATTAGTTTTTCAGCGAGATCCCACTAAGCAGGATTTAGAGAAGCAGCGACGTATCATGTCAATTGACACGCATGACTACTAGTTTCTCAGCGAGGTCCTGATTTTGGGATTTAGAAAAGCAATGACATATCATGATAGGGACTTTATTTTGTATTTTGGCAATCATGTCACTAGTTTCTCAAGGATGTCCTGGAAACAAGATTTAGAGAAGCAGCGACGTTTCATGATTTGTCCTTGTCTTTTTTTTTTTGCATGTGGTTGATTATGGCAAAAAGACTAGGGCAAGCACGCTCCTAGTATGAGTCATGATCATCCTTGTCTGTGACTATTTGTCTTACGTGATGGTACAACCTTGCACACCTTGATCTATGTCATATCATGGTGTTTCTTGGCCATTACAATAGTCTGCCCAATGATGATTAAGAGCAATAAATACTAATGTTCTATGGTAAAGTTTTGAAGGATTTGGTCTAGGAATTAACATGCATTTTCATTAATGTGGTCATCTTCTCTTCTTCGATCTAGTCATCTTCTCTCATTAGCCTCATCGTCTTCTCTCATCCATCTCATGATGATATCCTGTGACATCCAAAAACATAAGTGCATATATGATCATATAAACATTGCATTATCATAATCATCAACATTGCATCTTTTACTAAATACATTATGCACATCATTAACATAGTCATATAAATAAACATTGCATTATCATGGCATCAATATCACAATATAGGCATCATATCACATACATGATACATCACAAATCATACATCATACATGTCATAATACATAAAGCAAAGAGCATCACATAACACATGTAGGCCACATCAAAACTACATCATCATATACTATCATCTCAAAAAGGTACAATGTCATAGGATAAAGTCATGGGATATCCCAAAAATGGAGCTCGCAGGCTCAAATAATATACATAGTGTTTCATAATACAAGTAGGCCCCTATGGTAGGCTCTCATCACCCCCTCGAGGTGAAGAGTGTGGCAGCTGTGACTCTAAAACGGGCACTAAAACAATAGGTGGTCCTGTAGCAGCCTCTGTCTGTGAAACTGATGGAACTGCGAGTGAAGGTATCATCCTCACGGTGGCAAACATCTGTGAGGTCACTGCTGCCGGACTCTGAAAGATAGACGGATCTATCACTGGCGGTTGATCCTGTACTGACCTCTGCACTGAAACTATCACAACCTCTGCCTATGCCACTGACGAAGCTGCAAAGGACAGTGTCATCTCAACTATAAAGGACATCTGTGATGTCACTGCTGCCTGACCCTGAGTAGTAGATGGATCACCAACTGGTGGCTGTACCTATGCTGATCTCTGTACTAAACTAGTCAACCTAGGACTAGGAGTATGCCGGCGTGAATGATGTGACCTGTGACCTAAAGTATGCCCTGTCAAGGTAGACCCTCTGACACTAGTATGGCTCCTGGTACCACTGCCACTGCCTGACCTGTGTCCACTGCCTATCCTCAACTGTGACTGGGACAAGATAGGATCCCGTCGCTCTGGTGGCACTGCCTGCTCATATAGGGTCCTGTACTACCCTAGTCTAGTGCTCACCCTGGCAAGCTCATGTGCCATATCTCCCATAGGCCCTGTGCATAATGTGGCAAACTTTGTACACCACTGGGCCGCATCCTGCTGGTGGATCACTGCCTGATCCCGCTCTACATGGGCTACCTCCAGTGCCGACTATAATGATCTAACCTGTGTTGTGCTCTCATCCAGCCTCCGCTGTAGGTCGGCCACCCTCTGATCTGCTGTGGCATCTGGCGGCAACCCTGAAGTGGATGGTATCTCCTCCTCCCCCTCTACCATCTACCATCTGAGCAGTCTCTCGGCCTCACCTATGGCATCATCCTCCTCATCATCATCATCGGCCTCCTCCTCCTGACCTGCCACCTCCACCTCCTCATCTTGCCCTGCCACCTCCACATCATCCTACCCTCCCACCTCCACATCCTCCTGTCCTCTAACCTCTGCCTCCTCCTGCCTCTCCTCATGCCTCTCCGCCTCTGCCTCCTCCTCATGCCTCTCTGCCTCCACCTCCTCATGCCTCTCCTCACCCTCTCCCTCCTGTCTGGGCTGCTCCTCCCTCTCCCCCTCCTCACTGACCTAGGGGATAGCATCTAAGGCTACCCTTGCTACACACTGTCGCACCCTCTGGCCATATGCCTGACCATCTCGCCTCCACCTTCGGTTGTCTCCACCATCATCTCCCCCTACCTCTGTCTCTGCCTCCATCTCCACCCCTGCCTCCATCTCTACCTCCGTCTCCACCCCTCCCTCCATCTCCATCTCCGCCCTTGCCTCTGCCTCTCCCTTTACCTCCATCTCTACCTCTGCCACCTCACTTAGCTCGTGGCACCCGTGGAATAACTGACCTCCTGTCAACTGGTGCTGGCCCATCAGGATTTGTCAATGGCACGGGTCTGCATGCCTGCCACCATAAATCATACGTCGGCGTAGTACCAGGATCAACTACTCCGCCTCTCCATCCCCATGCCTGGGCTACTAGCCCATCTATCTACTGCTTAGCAAATGCCACTGGAATAGCTGGCCCCCATGCATACTCTCTAGAATATCTAGCATACTCTGTCGTCCCCACAGGTACATCCTGCTGCTCCCCGAACTGCCTAAGGACACGCTGCGGGAGGTACATCTCAATGATTAGTGATGTCTGCACTGTCCTGCCAATAAGATATCTATACTACCTACAGAAGCTGAGGTGCTCGTCCTCATCATCCCATGCCTCATAATCTTTGTATAGCCTCCAGATGAATGTCACCATGGTGTCAATCCTATGCCGCCACCACCCTGTCTCGCCCATATGGGTCTGTTGTAACGCACCTGCATAATAGTACGCATAGGGCATACCATCGTCTAGCTATGGTCTCTCAATGGGAGGGTGGAATATGGCAATGTGCTCCCACGCCCAGATCATCATCAGAGTGGTACCACAGGAGATACTCTCTCCTCTCCTATATGCGACATCGTGAAGCTGATGGTAAAGCATCCCTAGCAAACAGGGACCCCACGCATAAACTGTCATGTCCCATCTCATGCTAACCAGGACGTCTCCCCAACCAATCAGAAATCCATGTCCTCGCCAGTCAGGAATCAAGATACCTGCGATCATAGTCACCAAGAATGCATCAAACTGCCCGTAGTGCTCCGCTAGGAACTCCCATCGGATCTCATACCCATGAATACTCAGTCCAGCACCATGATCTTGATAATAGGCACAGAAGGTCTGCTCACCATGCCATAGATCATAGACGATCCGCTCTCCTCGAATAGGAACTCGGAGAATTCGGTAGATGTCCTCCAAGGTAATGGTGGCCTCACCTGTCAGCAGGTGAAAGGAACAGGTCTCAGAATGCCACCGCTCACATAATACCGTTAGTAGACCCCTGTTCGCTCGAATGGCAGGCATGAACGCAGCATAGAATAGACCCAGTCGCATCAATTGCCGCCGCTCTCGTGGGCCCAACTGATCGACAAACTGAAAGGTGGTCGGTCTGCTCTCTCTCATATAGATAGGGGCAAGCTGCCTCTTCAAAAAGATGAACACTGCATCAGCACTTTTTGGATAACTGTTAACATCATGAAAAGCAACTAAGGTCACGTAAACATCAAAACAAGTTTTATTAAAGAAACAGGCAAGTGCATCATAACTAGGCAATTGCGTCGTGAAAAGACAACTGCGTCGTTCAAACATCAAATGTGTCTCGATATGTCAATTGCGTCTCGGAATATCATTTGCATCACGAAATTTTGTGAATGCGCCGTAACACATGACGAATACGACACGACTTGGCAATTGCGACTTTCAAAAAAGCAACTGCGTTGCAAAATTGCAATTGCGGCATTCCAGTGGTCGAATGTGACTCGATAAGTCACTTGAGTCACGCAAAATGTCAAATGTGGCACAAACCACCGGTGCAACCTATTTAGTCTTGGCATTTGTGTCGCGACGCATCAAATGCGTCGAATGGGAAGGCAATTGTAGCTTACACGAACGCATATGTGTTGCGGTGCAAACGTTGACTATCCTAGAAAGCATTAAATGGCACGCAAAACAATAAAATGACAAAGTAAGGCAAGGGTACTTGCCGCCGACTCTGAGCCCTCTGGTCGTCTGAAGGTCCTCACGATCTCCCCGCGGTGCTCTGACACTAGAATAACCATCCTCGCTGCTTCGCCTTTCGCTCTGAGCTCTCAAGTTTCGCAAGGTAAATAGTAAAAGTGAATTGACTTTAACCCCTTTGTCAACCTATTTATAAGGTCAAAATAGCATTTTTCAAACAAATTCAATACTGGAGGCTCATTTGAACACCTTTGACTTCCTCGTAAGTTGCTTTAAACATGTCAAAATCCGAAACCGACTGCGTCGTTGTTTTTCTGGTCATCAAATTGATTTATCGCGACCCTTTGCAAATTTTTTTGGCCCCAACCCAAAATTTGAAAATTTCCCGAGGGGGCAATGATACTCCGTACCCTCGCTGGGGCATATTTTTGACTTATTTTTCTTTGTCACAATGCGAAATGCTACATTATGACAAAGAGGGGCAAATGTAGACACCCTAAAAATGACCTAGGCCCAAGCTTCATTTTTACCACTTTCGTCCTAGCATAATTAAGACATTTAATTATGTCCTTGGTCCACATTCGACTATTGATTAAATAATCTAAAATTATTTAATTGATTCATGTCATTTATTCTTCATGATTATTAAATAAATAAATTTTATTTATTTATTAAATACGTCATTAATTGTCTAAGTCTTTCTTTAATTAAATAAATTTCTTAATTTATTTAATTTCCCCTTCATCATTTATTTCTTCATGGTTATTAAATAAATAAATTTTATTTATTTATTTAATACGTCACTGATTGTCTTAATTAAATAAATTCATTAATTTATTTAATTAGTTAGTCTTATCTCCTAAATTAAATAATTTAATTTAATTATTTAATTGCCAATTTAATATTCTCTCATTTTAAATAAAAATTAAATTATTTAAAATGTCATCTCAATCTTAACTGTCAGTCCTTTTTGATAAATAATCTCAAAGATTATTTATTGTCTCATAAAATCCATAATTTGAATTAATTTAATTCAAATTAGTAATTAATCTTCTAAAAATCAAGTAAGCAGATTCTTGATTTTCCAAATTTGATCTTCAACAAATCTTATCTTCTTGATTTTTGAATCTTGCAAATCGGCAATCTTATCTTCTTCATTTTTGAAAATCTTATTTCTTTAATTAATTTCCTCATTTATTCTCCACCGTCGATCCGATTTTGTTCTGACCGTTCGATTAAGGATTTTTCCCTAACCCTAATTAGGGATTCTTAGGTTTAATCTGGATCACTCATTTTAGGTTCTCATCATTAATTTATCTCGTCCGTCCATTCGAAATGGCATTTTCTATAAAATGCCATCTTCTTCTCACTTTTTGATTACACAGACACACGCACATGTTGACATTTTGCATAGTGATTATAGGCATTTACTTTCACACTTTATTGTCATAGGAAATTTTAGTATTTGATATAGTCATTTGATCAATTTTGGCATTTGTTTTAGACATAGGCAGTGGCAATAGACATAGGCATTTAGACATAGAAAATCCTTCAAAGCTTGTTGTAGGACTTAGACAATTTTTAGATTTTGCTCGCACAACAAATCTGAGGGCCACATTATCCAGCAAGTAAGAAGGTGCTACAAAAATGAATCATGGAGACTTCAGCGATCAGGTATAATCGTTCTTTCATGTATTTCCATTGTGTTTTGTAGCTACTTTTACTTTTTTATCATTTTACTTTCATTTAATTAATCTAATCTTAAAAATCTAGAAATTACCCTCAGTTACACCCTCGATTGAGTCTCTTGGTTGATTGATCTTGGTTTCCTAATGAACTAAAGTGTGAAATAGGTCCCCAAAGTTTTCCATCTCCTAAAAGGTAGACACACCTATTTCCCTTGTGTTCAATTTTTACAAAGTGAAAGTGATTTTTTAATTCCATTTCTTGGGCTAGTTGTTGTCTACTACTTTAAATATTATAAACTTTATTGGAATTTGGCTTTTGGTGCAAGTAAATGAAATATATATATTTTTTGGTTAGATATGGTATTTTCTATACTTTGAAGCAACGCATTAGATGTTTTTAAAGGCTTTAGAATCCTTTGTGAATAAGAAAACAAAGGAGATGTCAACTGCATTCACTATATTAAAGCTCTGGGGAGTTCATTATATTCTCTAGAACACCTGTAAGGAAAATAATTATTAGAAAAAACAAAGGATGATTAGTTTTTAAATATATTACAGATTTCTTTCACAAGTAGTTTGATTTTAGATTTGATATTGACTTTAATTGTTTAGTTTTTTTAGTTTTTAATTTTGTTTCTAGAGGGGCAATAGATACAATCTTCAGTGCCATTATTTTTTGAGGTTATTAGTTTTTGCTTTGTTTGTTTAGTTTGATTTGTTGTAATAGATTTTACTTCAATCTCACTTTCTTGTCTGATTAATTGTAGACATTAATAATAAATTCACTTTCAAGTTTATGTGTATGATCTTTGTTTAACTTAAGTGTTGCTACTCTAATTTTTCCAAAACAATTTGTGGGTATGATAGTTGGAGTGTTGAATCACAAATATTTTTTCCTTGTTGTGTAGTAAAAAATGAGATTAATGGTTGAATCTGAGAATGAAGAAAGTCTTCCAACAAATTATTATTTTATATAGTCTCAACATATTTTCTTGGTTGTTATAGCATAAATTGCTTTGGTTAAAACCTTCACAGGAAAATGGAACATCATCAAGAAAAAATTATAGATTCTTACTAAACAGTTTACAGATCTTTTAGATTTTCCAGGTTTCTTAAAAAAAAATCAAGTGCATAGAGCTTCTCAAGTCCATTTTAAATGCATTGAATAAGACACAAGATCTTGTGAAGAAGTGTGTTGATGCAGAACTTTGAAACAAGAAACTATCAGTAAGCTATCAGTCATCCTCATTTTAGCTTTTCTTCTTGTCAATAGGTTTTGTGACTCCCACTAGAAGTTTCTTGTTGTTGTTATAGGCATGTGGTGGGATTTTTCTCTATGTTGTGTTTCTACATGTTGCACTATGGTCAGGTGGTATGTAAAACATGGAGATGTTAAGGAAAGAAACAAAGAATATGGAAATGTCAAGGACATATTTTGTAGCCTTAATAGTAGCTAAAGAGAAACCAGGGGAGGAAACATTGGCACTTGCAACAGGGCTAGTGTTAAAGTTGCAATCAATCTTGGTTATCCATTCTTTCTCAATCTTTGAAAATTAAATCAGTTCATTTGAAATGCACTAGTTAAAAAAATTCTACGTCTAATGCCTAGCAATTCTAAGTTTTTACTTGCTTCTTCAATGTAGTTCTTGTGTTGATCCAAAAGAGTGTTTTCTCTTTCTCATGTAAAAATCCTTGCTCAGCATTATCTATGGAATCTATGAAATCTGATAAGTTTTTTCTTTAAATATCAAGTGTCTCAAAAAGTGCATTTTTTTTCCCAACTTTGTCTCTTCATCTATGTTATTTTGTGTTATTGTAACATTATCTCTAGAACTTTTTTCCAATTTTAGCCCTGATTGCATATTAATACAAGAAACCATCCAAGTAGGTGATGTGAAAACCAAACCTATAGAATTATGTCATCTTTCAATTAGATAGAAGTTCATAGGTGGAAATGTAGTGCTAGACCTTTAAAAGGTAAAAAAATATAGTTTGACAGGCTCAAAAAATCTAGTTCTAGCATGGGCACTATTCAAGTGAAAGATTTCAAAGAAAAAGGCCAATTCTAGCATAAGTTGCCTATAACTAAATGTATTAGAACATGTAAAGGAACAAAATATTTTTGGAAAGAAAGTTGATAGTATTAGAACATGTAAAGGAACAAAATATTTTTGGAAAGAAAGTTGGTGTATCATTTTTGGAAAGAAGAGTATATGACTTCCCCAAATAGTAAAGAGTGGGGAAAAAAGTATGGTCCTCTATTTTTTGTTGTCTAAATTCTACTACTATTCTCCAACACATGATTTTAAGAATTCATTTTGTTTGTTGTAAAATTATCTCTAAAAAAAAATTTAGTTTTATCCCTATTTGCATATTAATACAAGAATCTAACTAGGAAGGTCATGTGAAAACCAAACATACAAAATTATATCATCTTTCAGTTAGATAGTTCATAGGTGGAAATGTAGTGTTGGACCTTTAAAATGCAAAAAAAATATTGTTTGACAAGCTCAAAAAAATCCAATTCCAACATGGGCATTATTTGTTTCATAGCTAAGCATTGATCTAGAGATGCCTTGTAAAACTGGTATTATACAATGAGGGTATACATTGTTTTTTGTTTTAATTACATTGGGAGAAAAAATTCCATGCAAAAAATTCAATCTTTGGTTTTATCCATTTTATCATGTAAAAGTTTATTTAATATTTTAATGATCAAATTGATAAAATTCTCCTTTTTCATCTTGTGGCAGAAAAGAGTTTCATGTTCTTTGTGATTATTTTTTATGAGTTATCTTGGCATCTATGTTTATTAAGAATGCAATTAGTGATAGTGCAAAATGAGAATTAGGTGAAACCATAAAGCCAAGGAGGTCGTGTACAATGTTATTCCAAAGGGGAAAGTAGTACCCTTTGGGCAGAGTCCCAAAGGAAATGTCATGACCCAAAGATGCTGAAAACACCATTTTCTACTTAGACAAAATTGTTGGTATGTGATCCTCATAACTATCCACCATTAAAATAAGGCAAGACATATAACACATCCACATTGTTGTATTCATTACACAATTGGTATCAAGGGAGTGGTTATCACTCAAATAAACATAAAGTCATATCATATCTAAGATAGATTATATTACTTCTCATGCATTAAGTTGATAGGACTAAGTGCCTAACAATAGGTGTGACCTTCTATTATTTTGTTTTTTGATAAATAGCATGACATTAGAAAATCTCAACAATTGCAGTGATATCAAATTTTAAAAATATTGGCTCTCTCTCACTTGTATTAAACTATCAAGAAAAAAAATGAGCTATGAAGAAGACTATTCTTTAAGGTTTCCTATGTCCAAACAGTCATAATTCTACTACTATTCTCCAATACACGATTTTTAGAATTTATTTTGTTTGCTTTAACATGATTATCTCGAGAGCTTTTCTTTAGTTTTAGCCTTGTTTGTATATTTCTTGAGAATGGATCTCTATTTTGGCATTTGATCTTGAACAAATTTGTGCTTCTCCATGGTTAGTTAATCTTGAGGTCCTTGTATTAAGAATCAAGAGGAAGTACACGTGCATCTACTTGTATAGGTTGTAAAGATCAACTTTGAATTAAGCTTCATAGAATTGGGATTCCATTGTCATATACCTCAGTCAATGCTATTATTGTAACTTATCTTGTGTCTCCCACAATGATTAAATAGGAAATAAAGTTTTTGTAACCATTTGTTGGTCAATGCAACCGATCCTTAAATAAGACAATTTGATGAGCAACTGGTCAAAATTAATGCTTATATGCTTTTCAATCATATATATAAGTCCCTACTCTAATGTAGCTTTAGGTATTTACTGTTTATTCTAGCTTTAAGATTGTAAGAATTGATCATAATGTATTTTATGATGAAGGAACATGATGTGTTTTATTTGAATTTGGTGGCTAGCTTAGTTGTATTTACATTCTTTAATTTCTAAAAGAGCATTGGAAATGTATTGAGAAAATTTTGGGATACTGCATACAAGAAACATGTTCTATTTGTTGTCATTTATGAAATTGACTACTGGAATCAAAAGTGTGCCCTAAGGAATGGTATATAAAACTAAAGATTCATAACAATCTCTTTGGAGTAAGTCTGTATTGTTTTGTATGGTACATTTTTCTTGCTTGGTACTACACTCCATGATTCTTTAAGATCTCTTTGTATTCATATTTTATTTTCTTGTATTTAACTTGCAACATGTATTGCTGAATTTTTTAAATGAAAAATAATGAAATCTCCAAATACAAAACACATTAATAGAATATAATTGGAACTACTTTAACTAAAGAAATTGCATTGCATCCAACTAGCACTTGCACTAAACTATCTATTCATAAACAAGCTTGGCTTCAAGTCTCTAGTAAAGGACTTGCCATCTTCCCTGTTTGATAAAAGTTTTGACTATTTCTAGATAAAAGACAGCAAATAAGATTGCTTATTCATTTACATAAAATAAATTTAGTGGTTTAATAGTTTCACATTGATCATTCATGCTAGCAAGGTCTAAATCCCCAGTTTCTCAAAACTGCCCTACCTGCACTTGGTAGGAACTATGTTGCACTACAGCTCTTGTTAGGTTATTCTTTCATATATTAATCATATATAAACAATATTTCTTTGTATAGAAATTATTTTAGGTTGTTCTAATTATTATTTATTTTTAAAATTTATAATTTTAATATAGAAGGATATTAGAGGTTGAGTAATTATACATAATTCAAAATTATTTGTTTATCTTTATTTTTGTATTGCATGTTTTATAAAAAATTGAATTCTAGTTAGAGTTTACATTTGTGGTTCTCTTATGTATGAGTATGCGGTAACATGAAGTCATTTAGTTAAATTATTATTATTGCTCAAGGATTATAATTGAACATTTAATCATAAGTCTAAGTGGTAGCATCTAAGATGAAATTCATGATTTATATATTATGTGATAAAATAGTCAACATTCTAATTCTTTCTTCACATTTTGGATTATTTGAAATGTTTGATTTATTAGCTCTATAATCCTTTTTCATAACTAAAGGGCTAATTGGAAATATCCCATGATTTAAAAAAGGAAAGGGCCAACTAGAGACATCATTAAAGGTTATGTTTTACACCTTTGATCATTCAAAGTCATTTTTGGTTCTTAATGAGACCTATTTTATAGAACTATTGAGTTTGAGGATTACTTATGCCTTGGGAATATGTTTCATAACTTTTTCTTTGAATTGTATATTTTATAAAAAATAGTTCTGGTTAGAGTTTAAATTTTTGGCTCTCTTATGCTTGATTTTACAATAAAATGAAGTCATTTAGTTGAATTCTTATTGCTCAACGATTAGGATTGAACATTATTTTAAGGCTAAGTGGTAGCATTTGAGATTGAATTCATGATCTAAAGGCTAAGTGACAAAATAGTGAACATTCTAATTCTTTCTTCACATTCTAGATTATTTGAAATGCTTTATTTATTAGCTCTAGAGTCATTTTAATTAACTTAAGGGCTAATTGGAAACATCCTATGACCTATAAAAGGAAGGGACTCACTAGAGGCATCATTAAAGGTTATGATTTATACCTCTGATCATTTGTTTTCATTTTGTGTTTTAAATGGTAACTATTTTACGAAACTCTTGAGTTTGAGGGTTACTTATGCCTTAGGAATATGTAAAGATAAATGTAAACTATAAATGGAACTTGTCTATATTCATTAGGAATATGTTGTTAATAATTTAGGATGATGTTATAACATTTATTCATTAGAAAGATATTGCAAGTTTTGAAAGAGGTTTCCTATGTAAACCAAAGAGATGGAACCTAAAAAAGGTGAAATACATGTAGCTTGAGATTAGAGAGAATCATAAGATAGCAAGTAATGTACCAAACAATATAAAGTGAACAAAAGAGTGTTTAGGTGGCATAATGCAATAAGATTATAAGAAAGAACATATTAGGTTGTATCATTCATTGAAAATCTTTTATCCAAAATTTATGGAGTTGAAAGTGGATTTTGTAGCTTTTTGTGACATCAATTGAGTTGATAATATATATATTGTGATTGTCTCTAAAGCCACAGTTGTAATGTTAAATGGTTTGGTATAATTAATGTTGATAAATTCAAAAAAAAAAAAATTAATTAAGTAGGTTATTGTTTTGACATTTCCATTGTGCGTAATCCAATATAACCATAAGGATGTACAAATATATATATTTTTATGATAGCTCAACACCTATAGCTCTAATCAATCACTACCATAATGGTTTATTGATACTTAACTTAGTAAATTATATCCAAGAATTAATACAAAAAATTAAAATGAAATATAAAAAAACTTAAATGACACCTAAAATTCACAGATCATCATTTTAGCTAATTACCCAACTATTTCCTTTATAATTGATTGAATAAATTCATTTTTATTTGATTAATTATCTTAATTTTTACCTTGTTATTAATTAGATAATATATTTATTCAATTAATAAATTCACTATACATCACTATTCACCTAACTAATATTCCTAACCTAAATATTTAATCATCTTTCTTTTATAGTCCAAATTAGATAAATAAATCCAAATATTTATTGATTTGAGTCCCTCTTGCTAAGCCCAACAATTAAATAAATATATCTATTTATTTAATCCCCCTTTTCCATCCACTTTGTATTAATTGGGCTAAAATAAATTATCCCAATAATCCCCCACTTTCACATTTTGAACCCTTATCAACTTGTTTAAATCTTGCACATCCTCCAAAAGTGTTCAAATGATGGGTTTTTACACAAATTACAAGTTTGTGTACATGCGATATGGGTCATATATTCCCCCCCATGGTACTCAAGGTATTCTTTCAATCTTGTCCATTAACTCCTTTTAAGGGAATCTCAACTATTGATTTCCCTTTAATCTTTAACATCTTCACATCCACCAAAAACTTGGAGACACTTTTTATCTCCTCATTCTAACAAGCCTCTCAAACAATGAGAGCTCTTGATCCTTTAAATCAATCATATCCACCCAACTCTCTCATTCAAAAATCTATGAATTGTGAAGGGAAAAATAACATCATAATCTATTCACTGTTCAATCACCTTTATACAAGGAAGGAGCAGTTTAAAGAGGGACCAGTTGGTTTATGGTTAACTAAAGTAAATTTAATAGTACCTACACTACCATTAACAATATAATATGCTAACATTCCCCCCTAATTACATTGTTCCTACAAATGTATCCCTAAAAACTTAGAATTCATCTTGCCAAGGGACCCCCCTTCAAGGCTTACATAACAAAACATGCATTCTTGAGAAGATCTTATTTTCAAGAAACAAATCCTAAATCAAATGGAACTCTGTCAAGTTGCCTTGTGACCCTTAGAAGGGTTAGCTTCAAGTTGAATTCTTGAGTTCTTAGACTACCATTTTCTCGAACTCTCAAATCACTAATTCTTGAATTATTTAACAACAATCCTTATTGAACTTTGCAAACATAGGGCTCCATCAAGTTGGTTGATGACCTTCGGAAGGGTATAGTTCTTGATCAGAATCTCATAAACTTTCCAGACAACAATTCATATTGAGTTCAACAACAAATCCTTTGCTTGTCTCCAAAAATAAAACTTCACTATAAATGTATTCTTGAAATCCATCAACACCAAAAAAAAGCATGAAAGAAATAAAAAACACTTCTCATGTAAAACACCATATTAAAGTGAGAAACTAACTCGAGATGATGGAAATTCCTCCATGCTCTAGTGCCACCAGCCTCCAATGTGATGGCTCAAAGTACTAATCCACCAAAAATAGCACTAGAGGAAGTATTGCAACCTTTGATGGAGGGATAATAGATATAATAAACTCTTGATCAATCACTCCATCAATAAACCCATACTTCAAAGCTGCAACTGAAGACATATAATTGTCTCTATAAATATCCTTACCTACCATGGGTAGACACTCTCCAAAAACCTAATCAAGACAAATAATATGTTTGGCCAAGATCAATAACTGACTGACCAATGTGAATCTCTAAACCACAAATCACCAATCACTCACAATCTCCATAATATGACATTAATCAACATTAACAAAATGAATAAAAACCATTTGCATGCAACGAACATCTAGAGATCGAAACACTACACTGTATAGATCACTCTTGCTCCAAACACTGCACCGTATAGATCACTCTTCTCCACACACAACAAGTGCATTCAATTTCCTTAAAACTCCCACTCGTTCCTTTCTCCATGCATCCTAGGAAGTGAATGAACAAGAATAATGCAATCACCAAAGTGTTATAGCTTTTCACTAACAAATTCAATGACCTCCATAATAGAATTATTTTGTTTGTCCAAATACCTTTCTTTCCTCTCCAGTTTGAATGCCTTAAACAATAGATTTTAGGCGTATAAAGTAATCACATCTTTTTTTTCCTTTTCACATTTTTTACATTCAATGACAATGGTGTACACCAAAAACTTTGACAAGAAACTTCCTCTCATACCTATGGATTTACACAAGGCTATAAGTTCTTTAATGTTTGTCGGGTTGTTCATGCTTTTTTTCTTTTACTCTACCACCATTTAGATGAATTAGGCACAATATTTTGAAGATATTCATCAATTACAAAATGACTTGGGACATGGAGATGAAGACGGAGACAGAGACATATGGGGATAAAAGCAAGAAGTTGGGTTCATGAAGAGGGGAAGTTTTGGCCAAAACCAAAAAAGTCACACGAAACACATACACATTTTTTAAAAATGTGTATGCATTATGGATCGAGTACCCTAGCCTAAATCTGAACACGTATGTGTTTAGATTCGGGTACACAAACCTAAAACGCGTATGTATTACAAAACATGTATGTGATTCATAAAGCTATTTTTTCTTTTAAATAAGCGATTGTGTTTTCATTTTCACAGTCACTTTGAGCCGCGTTGTAGAAGGAGAAGGAAGATCATGTATGCATTTTGAAGGGCCTAATTGAAGCAAATTTTCACTGCCACCTCCTCTCATTGACACAACTAACCTTAGCGACCTCTAGGTTGGTTGAATTCTGCCATTTTTTTTCTTTATATCTTGCATTTCTATTTTTTAATTGTTATTTAGTTTTTGTTTATTTATTTTATTTTAGTTTAATATTTTATAGTTTTTAAATTGCATTTAAAAAACCAAAAACATCAATGAAACAAAAAATGTTAAATTATAGATTGAAAACCATAAAAACTAAACTTAAATCGGACACTTTTAACTTAGAAATCAAAACCCTAAACCCTAGGTTCCAAAAAACATAGACCTAAAAACTAATTTACCCTTAATCCTTGGACCTAAACCCTAAAACCCTAATATTTTCACCTTTTAGATAGTGCAAATTGAAAGTACAATGAATACTTTCAATGTAACCATTTGTGTTGAGAAATGAGGAGATTTTTATGAGGTTTATCTAATTAGGATTGATCTTGTTGCTATGTTACACCATTGCCATACTCAACTATAGTTTAAACTTTCTCATTTTTTATTATGGTTACAAGTTTCAATCTCATTAGGATTGATCATGTTGCTCTTGCTCATTGAGTAATTTCAATTTGGAAATTTCCCTACCTCCTTGCTATATTTTGTGTCCTCCTTGCCATTGGTTCTTAACATTCACTTCACATAATTTTAGAAGTATCCCTCATTGGAGGTTTCTTACATTTTTTATTTGACATAGATATGTTTTCATGTCATCAAATCTCTAAATAATTATATAGTGAAGATCTAATTTCTTCCATTTTTGCATGATAAATTATGCACACCAATTCACATGTATAAATATGATTGCATTACAACTAAAAAAATTAGTGAAGTCTTTGTACTTAAAGAAGCCATTTTTAATATGTGAATAAAGCTCAAGCTCATCTTTATATTAATTATAGGCTTGATATTTATGAGCTCCATTGAGCACCCTTGTCTAACAATAATCCTAGTATTTAGAATCTAGTATAATTTTTACAAATTAAACTACATGGTTTTCATCATTTACCCATTTTGACACTCATTCTTGAGTTGAATAACCTAAATTAGTGGGGTTTCCTTCTCTTTTTCCACCTTTATATGTAATAGAAGACACTCTAAACAACCCCTAACCTCCTATCAACACCCAATTTGAGAAATCAAAGTTATATATATCTATGTGTCTTATTTTTCATTCTTTAGTCCTTTACCTATAGAAATTTGGTTCCTTACCTCATGTTCACAAACTCTATTTACTAATCTTCTTATTTAATTTTTCAAATAATGATTCAAAGAAGCCTCATTGTTGATATCATGGCCTTTTGTGAGCTCTCAATTCTTGATGTTTTATCCAACTCCTAGTTTATGTTGATGGTGATTTATTTAAATAAATCTTAAGTCCTTACCTTAATCCATGTGGTTTATTTTATTTGTTCCTGGACTTTCTATCAATATTTTCACATGACTGAATTATTTATGTTTTCTTTATTCAATTATTGGGCATGGGTATTTTTGTTTCGTGCATCATCCACATGTGTAGTTGCATATATGTATATTATTTTTCTTGGTTAAATAGTAAAAGGTAAGAGTAGCTATCTTGAATCTTGTTGTTTTTCCACTTAGTATCAAGATCATGTTTCAATTAATGTATATCATCAAATTTGGCTATAGTTTAATTATCAAGTGATATCTAGCTAAAAATAAGTTTATGGCCTTCTTTCATGGGATCCACTTAATAAACCAATGATATAGTGCATGCATTCATAGGGTTCTAATAAAACCCCCTAATTTCATTTCTACCTATTAGACTTATAATTAAAACTTACCTCCCTATTTTCACTAAGAGGTATCCTATGTACCTATTTTTCTAGTTAAGTTTTTATATGATCCCTTTAATATTTCCACACTATCAGCCAAGGGAAGTTCCCATATATAAATATAACTCAAAACTATTGATAATTTCCATCCCATTTATTAAAGGTTTAACATAAAATACATAGATAAATTATGACAAATATGTCATCCTCTAGAAAGTTTTGATGTAGAAGCACTTATACAACTCAACATATGAGTTCCCTTTCCATGTACACAAAATGTAATAGTGCATCCTTAGAAATTTTAGGTACATCTTAATTATAGTATACATATTGATCTAAATTATAGTGTAAATATTTTAGATATACTTGATGATTCTTCTTGGAAGGGTTGCAAAAGTACTAAAAGGTGTTCAATAATTAGTTTTAGGTAATGTAGGTAGGATTTTATTAAAATTGTATGACCTCGGTGTGACAATTATCTCCATTTTGAGTTTCATTATGAGAGAATTGATAGTAACAACAAACCCTTCATATTAACTATGTGTATGAAATATTGGATCAATTCAAATGAAAATCAAACACATATTAATAAGACATTAAATCAGGAAAAACTGAAAAAGAAAACAGAATGAGCAAACCGTGACAGCAGCTTCCCCGAAGTCGTTTTATCTTCCTCTAACTCCAGCGTTTTGTTGGTTTGAATGGCTCTTAGATCAGCAGATCAAGCTCAACAAAATGACAGCTAAAGAATGAGATTTTAAGATGCATATTATGCTGAATGCAAAAGCTATGTTAATATGAAAGTATGGCTGTGATATTGAAACTGATATGAATGCATAAGCTGATTGCAAGTCTGGCTGTGTAAATGTGTGTGTAGTGTGTATGCGTAGTCTAACCAAACCTTGGATTTGCCCCAGAATTTATAGAGTTTTCAAACTGATTCGATTGGCTGATTCGATCGACGGTCCGGATTAAGCTTGTTCGAACGGACGGCGGGAGATTTTTGAAAGTGGAGAAGAGGATGGAAGGTTTCCCTTTTCTTTCAATTTTTCGTCATTGAGTTTCGAAGGGAAATTTCCATTTCGAGGAGTGAGTTCAAAATTTAGAAGGCTGAGTTTAGAATGAGTTAGAATTAAATAAATTAAATTTATTTAATTTAGGAGTGAAGATGGAAATAGAAACTTGCATAATTAAATAAATCATATTTAATCATATGTGAAGATGGATTTAGAAACTTGCATAATTAAATAAATCATATTTAATTATGTTTTAGAAATGAATTTAGAATGTGAGGAAAAATATTAAATTAAATAATTAATATTTAATTTAATTATGGGATGAAGAGAATATTCCATTATTTGAATATTCAAATATTCAAACTTTAGAATAAGATGATAATTAAACTAAATAATCGTATTTATTTAATTTAATTAAGAGGAATGTGGGAAATGCCAATAATTAAATAAAATTATTTATTTAATTAGGGTAGAAGAATTTAGAAAATGAACGATATAAATAAATGATTAGATTTATTTATATGTAGATGACTTTAGGGGAATTAATTAAATAATTCATATTTAATTAATGTAGAAGAATTAGAAAATGAACAATATAAATAAATAATTAAATTTATTTATATGTAGATGACCTTAGGAGAATTAACACGCTTAATCATGACCATTTTTAGACGTATACATTTTGCCCCTCTTTGAAGTGATGTGTAAAACACATTGCTTCAAAGAAATTTTTTGCCCCTGATGCGTTTTTGATATTGATATTACTACTGATGATGCCCCCTCAGGAGGTAAATCACGGATGATATGAAGTTTGAAAATGTGATAAAGAAGATTGGATAATGATATTCTGTCGAGGAGACAGTGATTTAGCTCCTGATAAATGATGTAAAAGATGCCCCTATTGAAATGATGCCCCTTCTGATGGAAATGATGAAATGATGATGATTAACTGATAACTTTGCTTCCCGAAAATAGAAAAACAAAGAGTAAATGATTGATAAAGTGCTTGATAAATTTGCTTTTTGCGATAGAAAACAAATAGTAGATGAATTGCGCATTGATATGGATCACTTGATAGATATGAGTCACTTGATATGGGTCACTGATATGATGCAGATACTTGTCACACATGTATATCATTTTTGGAGCATGTACATTGATTTTTTATCATATCTCATGTATTTCTCTTTGGACATTTCAGTTTCATTGGATATTTGGTCATTTGTATTATTGATGATGAGTGATGATATGCAATGGCGATGAATTTTGATGATATGTTGTGCATTTATGAGATGATGATGTGATATGCATTTATTTCTATATGTCAAGGATTTTGATATTCATTTTAATGATTTGATGACTAACATGATATGTAGGATGATTTGATCTGATGTGTTTATGATGATGATGTGTACTAATGATGTCATGCAGGTGGATGACTTATGATGTGATTATGAAAATGATATGAAAATGTATATATGGAATGTTTGTTTTTGGATTTTCAAATGTAAGATGATAATAAAAATGAAAGTTATGTTTATGATATGCATTATGAATTTGAAAAATGAAATGATATGGAAAATGATAGGATGATTAACGATATGATATGAATGCAATATTTTGTAATGATAATTAAGTGAAATGATAAAATGAAATGCAATGATAATGACATGTATGAAAATGATAAGTGATATGAAATGAACTGTACGATATTGAAAATGATAAGTGATAATGAAATGAATGATAAATGAAATGATATGATAAGTGAAATGAATGATGATGAAAATGATAAATAAATTGATAAGTGATAATGAAATGAAAATGAAGGAAATGATATAATAAGATATGATAATGAAATAATAATGAAATGATAAGATATGATAATGAAATGATGCAAATGTATAAAAGGAACATGAAATGAATATGAAAATGATAAAGTGTTAATGATATGAAGATGATAGAGAATCTAAATGATATGCAAATGAATGATAAATGATAAATGATAGGACCTAGCCAAAATGATCATGTAGGTGAAAGGTGATGACGAAACAAATGTTCAAATGTCCTCCACAAGTAGTCCAAAGAGATATGACGACCATTTATGTTTGTTGTTGACCTTTCAAAACTTTTGATGCAAATCCAGTATGCAGATATGTATAATGATCTAAAATGAAATGCAACTAAATGAAACCAACCATTTGTTGAGCTTTTTGTTAGCCTTCTTAAATCATCATAGAGCATTTTAAAATGTTGGAATTATGTACAAGCATCATAGGGGAAATTAGCACCAATGATGACCTGAGTACAACTTTCATGATTTTTGATATAGCAAGCGAACACAAGCATCGAGGTATAATTGAACCGAGATGACCTGAGCATTTCTTGCATAAATAGACAAAGACTAACCACCATCTGATACAAATTTGGAACTATCATCAATGATAAACTTTCAATCATCACGTCTCGTGATATATTTGTAACAGATAAATGATTAACCTCCAGATAGAAGACAAAGAAAAATCATCCTCTTTCCTTGCCACTCTAGTTTAGTACATCATCGAGTGTGCTCCAGAGAAATGATATCAAAAATTAAACAACCATTATTCAAAAATGAAAGACTGTGATTCCAAACATTATTTAGATTAGAGATCATCCAGATATGAGTCATGATAAGGTATGCAACTGAAATCTATTGTGATGTGGATCAATGATTGGATGTTTTAGTTTGATTTGGTTGTTTTGTTCGCATGATTGGTTTTGACATCATTTTCTCGCTGTTGAAAGTTGATTGCCCCCAGTATGCCCATGTTTTCCCTTGGTATTGACACAACTTGCTGAAAGGAATATGTACAATAATCAAGCCATGGTAAGACATTATCGCTCAAGGCAAATGATGATAGCATGGTGCTGGTGTGACCCTAAGATGATGGAAAAGATGCATGAAAATGAAGACTGAAAAGTTAAGTGCAGAACATGAACTAATAGATGGAGAGCTACAAATAGTGTCTGTTTGCCAGATTTTCACTATTTTTTTTTATTGCATTTTTCTTGTCAATAGACTGCCTGTTTGCCAGGTTTTCACCCTATGACATTTTTATTATTATTATTTTTGGATTTTTTTAGGACTTTTTCTTATTTTTAGGATTTTTTAAGGATTTTTTAAGGATTTTTTCAGGACTTTTTCTAATTTTTTGAATTTTTTTTTTTCAGGACTTTTTCTGATGATGATAACTACCTTAGACATAATACTTTTTCAAGTGTATGTTGTTGATAGGTTCATCAGACAGGTCCCCTTCTGGCGTTGATAGCTTGTAGGCTCCTAAACCATAGACTGCAATAACCACATAAGGACCTAGCCAATTGGGTTCAAACTTTCCTTTCTTCTCTCTGTCTTGTTGATTGTGTGGGTTCTCTTTTAGAACAAGATCACCCACCTGAAAGGTACGTGGCTTTACTTTGTGATTATAGCTACGAGACATCATCTATTGATATGCTTTCAAATGATCAGCTGCTCTTTGTCTCTTCTCATCTAGGAGTTCAAGCTCTTGGAGTCAGGAAACTCTGTATTCATCATCTGTTGTAAGGCCTTTCAATGATACTATGAGTGAGGGAATCTCAACTTCTAAGGGTAGTATGGCTTCCGCTCCATAGACAAGAGCAAATGGTGTTGCTCCTGTTGGCGTGCGAACACTGGTTCTGTAGGCCCACAAGGCGGGATTGAGTTGAACGTGCCAATCCTTCCCTGAATCATTCACAGTCTTTTTCAAGATTTTTAATATTTTTTTATTTGAGGCCTCTGCTTGGCCATTCCCTTGTGGATAGTAAGGTGTTGAATATCTATGTTGAATGTGAAATCTCTCACAAAGTTCATCAACATCCTAATTTTTGAATGGCTGTCCATTATCTGTAATAATGGAGTTGGGAATGCCATACCGACAAATAATATAGTTGAGTATGAATGATGATATTTGTTTGTCGGTAACTTTAGTAAGAGGGACTGCCTCAATCCACTTGGTAAAATACTTCATAGCTGTGATGATGAACTTATGCCCGTTTGATGAAGAAGGATGAATCTTGCCCACTAGATCTAACCCCCATTGAGAAAATGGCCAGGTTGGCGTGAATGGTTGAAGTTCTTGTGCAGGAGCATGAATGAGATTCCCATGAATCTGACATTTTGAGCATGTTTTCACAAAAGTGAATGATTCCCTCTCCATTGTAGGCAAGTAGTAACCCATTCTAATCAATTTCTTGGATAAGGTTAGTCCACTCGAATGAGTACCACAGATGCCACCATGAACTTCTTGTAAAGCTTTGTTAGATTCCTCACATTCAAGACCATGGCGATAAAGGGTTTCAGCAATAAGAGTGTAGCGAGCGGATTGGTGGATAAAATTGCGTTTCTGATTATGGGATAGATTGGGTGGTAAGATATTGTCTTTCAGGTAGGCATAAATTTTTTTGTACCAAGGTGAATCAGATCCTACCAAGTGGCAAATGATTTGGCTTTCAGGGGTATCATAAGCAGGTGTAAATGATTATTCCACCAGAAATTCATAACGATTCAGAGTTTCTAGGAGTTGTAACAATGATGCGATCGTAGCCATGGTGTCAGCTGCCTTGTTATCAAGCCTTGGAATTTGTGTGAATTTGATGTCCACAAAGTATTTCTTGAAGTCATCCACCATCTTTTTATAAGGCAATAGTTTGTCATCTTTGGTCTGATAGTCATTATTGATCTGACAAATGACTAGCTATGAGTCGCGATACACCTGTAATTCTGTAATTCTCCATTCCAGTGCTATTTTGAGCCCAGTGATCAATGCTTCATATTCGGCTATGTTGTTGGTACATGGAAACATCAGCCTATATGATAGAGGAATGGTGTGTCCTTGAGGGGTGACAAAAAGTATGCCTACCCCCGATCCATGTTGAGTGAAAGAACCATCAAAATATAAGGACCATGGTTGCTTAGATTTTGCAGTAAAGACATCAGCGTCTGGAAATTCAATGTACAGGGGATGATTTGCTTGTAGTGGTGCTTCAGCTAATTGATCAGCGATAACTTGTCCTTTGATTGCCTTGCGATCAACATAATGGATGTCGAACTCACTTAGAATCATTACCCACTTTGCTAACCTTCCTGTTAATGATGCTTTGCTTAACAAATACTTGAGTGGATCAATTTTTGAAATCAAATTGGTTGTATGGGTTAGCATGTAATGCCAGAACTTTTGTGAAGCAAAGACTACTGCCAGGTAAGCCTTCTCGATAGAAGTGTAGTTGAGCTCATGACTTGTTAGTGTTCTAATGATGTAGTAGATTGCATGTTCTTTTCCTGTAGAATATTCATGTGCGAGCAGTGCCCCCAAAGATGTCTCTGTTGTAGCAATGTATAAGATTAGTGGTTTGTCTGGATTTGGTGGTATAAGAACTGGTGGAGTCATTAAATACTATTTGATTTTTTGAAACGCCAATTCACATTTGTCATCCCACATGAAAGGAACATTCTTATGCAGTAGATGTGTGAAAGGTAAACTTTTGTCGGCCAATTGTGCAATGAACCTTTGTATAGACTGCAGTCGTCCCTGTAGTGATCTTAACTGACTGATGTTCTTTGGTGGAGGCATTTCCATTATTTCTTGTACTTTTATGGGATCTACTTCAATTCCTTTTTCTGAAACAATGTACCCCAAGAGTTTTCCAGATTTGACCCCAAAAACACATTTCTTGGGGTTGAGTCGAACTTTGAATTTTTCTAATCTTGCAAATATTTTGGATAATATTTCAAGATGTCCTTCTCTGGTGTATGATTTTGCCAATATGTCATCTACATAATCTTCCATGAAGATATGCATCATGTCATGAAAGATTGTAGTCATGGCTCTTTGATAAGTAGCCCTAGCATTCTTCAAACCAAAAGGCATGACGTTCCAATAGTAGGTTCCCCATGGGCATGTGAAAGTTGTTTTCTCCTGGTCTTCAGGTGCAATCTTGATTTGGTTGTAGCCAAAAAAACCATCCATTAATGAATACATGGCATGGCCAGCTATCAGATCCACTATAGTGTCGATGTTGGGTAGTGGGAAGTCATCTTTAGGACATGCTTTATTAAGATCTCTGAAATCTGTGCATATTCTCACAGTTTTATCTGGCTTGGAGAGAGGAACAATGTTGGAAATCCATTTTGCATAGTCAATTGGTCTTATGAAGCCCACATCAAGGAGTTTTCTCAGTTCTTCCTTAACCAATAATGCAACATGAGGGTGCATCTTTCTGATTTTTTGTTTCACTGGCTTGGCCCCTGGTTTGATAGACAAGTGATGAGATCAGGATCAAAACCAGGCATGTCAGCATAAGACCACGCAAAATTTACTTGATTTTCTTTCAAGAATTCCATGAACTCTTGTATTTCTTTCTCTGTCATTGATGCAGCTAACTGTAGGATCCTTGGTTTGTCGAAAGTTTCAAGATTGACCGCATTTGTAGGCTCGATTAAAATAGGCGATCGCTCATGGTAATGCTCTGAGAGAGTGTCAAGATTCCCATTGTCTGGTGCCTCAAAGAGGTTTTCACCATCTGATACGCTCTTTATTTTATCTTTTGTTTGATCTAATACTACCTGATTCTGGTTTTCACCATTAGATCTTTCTTTTTTGTTTTTACTTTTGCAGCTAGGAGACTTGACACTCTCCTGATCAAAAACTCTATGTTGAAAATCATTGGTGGAACAATCATTTGTATCATTTGCGGAGAGGAAGTTTACAATAGCTTTGTCACTTGGAAACATGGGTATGTCGATAGATTCGGTTGAATTCCAATCAATGAGATCAGGATAAATTAAAGGTATTGGGTCATCAGGTTGTGTGAAATTGGCTATGGTTATGGTCATAACGGAGTGGTCTGTAGGATCCGAGGTATGAGGTGGGTCAATAATGATATTGTCCTCCTGATAGTCTTGTTCATTTAGATCTGACTCAGTATCACTAGAATCATAGTTGATTTGTGGTTCAGATTCTTGTGGTTGGGACCCTGACCCTTCACCTTCAATTAAAGTTGGGGCGTACTGGTGTATTACATCAACCTCTTTGTCCCTCCAGAATTCATCATTATAAATGGTGTCCCATTCATATTCAGTAGAGTCTGTGTCAGAATTGTTATCCAAAAAGTTTTGAACTATTGTGAAACATGTTTCTCGTGAATCTGAGCCTTCTTGTAATGTGAAGACAGTGCCATGCAGTTGTTTGGATGTGCTTTCTTTGGAGTATCATAACCTAATCCAGTTTTCTCTTTTGCAGCAAGTCCGCGGAGGTGAATGGGTTCAACTACTCCTTCCTTTCTTTTTCCAATAGGACCTTTGTCATAGCCCATCTTCTGCGTGATTGAGTACCCTTTTCCATATTTCTCTGTGGGTAGTTTGAGATTGGAGATTGCTTCTTCTTCATCTTTATAGAGCCAGTTTAGAATTTCTGTATCCTCAAGATTTTCCATGGGGAATTTTTCTTTGATGAATTGTCCATTAAATTTTGAAATTGGCTCTATTGGTGGTTGCTTTGATGTTGATGCTACTGATATTTGATGTTCCCTTATAGATGGTTGTCCATGTGATCGAGGTGATGTAGGTAAATTGGCAAGACAAAGAGAGTATTCTCCAACTCCATGATCTTTGAATTTCATCTTTTTGTCAAACCTATTGGTCAATTGACTGATTTGTGTGTCAATCTTCAGAGAGGTACTAGCATGAGCTTCTTGATTATTAGGAACCAAAGTATCCTGACTGGCTTTTATGTTGGCACAAGTTTGAATATTGGAATTATCAGCAGGTATTGTGATTTCCTGTCCATCATAAGGAAACTTAAGACATTGATGATAGGTTGATGGGACAACTTTCATTTCTTGGATCCAAGGACGACCCAACAAGATGTTATATGCAAGATCACGGTCCAGTACTTGACAAAAAGTATTCTTTATAACATGGCCCACTCTGATTGGCAGCATGATTAGACCTTTGGATGCTCTTTCTTCATCATCATAAGCTTTTATGGTAATCTTTCTTCTGAAATCAATGGAGTCCTCAGAGAATCCTAAAGCCTTAACCAACTTCATGGTATAGATGTTCAAACCAGCGACTCCATCTATTAGAACTCGTCTAATACGAAACTTGTGAATCATGACTTCTAAGTACAATGATGAATTATGGGGATGAGTTATGGAAACATCATCTTTTTCAAAGAATGAAAGGCAAGTGGGTGAGGACAAGTGTCCTACCATGGCTTGAAATTGATTCACATCCAAATCAGTGGATACATTAGTTTCAACAAGGGCTTTTTCAAGAATTTCCTTATGAACTGGGGAAATATTCAATAGTTCCAGAATAGAGATTTGAGCAGGGGTTTTCTGAAGCTAATTGACCAAATCATATTGATGTTGAGGTGGAGGTTCAGTGGATTTTGAAGAGGCGTCTTTCAAGACAACTTTAGCTTGTGCTCTTGTTGTTGCATTGACTTCTCTATATTCCACCTTTTGTTTGACTTTAATGAAATTCACCCGCTCATCGTCTGTGTATAGATGATTGATTATATGATCATCATTGATATGATTCACATTTTTTTAAAAATGCTCACCCTTTTGATAGTTAGGCAAAGGGTTGTGAAATGCTTGGTGGTCTACGTTGGTTTGTTGATTTCCTTCTATTGTGATGATGTCATTATCGATTAAGTCTTGAATGGAATTTTTCAAGGCTTGGCAGTTGTTCGTGAGATGACCTTTGCATCGATGATAATCACAATAGTATGCCTCATTCCATGATGGAGGCTTTACACTGGGTTCATAGTTTAGTTGAGGCGGCAAAGTAATGACATTTTTGGCCATCAACTCTTTGAATGCTGATTCTACAGATTGTCCCAATGGAGTGAAAGTTCTTCTATTAGAGAAGAATGAAAATCTTTGTGGATTTGAATTTGAGGTGTTCCCTAAGGAATTGTGATTTTTATTGGGTCCTCGGTAACCTTGGTTTTTGGAAGTCCCTTGATTGGGAGTAGAGTTTTGATTTATATTGTTGCTCGGAGGAGGAGGATTATTTCCGTGATTTGCAATTGAGTTGACATTGTTGTTGCGAGTGTTTGGAGTGCTAAGGACAAATGGCTTGGTCGAGGCATGATTTGCATCAACAACACCATCATTCACCATATTTTTGTTGTGAGTCCAGAATTTGGACTTGTCATGATTATTGTGATGATTGGATGAGCTAGGATTGTCTTTATCATGTTTTATTATCCCTCTTTTAACCAAAGCATTTCAATGGTTATGGCATCTTCAATCATTTTCTCAAAAGAAGAAGGACAATGTAAGTTCAAGTGATAGCTCATTTCTGAATTTAAACTGTTAATGAAAGTAACCATCTTTTCCTTTTCAGGAACAGGACGTGGATACCTGGCAAACATTCTTCTCCATCTCTGAAGGAATGTAATGAAATATTCACCAGGTTTTTGTGCAACTTTGCAAAGGTCTATCATGGTGATTTGGTGTTGTATGTTGTAGGTATATTGTGATATGAATAGGTTGATCAATTCTTCAAATGTCTTGATGGGAGGTGTAATCTTAGATAGCCATTCCATAGAGTGTACCCCAAGGCTCCTTGGAAACAATCACATCAAGTAAGTGTCTTCATGAGTGAACTCCAATGTCATGTTTCTGAAGTCTCTAACATGATCAATTGGATCCATTTTCCCATTATAGCGATCAAATTTTGGCATTTCACAATGCTTGGGAAAAGGAATCATGTTAAGACTTCGGTCGAAAGGATAAGGACAAATGTCCTCCAGAGTGTATTTCTTTGTGGTTGTTCCCCCTTGTAACTCTCTAACTTGTCCTTGAAGTGCCTTGATTTGCTAGGTCAAAGCACTAAGATTAGAAAGGGGTGTCTCTTCAGGTTTGTTTTTCAAATTTTCAGTATTAAAGTCATGAGGCAATTTAGCCCCTTGTTCGACTAGATAGCGAAAATATTTTTCCTTATCTCGCTGCAAGATATTTTCAATGGCTTTATGGAATTTTTGATCTTGTTCAGTCTCTCTAAGACATTCCTCATCTTGTTCCTCATCACTATCTATCTGTGTTTTGTTCATGTCTTTGTATTGATGAAATGGATTTTCTTCTCTATTATCTGTATCTTTGTCAAAAAGTGGATTACGATTCATGATGTAAAGAGGATTGCTACTTTCACCCTCTTCTTGAATGCTTTGAGTATGTCCTTCTTGTTGGATTTCATCCTTCAATTTATTGAATTGGGATCTTGTGAAGATAGGCATATAATTTTGAAAATTCTTCTAAACTTAGATCCTAATTTTGACAAGTGCGATGATGATGATCTGATAATATGTAGAATCTTATGATATGATCAAGGATGCTCCTAATTTATTGATTGTGGCTTCCAATTGATGACGTATTTTGGAATCCTATTGGGGAAGTTGAACCAAAAATTAGAAAGTTGTTTGAGAGATGCACTCTTAAAGTTTTGATCTTTGTTTTTGAAGAAAGGTTCCAAAATCACTGAAGGATTTGATTGGGATGTGAAGGATATTCTATAGAAGGTTGTGGTATGTTGTCAAATTCAAGAGGTTGGTTATGATTATGCCATTGTGATAGAGCTAATCTCTGATAATAAGCCTGAGAATCTAAGGGATCTACAGCATACTCATCAGTTAATCCTCTAACAAAGTCTTGGTATCTATGAAGAAATCCTTGGTAATGAAGCAAGACTTGTTGACTTTTGTACAAGAATTTTCTCTTTTGCAGTGTTTTCTTGTATCCTAATGGTTTCTTGGGTTTTCTGATCCTTTTAGACATTGATTTCTTGGGAAATTTTGTTGATCTCCAATCTCTAAGCATGGGAAAAGTATTGGGAATGTAATTGGATCAATGGTATGACAAACTTTTAAGTGATTTCAGTTGTTGTTCTTCGTGTTCATTTTGGATGATCTTTTTATCTGAATTAATGTAGTGGAAGACACAACAAACACTTTTGAAAACAGTTGTTCTTAAAGCCCTATACTAACATGAAGTGTTTGATCAAGAAAAAGTTTTTCAACAAATGTTTTCACAGGTTTTGCACATGAAAGACAATTCAGACAGACTCACTCCTAAATGCTCAAGTAGGTCATTCTAGTAATCAACAACCCACATCTTAGAACTGTGTCAACTCACACAGCTGTGTCACCCCCGAAGGGGCGCCCATGTTTTTGTCTTTTCCAGGCGCATACTCAGAGTTACAGAAGTGGATACCAGATTCCCTGAGCAAACGGTCCTTGGCAGTTATATGGTGAGTGTCTTGGGGGTAGATTCTTCCCTCCCCTTGCACTGTGATTATTAGAATGTTCAGAAATTGACTTCAGCTGGCCACTACACTAGGTTCGTAGTAAGGATTTCCATTCAGTGCGGCAATAATAAACTCCCTCAGGAGACCTCCCAACCTTTAGAACAAAGGCTTTGGGGATGGTTATCTTGCACACTACCGGAAAAAGAGGGTTTCCCCAAATTTGCTTTAAATTTTATAGTGGGGTGGAATAGCCTGGCTTTGGGTTGAACCCATTTAAGTCATTCCCATAGGGTGAGTACTTTTTCCCACTACGACAGGCTCTCTAAAGGATGTAATTAAAATAGTAAAATTCATGAAATGAAAAAGGCAAGTCTAGTATTCTGATCACCCAGTTAAGGGGAGAGAATAGACCTATTGCCACAGTCAAAGCAAGCAAATGTTCATTTTAAAACCCAAATCACAATGATCTAATCTAAGTGAAGATATTGCTTCACCAAAAACAAGTTTGTTCAATTTTAACTGCAATGATCATTGTTTGGTAACTATCCTAGATTGCTTCATTTTATCTAGATGTGGCTACCCTAGGATTGTTTCATTTTAAAATTCAGAAAAAGAAAAAAAGAATTATGTCTGCGGAAGGCGTCAGACTCAGAATTCTATGTTTTTGTTACAATTTATATGCGCCTGAATAGAAGCTATATGCACCAGAAGATATATGCGCTGGAACATAGGGTATATGCACCGGAACAGATGTTATATGCACCTAAACAGTCACTATATGCGCAGGAACAGCAACTATATGCGCTAGAACAGAAGCTATATGCGTCGCAAGAAAGATTTATATGCTTTTAAAAACAGTCACTGTGTATGCCGAAAGAAATATTTTATATGTGCCTAAATAGATACTAGATGCACTCTAGAATCCGGCAAAACAAAAAAAATTAAACCCCATATGCGCCTCAGGAAATTTCGAATGCACATAAACGCCAGATTTTTTCTAAAAAGTCGATTCCAGAACACTGAAACTGTCAACAGAAACTTACAGAAAATGTTAAATTCGTGGGTTCGAGCCCCACGGTGGGCACCATTTTAATGTGTGTATGAAATATTGGATCAATTCAAATGAAAATCAAACACATATTAATAAGACATTAAATCAGGAAAAATTGAAAAAGAAAACAGAATGAGCAAACCGTGACAGCAGCTTCCCCGAAGTCGTTTTATCTTCCTCTAACTCCAGCATTTTGTTGGTTTGAATGGCTCTCAGATCAGCAGATCAAGCTCAACCAAATGACAGTTAAAGAACGAGATTTTAAGATGCATATTATGTTGAATGCAAAAGCTATGTTAATACGAAAGTATGGCTGTGATATTGAAATTGATATGAATGCATAAGCTGATTGCAAGTCTGGCTGTGTAAATGTGTTCTTAGTGTGTATGCGTAGTCTAACCAAACCTTGGATTTGCGCTGAAATTTATAGAGTTTTCGAACGGATTCGATTGGTTGATTCGATTGACGGTCCGGATTAAGCTTGTTCGAACGGACAGCGAGAAATTTTCGAAAGTGGAGAAGAGGATGGAAGGTTTCCCTTTTCTTTCAATTTTCATCATTGAGTTTCAAAGGGAAATTTCCATTTCGAGGAGTGAGTTCAAAATTTAGAAGGCTGAGTTTAGAATGAGTTAGAATTAAATAAATTAAATTTATTTAATTTAGGAGTGAAGATGGAAATAGAAACTTGCATAATTAAATAAATCATATTTAATCATATGTGAAGATGGATTTAGAAACTTGCATAATTAAATAAATCATATTTAATTATGTTTTAGAAATGAATTTAGAATGTGAGGAAAAATATTAAATTAAATAATTAATATTTAATTTAATTATGGGATGAAGAGAATATTCCATTATTTGAATATTCAAATATTCAAACTTTAGAATAAGATGATAATTAAACTAAATAATCGTATTTATTTAATTTAATTAAGAGGAATGTGGGAAATGCCAATAATTAAATAAAATTATTTATTTAATTAGGGTAGAAGAATTTAGAAAATGAACGATATAAATAAATGATTAGATTTATTTATATGTAGATGACTTTAGGGGAATTAATTAAATAATTCATATTTAATTAATGTAGAAGAATTAGAAAATGAACAATATAAATAAATAATTAAATTTATTTATATGTAGATGACCTTAGGAGAATTAACAAGCTTAATCATGACCATTTTTATATGTATACATTAACAACCACGTGCAATGGACTCATTTTAATGTGTACATGCAATGGATTTTTTAATGTTATGGTTTTTTTAATGTTATAAATTGAATGTATCTTCAAATGAAATGTATTTCGAATTTGTGCACATTCAATGTGATTTTTAAATAACTTTCAAATTGTTTGCATTATTTAACTATTTTGTTGATTTATATTTTTTAATTCTTTAACATGTAGTTTCAATTTCATTGTTCACATGGATCTAAAATTTAACATAGAGGATTTTATACCTGATGCACAAGTTCCTGCAGACCCCATACAACCAGATCCACCACCACAACAAAACCCCACACCTCCACACTCTCCACCTCCTAACCCCCCACCCCCTATAGTAGATAAGGCTTAGTTAAGAGAGAGCATTAGAGAAAACCTTAATTTGATTCAGGAAAACATAGATCTGATAAAAAAATGAGCCTAGAATCCCCCCTATCTCGCATGGTTTTCATCTACGATTCAAACTGTTGTTGATTTTGTTTGATCTATTGATGCGAACCTAGATAGGTTCCATTAATGGAGAGAAGAGAGGAGACAATTCTATGTAGATGTATTGTCTTATAAAGAAATTAATGACCATAAAATTACCAAATAAGCCATGTGCCAACATTTTTTTAGCCCCCAAACAAAACAACCAATTCCACCCACCAAAAAATGAATTTTAATTTTATGGTGTAGGCGGGCATGTGTAGGATCATGGTATGCCAAAAAGTGGCAATGGAGAAAAAAATACATGTTTCTACGACTCAAAAACGCAAAAATGCCGAGTTGACTTTATGTGGCTCGGGTGACTACCGAAGCAAAGCCCAAACCTAGATTTCAAAATCTGATATCCGATCCAAATTGGATATCCGATTTTAGACACATATATATACTTCTATTTCGGCCCAAGTAAAACTCATTTTCATTCGACATTTGCTTAACTGCGGCGGGCGCACAGTGGAAAGTTGATTCCACAAATCAGATATCCGATTTGGTGCAAATCCATGTTCAAAAGGTTAGATTCTTGATTTTTTTATTTGCTCTAATCAAATTTTCAATTAGATTTATTTAATTTTAGTTGATTTTTTTCAAAATAGGGTTTTTTGATAGATTTTTTATGAAAATTTTGAGTTTAGCATGGATTTTGATGAAAATTGAATGTTTGCAATGGATTTTGACTTAAAAATAGTGTTTTTTATGTATTTGGATTAAATATTAGAGAATTTTATAGATTTTTGTTAAAAACTAGGGTTTTTGTTGGATTTTTTTTAAAAACTAGGATATTTTTATAATATTTTCATTTATATTGTCTAATTTTAATTAGATTGATTTGTTTCTATATTTAATCAGGCATTATGGCTGCATGTATATAAAATTAAAATTTTGTGCATTTCTAAAAGTATTCCTATTGGCAAACCTAAACATCTTCAATTAGGATCCTCAGATACTATATCTCATTTTTAGATTTTAAATTTAACAAAAATCAACCTCATCAGTCTAGGGTGCCAATTCCTTGTCCAATCAGTTTTGACAAAGATTTGGATCATAGTTCTATCTCTATGATTCTTATGTTGTTTTGGGGTTTGTGTGTGCAAATTATTTTAGTTTTTGTGACTATTTTGTGTTTTCCCTTTATTGTATGAGCATTAAATTGTTTTGAATCTTGTAGAAAATTTATGAGCTTCATGACCTTGTGTCACTTCACTAATACCCACGTGAGATGTAGTTGTAGACTTATGGCTTCCTATGTTGCAATCATAGCCAATGTTGAGCTTGATTCTTATAACTCTTTCACTCAACGTATTATGTCTACCCAATCCATCTTATATTCCCTCCCTAGTCCTACATTACCCATGTCTTTTTTGTAACCTAACATTTATGTGGACTTGGCATATGTTATTTCTAAGGTCCCCAATGATAATCTAGAATAATTGGATAAAGACCTACAATGAATTCAACAATTCTTAAGCATTGAACCTTTGGATGGAGAAGCAATCCCTCTTTTGGATAGCATTGGGAAGTTGGTAAATGATTAGGAAGGGATAGAAGTGTTACGTAGCCTAGCTAATATAGTAGATTCTAATATTCCTTCGGTAGCTAGTTTCACAAAAATTTTGACTAATGCTCAAAATCCTTTTGGAAAATAAGTTTCCTCTCCCACAATAATGCCTTCTATTCCCAACTTTACACCTCCAGTCATAGCATCAATGATGGAATATAACAATGGTTTAAACTCAAGCTTAGGAATTTCTAGTGGAAATTATAATAGTTTTGTCCCTTCACCTATAACACCTCCATATTCATCACCCCTCCTAAACATGAAATATAATATCCCACCATTCCTCCATACTAGTTCACCGTACTTGAAAAACTCTCACAACATGTGGCCCAGTGATCTTGTGATAAATGAACTTTTTTAAAGCATGACATTATTACAACAACAAATTTCAAACTTAAACCAAAATCAAACCAATAGTAAACATCCAAAATACCTTACACATATCTCATTAATGTTCACTATTTTAAATACACCTATACTACAAAACATTGAAATACCTCGCTTTGGAAAGTACAATGGTAAAAAATATCCTAATAACCATTTGTTAGTTTTTACTACCTTGTGTAGAGACTTTATTTTTGAAGATTCACTCATAGTGAAACTCTTTTCTAGATCATTGAAAGATATGGCCTTGGATTGGTTGTGTTCATTGTCAAACAAATCAATTACCTCCTTTACACAACTCATTAGTGATTTCCTCCAACACTTTCAAGTGAACATCAGTCCTCAAGTTGCATTAACAAATTTAGTTCATTGTAATCAAGGACCTAAAGAGAAAATAAAAAAATTTATGAAATGATACTAATCCCTTTATTTGAAATTCTCCTATATTCTTCAAGATGTTTACATTCAAAGGGTGTTTATAGGTAACTTACAACCTAATATTCAAGATAAGAAATTGCTAATGAAATATCCATCCTTAACACGTTTTTGTATAACCCTTCATGATTATTGAATATCGATTAGTCGGTATGAAGGTACCCATTCATAGGCTCCTATTGGTCAATCATATAAGTCATGCCTCAAAACAACTATCAATCATTTAAAAAGAAAAAGAAAAAATTCATTACTTGATAAACATTCATGTCAAACTGCTAATAATATTGAGACAGAAGTAACTACTGTAAACATAACTCTAGATATAAATTTAGGCCATGAGATAGGAAATTTTCATAGTTGTTTGATTCTCTCCATGTGATCATGTTGCAATTTGTTAAACAAGAATATGATTCAACTTCCTCCAATTAGTCATATTCAAACAATTAAACCTTTACCACCAAACTTTAATGCAAAAACATTTTTTCAATATCATGCCATTGCACCTGACATGATATGGAAAGATGTAACATATTATAACCAAGTGCAAGACCTCATTCTAATCAAATCAGGTTGGATGACCTATTAATGATAAAGGAAATAAATTGGTTTCACCTAATCAATACTTACAAATATTTACAAGCCCATTGCCAATTCATTCAACAAACTTTGTTCAATACAATGATAATGAAGAAGATGATAATGATTTTTCCATCTTTATAAACATTATTAATATTCAAAATCATAAAGGAAAAACCAATATTTTGTTTGACATTTCTTTTACATATATTGATTCTTCTATAACTACACTCGATGGTCTTCTTTATATCAAGTTTGCAGAAACCCAAAAAGGGGAATATTCATTGATCCCATGTACATAGTGAATATGATCAAAAAAGAGTTATTGTATGTACATGAACTTTATACAGATGATTATGAACAATCAAAAGCATGATTAAAATCTCATGATGGTTATGGCTTCCGTATAATTGGTTTGATAACTCTCCCAGTAAAGGTTGGACCTAAATAGTTGGGTGTTTCCTTTACCATAATTTCAATGTTGGACTAGTTCTATATGAAGTTAGGTCATACATGGCTAAGCTCCATGAATGTAGTCCCATTGGTTATTCACAAATTTGTGAAATTCCTATTTGAAGGAAAAATACATACTATTTATTATAGTGGGTTTAAGCCTTTGGCCTTTCATGGAATTTTTTGCTAGATTACTTTTGGCCTCAAGTAGTCAAACCTATAAAGCCTTATGAGGACTTTTTATTCATGTCATATAAAAAGTTTAAAGAAAAGTGTATAGTTGATTTATTCCAAGTAGTAATATCCTCCCTAAGACTCCTCAACCTCTAGTGACTTTGATGGTTGTTCCTCCTACCCCACAGGTAGTGGATGAACCCTAGTCTAAGTTGGGTATCCTCCCTTGACCACTTGGCATGTATGGTGTGTTTCCAACTCTACCATCCTATAAAAGACCAAGAGATAACCATGTAACTAAATTTGTGCCTTTGAAATAAAAACAAGTCTTTAGAACAAAAAATAAGAATTTAGTGATCTACAAACCAACAGTGGTCCCCTTAGTTCCTTCTTAAAAATAAGAAAAGATACCAACATTGGGGAACAACTCGATTACCCCATCACAAGTCAAAAAACTTTTAAAAGAAGAAATAGAAGTGCAAATGAGAGGAAATAAAGATGTCATGCTATGGCTCTTCAACTTTCTAAGTACAATAAAACTTTACCTAGTAACCATACATCCATCCAATCTAATTCTAATGAAATACCTCCCACCCATCCATCCTCATTTTCAACTATACAGATATCTGATTTGGTGCAAATCCATCTTCAAAAGGTTAGATTCTTGATTTTTTATTTGCTCTAATCAAATTTTCAATTAGATTTGTTTAATTTTAGTTGATTTTTTTCAAAATAGGGTTTTTTGATAGATTTTTTATGAAAAATTTGAGTTTAGCATGGATTTTGATGAAAATTGAATGTTTGCAATGGATTTTGACTTAAAAATAGTGTTTTTTATGTATTTGGATTAAAATTAGAAATTTTATAGATTTTTGTTAAAAACTAGGGTTTTTGTTGGATTTTTAAAAAAAACTAGGGTATTTTTATAATATTTTCATTTATATTGTCTAATTTTAATTAGATTGATTTGTTTTTATATTGAATCAGGCATTATGGCTACTAACAATGAAAATACACCAATTCCACCACCTCCACCACCTCCACAGCCATCAATTCAAGAATTAATTTCTAAAAAATTGCAACAATTAAGGGGCATTTCTGAAGTTTATACAAGAGTCCCTCGATTATCTTCAATGTCAAACACAATGAATGAAATAATTAAAAATATAGAAACCCTCTCCTCGCAACATAATGCCTTTCATTCGTGGTGAGAAGACATGAGAGAATATTATGCATGTGGATTGTCCTATGATGATGTGAAAGATCTTGGAATAATAAAGCCCAAATAGCCTCTGATATTGTTAACCCATGGCGGTTTTGCAGTTAATGTTAATAAAACAAAGAAACTTTCTATAAAATGGTTGCACCTCATAGAGACATTGTAGAAAACTTTTGGGATCGTTGGTGTATGGTTTTAAACCAGAATCAACAATTGTGATATACCATTTTACTTTATAAAAAAATTATATGCTGAGTTTGTGTTAGGGCATCATGTCAATTACTTTGACATTAGACCCTTCCAGGGCATTGGTGGAGGTATGCCCCAGGATAGAGCAGGGGCAGTTAGAGTAATACCCCACACATATGTTCCCCTCCCTCGCCTTCCTCCGCCATCTCCAGTATACCATCCAGATATTATGCAGGATGCGGCCACACAGACTATCCACGCTATTCACTCTTTGAGTGGTATTTTGGTTTCGCATGCTTCTGTAGTAGCTCAGCCACATTCTGGTGATGTTGGTGATAGATCGAGTGTTGCTGCATCATCCTCGTCAGGTCCACATATTTATGTACCACATACTTGCTTCATGTGCTGCCAAATATGCTTGGGTCCTCTTGTACAGCCTGCCGAGCATCCCTTAGACACTTCCGATTATGACTTCCATGATGTGGACATTATAGATCAGATGCAAGGGAGTGGAGCACACCGTATAGAGTCCTCTCCTGCTAAAGAGGAGGACATTGGAATAGTGACACAGGTAAAATTTAAGTTGTGAATTCATAACTTGCATTTGTTTTTAAATGAATATTAATAAGAGGTAGTATAATGTACTAATATTTATTTACATGGTCCATTTAACAGTTGATGTCCGAGGAGGAGCTAACACAAGTGACGGATAGCACCCTGAGGGCCATTTTCATTGGCACGGACTTGCTTTATAGTATATATTTTTGCGCTCACTCATTTTACGTTTTATTTATTATATACTTTCTTGTCCTTTGAATTGTCATTAAAATGAAATTATATAATAGCATATGTTTATCTTATTTTTCCTCTTGTAGGAAATACGCTGTCTTGGCCGAGGTGCAGCCTTCTCAGTTATGGAAGTGTAATGTTGAATAAGGGGAAGGTAATTGAACTCAAATTTGATTGAATTAAGAATTTAAGATCTTATATTGATTATACATACATCGACATAGATTGGTAGTTTCATATGTACTTGTCATTTTTATGTGCAGGGAATTATGAGCTATACGTCCTTGTTGACAAGTGACACAATGCCCAAAGCAATACATATTGGAACACTTGAAGGAGTAGGTGTTGAAGCACCTCAAGGAGGAGGTGTTGAAACACCTAAAGGAGATAAAGAAAAAGATCAACCTAAAGAAGTATGTGTTCATTTTATTTTGTGTTTGGTATTTATATGTTCCTATTACTAACAATTGTATGCTAACTTGGATCACTTTTATGTTTTGTTCACCTATATAGATTGAAATTACAAAAGATGGTTTGGTCGGTTCTTTTGAGAGGGGCATATTCTAGAACTCCTGACCCTTTGAAGAGATGGATATTTCAGGTAATCAAGATTAAAATTTTAGAGTTCAATTATAATTTAATGTATATTGATTTTGATGTTAATTATTCAATTTTAAATTATATAGTATAACTAATCTCAATTGTGGTTTTGACTTTTTCTTGTGCAACTACCTTCAGAGGCAACAAGTGCTTCAAAGAGGCTCCAGTTTGATGATC